>JAKSZT010053768.1:3852434-4063127 GCA_026826555.1 Tolypeutes matacus
TCTCTCTCTCTCTCTCTCTCTCTCTCTCTCTCTCTCTCTCTCTCTCTCTTTCTCTCTCTCTCTCTCTCTCACACACACAAACACACACACAGAGGAATGTTCAAAAGCAGTCTTTTCTGGGATTCACCAAATTCAAACTGTCACGCTTAATATAGGAGTATCCTACAACAGCGACTGCTTTTTAAAACCTGATTAGAAAATTTCAGGCCTAAAGGATGAATCTTTCAAATAAATATTTTCTAATGTGTTTTTAAAGAAAGTCAGACCAATGAATTGGAATTTCTTAATACCTAGATAAATCACAGAAGCCTAAGAAACAAACAGTAGTAATTCCTGTTTTCTTAGGACCTCAGTATTTTTTTCCAAAAATAATTTGTTTTTATTATCTTAAACGTTAAGAATATGTGAAAATCATTTAGGAACTGAGGTAGGGCAAAAATCAAACAAATGACCACAGGATATTTAAAAGTACAAAAGAAACCACTATTATAAGGACTGAGAATATAGAAAACTATATATATAATGTAAATTAAATCAGCAATGTCAAGTTAATTTTTAAAAGTCTAGCAGCATTTTTACTGTCATACTGTGTGCAATTAAGTTAAGGGATTATGTTTGATCACTTGATCCATGAGGGTAAATGCACTAATTTTAAATTAAGAAATAAATTAAATGTTTTGAAAATGCAACGACAGGGGTAAGCAAAAATTGCTACACTGCCAGATTAGTTTAGCCTTTCATATTCATATTGGCTGAAATCACTGGTTAGATGAGTTTGTTTTATAGCTACTTTCTCCCCTTACTACTTAAGTAATATAGGTTCAATATAGAAAGTTAGAAAATACAGTTAAGTAAAAGAACAGAATACAAACCATCTGTAATGCTACTACCCAGAGATAGCCACTGTCAGCATTAGTTTTTTTTGTTTTTGTTTTTTTGTTTTTGTTTTTTTTTTAATGTTTTTTTTAAGATTTTATTTATTTATTCATTTATCCCCCCCTTGCTGCTTGTGCTCGCCAGGTCAGCCAACCACGCCACGCGGGCGGGCCCGCCCCCACCAGGAGGCCCTGGGAACCGAACCCGGGGCCCCCCATATGGTAAACGGGAGCCCTACTGATTGAGCCACAGCCGCCTCCCAGCATTAGTTTTGATCAACAACATTTCACACTTAAATTTTAAAATGAGTATATATGGCTTTGGATAAAAATTACATGTATCTGTTTTTATTATGAACACATTCTTTTTTAAAAATTTTAGTAATGCTCACCATGCCTGCCTCATAGTGATACCAAGCACAAGTAGGTTCCTTCCTCCCGTTGCACTTTAAAGATCAATTCCTGAGACACCAGGGTTTCAAAAAGAGAGTGTGTTTGCACAAGCAAAGGAGGACTGTTGCCTTATGGCCCAAAAAGACTGCCTCCTGGAACTGCAGTAATGCTGATAATTTTTAACAGCCAGGCTTCGAAGTTTATGCTAATGATAATTGGGGTGGAACTGGCTCAGGTTCCTTCATTAATAAACATTAAGAAGCTGAACAGGATGGGGGTGGTACCAAACTGGGGTAAGTCACAAGGTTATTACAATCACAAGACAATCATTATCAAAGATCAAGGCATCTGGGATGGGGCGTACAGAACAAAGGTCAGTTACAGGGTTTTTCACAGGTATATTAAACAGAGGAGGGTGGAGTGGTTACCATTTCAGTAGAAATGCTCATATACAAAGGTAAGAAAAATCATCATACTAGCAGGTAGAAATGACTATATACAAGTGTAAGATCCATCTGGAATAATCATCACACTGCCAGGTTTTTAGGGAAATGGCCATATACAAAGGGTGAGGTCAGTCCAGCCAGTTTCAAAAATTTCAGATATTAATCTCTGGCTATTTTATAACATACTGGAAGTAGCATCTATATAATGATTTAGTAATCAAAATTATTTGTTAATTGTAATCTTTCATTACAATAGTATGTATCAAATGAATGCATAAAAGTATCCAGAATACATTTTTCAACTTTTAAATGTCTACTTTTTTCAGTGATGATTACTATTATTGTTGGACTTTCTCTAGGTTCTTGGCTAAACTACAAGAAATGAATTTCAAGAGCAAGCCAGTTAGTTAGGCCAGTAATTTATTAAGGAAGGAGGTAAGAGAAATAGGAGAAAATAACAGATCATGGGCCCCAGGTAAAGAGGAAAGGGGCTGAAGAGTGATATATAGGGCTGATTTCAGACTACAATTCCCCATTATAGATTTTTAACCCCCAGGTTTACTTGTGTATTGATCCAGACTGGGGTGGGGGGCAGTCAACGAAGGCAAGAACAGGGGTCAAAAGGCAAGAGAGGGCAAAAGGCCTTTGTGCTTGCTTTTTGAACCATTAATTATTCCACCCCTTTGCTAATGACAGGGGAGGGGTCCCAGCAGTTTGCTGTTTTGATTGATTACCCCACCCATTTCAATCCCCCAGGAGGGCCTAATGATAAGGCCCCTGGAGAATATCCCGGACTTCTCCTGGTTTCTGGAGGAATCTCGCAAGGGTCTTCCAACAGCCACCTTGGAGGTACCAGAGGGCATGTGTTTAATGGTGGCAGCTTTTCTGCCAGGTTCCAGATCCATCTATTGATTCCCAGACTAGCCTGCTTCAGTTATTCCACTGAAGAATAGTTTGAAGAGCACTAAATTAGAGAACTATAAATTCAGCCACATTTATATGTGCAATTTAGATTAGATCTTTTAGTGTCTTTTTTTTTTTTTCTTTTTTCTTTTTTTATTATGGGTAAAAATAAAAATTCTCACAATACATACAAACATTTGCAAAATGATATATAAATATATATGCTTATATGTATATTTGCTTACAAAAATGTTATTTATATATATAGATACATATATTTTAAGAGGTGCTTAGATTATCCAAAATATTACACAGAACCCACTGAGCCTCCTTGTTGCTCAAATGTGGCCTCTCTCTAAGCCAAACTCAGCATATGATTGCATTTTAGTGTCTTTTTAACAACGTTTAAAAATACGAGCAGGGAAGTGGCTGTGGCTCAATCCGTAGGGCTCCCGTTTACCGTATGGGAGGCCCCGGGTTCGGTTCCCGGGGCCTCCTGGTGAAGGCAAGCCTGCCCGCACGGCGTGGTTAGCTGACCCAGCGAGCACAAGCAGCAAGGGGGCGATAAATGAATAAATAAATAAAATCTTTAAAAATAAATAAATAAATAAATAATAAAATAAAATAAAATAAAAATACGAGCAGCCCCAAATCATCTCCTCAATTACCAGCCATCTCTGATTTACTTTTGTCTTCTTCCTTTATATATTACAGATTTGGTTCAACTGAATAGCACTCTAGGTGACCAGGGCCCTAAAGATAAGAGAACTCTTGTACTGACACACCATGTTCTTTCTGGCTGATTTCATCTAGTTATCCTGTGAGGAATTCAACTGAGAACTATGTGCTATCTTTTTAGGTACCACTTGCCTCCTCCACACTTCAGCCTTGATTTCCCTAACTTCCTGAATTCTCTCTCATCTTTGATTTTCTGAACTACTGCGGCTCTCATCCTGGAAGACTATGACACAATCTTGTATTGTTTGGTAATTGTTCATTTCTCCCCCTCCCCATCCCAACCAATGTGCAGCTCATTCAGGGGCAAGTATCTATCTAAACCAAACACACAGTCTTGAACAAAGAACTCAACAAATATTCTATCAGCTTTTAAATGATTCGTTGACATTTAAGAGATTTCTGAGGTTTTACTATTTGATGCTCCTTTAGAGTGAGTAGTTCTTTCAACTAGAAAAAAAAAACAACTGTTCTTCACCTTAAAAAACTTTCTTTATGACTTCTTGCTTCCAGTTTGTTTTCAACTCTTAACAAGGTTTGTGCAACAGGGCATCAGAGGAGTGCCCTTAGTTATGGAGAAAATGAGCATGATAGAAGGCCAATCTTATGATTTGAGCAGATCAAGAACACAACACACCCAAATGTAAGATTTGGGCTGTAGTTAGTAGTAATATTTTGAGGATGCTCTTTCATAGTTTGTAACAAATGTTCCACAACAATACAAGGTGTTGGTTGTGGGGTGATATATGGGAGCCCTGTATGATGATATGCGTGTTTTTTTCTTAAGTTCACAACTTTTACTATACACTTATTGTTTATGCATGTTCATATATGTATGATATACTTCAATAAAATTTTAAAAAGAACACTCTGAGGCAGGTTAGTTTAGGGAAAGAGAGAAGACCGAATCACAGCTGGGACCTGGCAGAGAACATGGCTGTGAGACCCCGCCTGGAAACTGCCTGAGGGAAGGCTGCTACTAAGAACAAAGCCTGAAAGACCCCCAGAGACCCTGGGCTCAAGAGGAAACCCCAGATAACTCCAAACAGGCCGACCCATTGGTTCCGGATAACTCCAAACAAAAGGCCTCCTCATTGATCCCCTGAGAGCTAACAGGTGGGGATCGAAAAGTAATCAGAACAGTAGAAGGTTGGGGCCCTTCCCCAACATTAGGAAAGGGGAGGAGGCCTAACCTGGGGCCCCACGTGCACTCACCCTGTAGCACACCTGCACCCATGTCTGGGCTGTGTGCTTTTTTCTTTTCTTGTTTCTCAATAAACTCTTTAGTCCCTTGCCTAACCTACAGCATGTCCTTAAATTCCTTTATGCGACACAGCCAAGAACCTAGAAGCCAAGAAACTCAGAGCATTCTGTTAACAGCACCACAGTGGAGTCCTGAGAGCGACCTCCAAGGCAGCAAAAAGGAGTACAATTCATTCCATACTTTGCTTGGAAAAGCTTGGAGCTCATTCCTTCTTTCCTTCTTTTTAGAAAATATACTAAAAGGTATCTACCTACCTGCTTTAAGAATCAGTTAGTGTATATTTTTCCAATTTTATCATTTGAATGTGTCACAAAGTTTTCTTAAAAACTCTCTTAAGAATATGTCTATATATTCAAATTATAAACACAATTGTTATAACAAGTAGAATACTCTAAAAGACAAACAAAAATCACATCTTTTAGCTTACCATATATAGGGGAAAACGTGAAGTCGATCAGATGACAAATATTATAGGCTTCAATTCTAACATCTTTCCAGATTCCTTGGGTAGGAAAGGAAGGCCCCCAGTCCCAACTAAAGGAACATTGTGCCTACATGGGAAAAAGGGGGAAAAAGATATATTCTGATTATAATGAAATGTAAACATTATGAAAAACGATATATAGACATTTTTTAATTAAATTATTTGTTTTCAAATACAAGCCTCTTAGATGGCCCCAAATGATCCTTTTTCCCCTCCCCTTGAGTATGGGTTGGACCTAGTGAGTCACTTCCAACCAACGTGATGCACCACAAGTAATGGGATGTCACTTCCAAAATTAGGTTATAAAAGACTGTGCCTTCCCAAAATTTTTCCATCACCCTAAAGAGAAACTCTGTCCCAATTAAGCATTAACTGGATGGTGGCAATGGTAGCACAACATTGTGAACATAATTAACACCACTGAATTATATATTTGAATGTGGTTAAAAGGGGAAATTTTAGGTTGTATATATGTCACTAGAATAAAATTAATTGGAAATAAAAAAAAAGACTGTCCTATAAAACAGTGAACCCTAAGGTAGACTATGGACTATAGTTTATAATATAACTATAATAATAGTGCTTCAATTTTAACAAAGGTACCACACTAATAAAACGTTAATAACAGGGAAAACTACATGTGTGAGGGTGGGTATATGGGAACTCTGTATTTTCTGCATGATTTTTCTGTAAACCTACAACTTCTCTAATAAAAAAAAATTTTTTTTAATAAAAATAAAAAAGACTGTGCCTTCTGTTTTGGACATTCTCTCTTGCTCTCTCTTGCCAAAGGTGGAAGGCAGCTGCCGTGTGGTGAGGCAGCCCAGTGGAGAGAGAGGCCCCCATGAGTGAGGTTGGAAGTCAGTCTTCTGAGCCTGCCCAGAGCCACGAGTGAGCTTGGAAGGGATCCTTCTGCCCTAGTCAGGCCTTGAGATGGCTGCACCCCTGCTGATGCAGCTTGACAGTAACCTTATAAGAGACCTTGTGTCAGAGGCACCCAGCTGAGTGACACTCAGATTCCTCAGTAAAAGAAACTGTGATAGTAAATATTGTTGTAGCCTAATAAGCTTTGGGGTAATTTTTTATGCAGCAATAGATAATTAACATAATATATCCAATACATCAACTTCTTCAATATAGTTAAACTTGGCAGAAATGCTCTAAGAACATAAAATCTAATGAAGAAGAGTTGTCCATGTATTTTTCAAAAGCATATTACATTAAAACAACACAACTAAACTTCTCCAAAATATTACTGGATATTTGTGTTTAAAGTAATAACTATAAAGAATGAAGAAGCATATTGAAAAATAAAAATATTTACAAACAGATTTAAGAAGGTTTAGCTTAGATTCACCAACCCCTGCTTCCTCAAGTTTAAATTCAAAAGTCCTTGTTACTGTACATACAGCCCAAAAATAATCAGCTCAAAGTCTAGAGACTGACACAGGGTGGCCAGAGCAGACCTTTTATCCAGTCTAATTCAGGTTGGCTGCCTGGCTCTCCCTTCATGGCACTCAATTTCCATATTCAGTTACTAAGGTTCAAGTTAAAAGTAGAAGATGGTCCTCTTTAAAAAATTCCTTTTCAAGCACAAATTTTTCTAATTTCTACTTCTTAAAAGAAAAAATTATTTTCAAAACATGGCCAATTAAAATTTATGAAGCTGTCGAGTCAGTGTCCTATAGCTTCTAAAAAGCACCAGAGCAGTCCCATTAAGATGACAGAGTGAGATGCTTCAGGGCTCCATCCTCCCACAGAAGCTTTGGACAACCAGCAAGAACTGGCAGAAACAGATTTTTTCAGAGCCTCATAAAACAAAGGACTGCAGTAATAGGATGAGCACTGAATCAGGAAAAACACTACTTAAAAGCACTCTCTCTTTTAAGTAGTCTCTCCCCAACCCCTCACCAGCTTGGCAAGAAGCCAGTCCATGCTCCCAGTATGGATCCCTAGTCCCAGTTCCAGCAGGAACAGAGTAGCCCTCTTGCACATACTGGGAGTATATATGTCTGGCCAAATCTGTCTGGTGGTGGCCTGAGGGACTCGCCATTCAGAACTTGCCCTGTATGTAAAGGCAGCTCAGAAAACTGTGGGAGAGCAGTCAAGTAATGCTGTCTAGGGCAAAGGATTGCTGGATATAGGATATACAGTACAGTGCATAGCATCTCAAAGACACTGTTTTCTAGGACAGAGGAGACAGGCAGAACTCTGTTAACTGGGGAATTCCTGGGACCACAGTCACATGCCCAAGACAAGAGGCATGCATAGAAAGGATCAGGGCAGCCCCTATGCTTTGGCCTGGAGCTATATTCTAAACTCATTGTATAGATAAGCCCTGAAGGATAGCTTCACACAGATCAATCTGCAAAGACTGGGAAAGGTGTTCTCTTTTTTCCTTTTTTTTTTAGTTAATTCCTGGCATCAAGGAAAACTGTCATACCACTAGCTGTATACAAGCTTAAAGAATAGATGCCCTCAGAGTCTAAATTCCAGTGATAACACATTAAAATATCAAAATGTCCAGATTTCAACAAAAGGTTACAAAACATACAAAGAAATAGGCAGTGATGGACCAGCAAAGGAGATTAAAGCATTAGAAACCATTGATGAAGAGGACCAAACCTGGGACATTCCAGACAAAGATTTTTTTTAAATGGCCTTAAATTTGCTGAAATAGCTAAAGGAAAACATGGACAAAGAACTAAAGGAAATCAGAAAAATGATAGATGAACACAAACATAGTATCAATAGAGAAATGGAAATGATGAAAAGGAACCAAACAGAGTTTAGGGCCACAGTATCAAAAATTTTAAAATCTCTAGAGGAATTCAGCAGCAGAATGGAGCTGGCAGAAGAAAGAATCAGAGAACTTGAAGATAATACCATTGAAATCATTCAATCTGAGGAGCAGAAAGAAGAAAGAATGAAGAAAAGTGAACAGAGCCTAAGGCACCTGTGGACACCATCAACTGTACCAATATATGTTTTGTGGGAGTCCCAGAAGGAGAAGAAAGAAAGAAAGGAAGAAAAGAAGGAAGGAAGGGAGGGAGGAATGGAGGAAGGAGCAGAGTGAATATTCAAAGAAATAATAGCTGAAAACTTCCAAAATTTAACAAAAGACATGAATATACACATGCAAGACACTCAACAAACTCCAAAAAGGATAAAGAGACCCACGCTGTGTCATATTATAATCAGTCAAATACCAAAGACTAAGGCAGAATTTTGAAAGCTGCAAGAGAGAAGCAATGGGTCACATACAAGGGAGCCTCAATAAGATTAATTGCTGATGTTGTGAAGTGCTTCCTATATTTCAGGCTAGGAGTACATCAATGTACAAGACAGGCAAAGTCCTTCTGCATATGATGCTCATAGTATAGCAGGAAATTCAGGCACAGAATAAATAATTACAAGCAAGATGACTCTTACAAAAGAAATGGACATGTAATATAGAACCATGAAGGCAGAGGGGACAGGGGACAGTGTATTATCTTGAAAATGTGCTTTTATACAGAGACCTGAAGGGTGAGTACAATTTAGATGAAGTGTGTTTGGGGGAAAGGGAAGTAGATGCATCACTTTCAGAAGGAATAGCATTTGCAAAGACCTCAAAGTGCAAGAAAATATGCATTCCAGGAGGTGAAGAGAGATGAGATGAAGAGAGAATAATGGGAAGAAGCAGGAGAAGATTGGAGAAGTGGGCACAGGCCACACAGAAAGCTAATGACTATGGACTTTAGACTATAGGCAATGAGAAGCCTTGAAAAGACTGTTGAAAGGGTTTTAGAAGGGTGTGCTATGATCACTTTTTCTGAAAAGTCCATTCTGGCTACTGTGTGGGAAATTAATTGGAGGAGTATAAGAGCAGTTGTAGAGATACCAGTTAGACAGCCAGGGTCATGCAAGAAATGATGATTGATTGAACTTGAGACATGGTAGTAGAAATGGAGTATGGACAGATTCAAGAGCTATTGAACAGGTAACATCCACATCATCAAAAGTAATGAACTGTAGGAGGAAAAAGAGAGAGGGAGGTATCAAGGACAACTCTTGGTTTCTGGCTTGAGCAACTGTTATGAGGGGTATCCCATTCAACAGGACAGAGACTCCTGGGAGAAGGTTTAGATCACAAGTGTGCAGTGTTGGACATACTAAGTTTTAGGTCCCTGTGAATCAGGTAAGTGAAGATGCCAAATAAGCCATCAAGAATAAGGTCTGGAACTGAAGGCAGGTCTGGGCTGAAGATACGCTGGGAGTCACTGGCAAATCAAGTGATTATTGAAGACATGAAGGTAAATGACTTAGCCTATAAAGAGTATAAAATGAGAGGAGAAGAGGATCTAGAACAGATAGAGGCCTGAATAATTTAACTTTTAAGAAAAGAAAAAGGATCTAGATAAAGATAATTCCGGCCAGAGATGTAGGTGGAAAACAAGGAGAGTGGTGTTGGATATTGAAAAAAGGGTAGTTGAAGCAATAGATCCCTCCATCCAAGCAGAATACATAAGGAAACAGAGACAAGAGGGGTCTTATATCGATATGGAGAAAGTGAAGACTTCAAAGGACCCACAGTTAAAGAACAGGTGAAGGAGAGAAGCATGTTCTCTTTACATTCCACTCCCCACCCTTGCCCCACTAACTTCATATAAGCAAAGCTGAAGCATTATGCTGACTACAAACTTAGAAATCTGTAGTTACTGATATGAACCTCTGAAACAGCTCATTTACCACTCAACTTTTTGAATAGCTATACAGCAAAGTGCATTTACATTATTATTTCCCTGTATCCTCATATGAAACCTATCAGAAGGAAGGGCAGATATCAGCTCCTCATACAAATGAGGGAATTGCCTAAGGCCATTCTGTGTTTGTCCAGCTAGAATTCAAATCCAAGACTCCTGACTAGGCCTCCAATTCAGATCCCTTCCCAATGGACCATGTCTACCTAGCCAGATATAGTCTACCAGTTTGACGAGTCTGCCTCATGTTTAGTGTCCCACGCACCGACTGTGACAGGAGAAATCTGGGTTTGAGTCCTGATTTCAGTGACAAAAGGCTTTGTACTTCTATCTAAGGGACTATTTTAAATGCCACTAATTGAAGTGGGAGTAGAGGGGAAAGACTACATGGATATATGTATAATACCATTACTGCCTTTATGGGCAACCTGAAAAGTGAACTGTACCTATTCTTTTCACATTAGGATTTAGTGTAGTACTGGTTTTAACAGAGGGTTAAAGATGGAAGGAAAGAAAAGAAAAGGGCAATCTCTAGGATTCAAACCACTGTGCTGTTTAAAGATAAAAGACCAAGAAATCAAAAGTTGAGTCTCAGACAAAATATATGTTTTCCCTGGATATTTGACTGCTGAATATTGCCACAGCAAAACTCTGTTCAGTTACATAGTACGTAGTACAGACAAATAGTTAAAGAGTCACTGACACAAGTTTGCGTAGATTGAATCAAACGGGAGGAAGTATAATTTTAACCTTAGTACTTATATTAAGGAAACAATTTATGGGAAGGCCGTCAAGCCAAAAGAGCGCCACATAACTAGTCATAAATAATCAGAATTCATCAGCAGAGGTCTTACCTAAAAAGTGCTGGTAAAATATCCTTAGTATCTTCACAATGAACCAATGATTCTATTTTTTGTTTAATTCTCCACAGAATTCTAATTTAATCAGGTATTAAAATAAAGTTATCTAGACCTAAATACTAAAATACTTAAAATACTAAATACTAAAAGAAAAATAATCACCTTTGTGGATTTTGTTATCTTTTTATTAGATTTGATGAGATCCTGGCAGTAAATATGAGAACATATTAGTAAATATATTAATATTTACAGAAGGCTTCCAAGTAACAAGTATGACTAATAAATGTGAATCTCACAATCTGGCAAAAAGTTTGGTAAACTTAAAATGTTAAAAAATAATCTGATGCATGATTCTTCTGTAAACTCACAACTTCTCCAATAAAGAAAAAATATTAATCTGTCAAGTTATACTATCAGTCACATATTTTTCTTCTTTTTCTAATGTTACCTGAGTTTTGAAACATGCTTCACGAAGAAAACTTAGAAAGGTAGGAAGTTCTCCACAAAACCTCACATAATTTATTGATGCTTAATTCAAAGTTTCAAAACCACCAAGCAGACAGGAAAGAGAAGTCCCACCTCTGAAATGTCACTAGAGTCTTCAAACAAGAGTTTCATATTCAAGCACAGCCCATCCTCAAAACAAAGCCCCATCGCATGAATAATCATTACCTTTCGAATAAAGTTGACATGGCATTCGCCCTTCTGTTCAACAGGAGGGCAGGCTGGCGGCACCTCGTAGCGAGTATGGGCTTTGCTTTGCTGTGCTGCATACAACACTGCTGACTGGAAACGTAGCTCAATGGAGTTCAGGTGCCTGACCAAGCTGGTAATATCAAAACTCTGAATTAAAGGGAAAAAACAGAGGTGGAAGTAGCCTCATGTATAAAATTTTAGATATAGGCAGAATGTATGAAAGATGCTTAAAATCATTCAAAATGTTTAGATTTAGCTTCCTTGTAGCTGGAAGCATCTCTCCAAAATAGTATGATTTCATTGCCCACTTTGAGTTACAACCAAGCACATTCCCCTACCCAAACCAGATTTCTAGGTTTCTCCTTCTATTTTTACTCCCAGAGCGCTGGTCCTAGGGAAACAGAGTGAGCAGAAGGTATTATCTAGCCCTGGAATGTCTGCTTTAGCTATTCACGTGTGGCCTCGAACTGCCAAGAACTTCCTAGATGCTTCCTGACAGCCTGACTCTGTGGTATGAATAGCATGTATTTATAAGTGATAAGTTATTTTTGTTTTGAAAAGTCTAATCTTAAAGGGAAAGGAAATCAGCATGCAATCTCTTCGTGTAATTATTCAAGGAAGAAAGGAATGTTTTCTTTTAAGGCGGTTTGTTGATTGTGTTATTCCCATGAAACCCTGGTTCTTAACTATACTGCTAAGAGAGACCCCTCCTCCCTGGACATTCTCTGGTATCACAGTTGACACCAGTAGCCACTCTAGGTAAATACAACACGCACTTGGGAGATCTAAGTCTTTGAATAGACAATAGACCTGAGTAAAAACCTTCTATGCCCAAATTACCTAAATTTCAAAAACTTCCATTTCCTCCTCTCTGTAATAGGTATACGATCACCGACATCACAAACATGTCTTGAAGTTTAACTGAATTAGATGACATAAGTAAAGTATTTGACATATATTATGCACTTGCAAACAAAATATCTGTTTTCTCCCTCCTCTCTCTCTCCCTCTCACCCCAACCCCAATCACTATGTGCTATGCTGTACCAAGGTCCCTTGCACAGGGAGCTAATATATAGCATAGCCCTGACAAAGGACTTGTGGTGGCTTGGAGTTGTGTACCCCAGAAAAACATGTTCTAAATCTTAATCCATTCCTGTAAGTGTGAACCTACTGTATTATGGACCTTTTGTTGAGGTTACTTCAGTTCTGGCATACCCCAGCTGAATCAGGATATGTGTTAATCCTATTACTGAAGCCTGATAAAGAAGACCACAGAGAAAGAGCCATGGGGAGCAACCAGGAGCTGGAAGTCAATGGAACCCAGAAGAGAAAGAAGACATTGGCATGTGATGGAAAAGCCAAGGAACACCAAAGATTGCCAGCCAGTCAGAAGGTACTAACCCCAGGAAGAAGCAAGCCTTCTAGCCTCTGAAACTGTGAGCCAATAAATTCCTGTTGTTAAGCCTATCTATACTATGGTATTTGTTTTAGCACCTGAGAAACTAAAACAAGTCACATTATCAGAAGCACTCCTGGTAAGCAGACTTTTAATGTACTGATTAAGCAACAGATGGACAAATGAAAACAAAAGAGACTTCTGGGAAGACAGGGGACTAGAAAGACATGGTACTCTCTTCTCTCCCAAAAAAATAGCTAAAGGACAGGCAGGAATGGCCTGGAAAAATATCTTTTAGGGTTTAGGACACCAGGGCAAAGCTGGACACTGCCCAGAGGCGAGAGAGAGGCAAAGGAAAAGAACAACAACATCAAAACTGTGAGTTAAAAGCCAAAGCTACAAATGCTGGCACCCTTCCCCTTATACACACTAGGCACTTTTGAATTCGCAGGCCTCCAGGATGGCAGCTACAGATAAAGGAGTCCCCAGGGATCCACCTCCCCAGTAAAGGGGAGAGAGAGGGACACAGCCTAAGACTGACTCAGCTTTTGACCCACAAACCTTTCCAGGCCAGGGAGCTACACCATTGTTTGCCACTATTGTGTCAAGGGACTAAAGAGATCCGACCCTCTCAATCGCCCTCTCTACTGACCTGGATTGGTTGTTGAGGACACAGAGGAAAGTGGAATTAGTTCCTGCCCAGGAAAAGGGTGGGGGCTGCCAGCAAAGGTTGGAGAACTGCCTCTGAGAAAGTTTGAATTACCAAGCTCTTAGCCTCCAGGCAAGAACCTCTATCAAATTGCTCTGGACTATGCTGCAGCAAACACACTCCAACCAGGCATTGAACTGAGAGGGTTTCCAAAGAGCATCATCTGCTGGCATATCAAGGAAGTGCATGTGAAGAAATTAAAAATAAATAAGAGGTTTGTCTCTGGCCTTTACAGCCTCCCTTCTCAAGGCCCTAGGAAGTGGGTCTGCAAACTATTACTGGGACAGGGCCCGGATCTGAGTAACTAAGAAGGACAATCCTAAAGACCCTGCCTCCTGCCACTAAAACCTTACAAAAGAGAGAGAAATCAAGCATCTGAGTAAACTCACCACCCAAATCAGATGCCTAGACATCAGTAAAAATTATAAGCCATACTAAGAAAATGGAAGTAATGGCCCAAGAAAAGGAAAATATCAAAGTCTCAGAAGAGACACAGGATTTGAGACAACTAATCAATGAGATATACACAAATTTCCAAAATCAAATTAATGAGTTGAAAGACAATATGGCTGAAAAGGTAAAGGACATCAAGACACTGAACAAGCACAAAGAAGAATTTGAAAACCTGAATAAAAAAGTAACAGAGCTCATGGAAATGAAAGACATAGTAGGTGAGATTAAAAACATATTAGAGGCATATAATAGCAGACTTAAAATGATAGAAGAAAGAATAAGTGATACAGAAGACAGAGCAGCTGAAATTGAAGACAGAAAAGAATGGAAAAAAATAGAGCAGGGGTTCAGAGAGTTGTCATGGGAGTTCCCAAAGGAGAAGAGAAGGGAAGAAGGACAATAAGAGTATTTAAGGAAATAATAGCCAAAAAATTCCCAACTCTCACAAAAGAAATGAACTTACATGTCTAAGAAGTGCAGTATACCCTAGTGAGAATAAATGCAATGAGACCTACTCTAAGACACATACTACTCAGAATGTCAAAAGGCAAAAATAAAGAGCAGCAAGGGAGAAGCAAACCATCACTAACAAGGGACTCTCAGTAACAGTGCAGATTTCTCATCAGAAACCATGGAGGCAAGAAGACAGCAGTATGATACAATTAAGATACTGAAAAAGAAAAACTGCCAGCCAAAAATTCTTTATCTAGCAAAATTGTCCTTTAATATGAAGGTGAGTTTAATATATTCACAAACACACAGAAACTAAGAGAGTTCATAAAAAAGAATCCACCTTTGCAGGAAATATTAAAGGAAGCCTTAGGGAAGTGGCTGTGGCTCAATCAGTGGGGCTCCCGTTTACCATATGGGAGGCCCCGGGTTCGGTTCCCGGGGCCTCCTGGTGGGGGCAGGCCCGCCCGCACAGCGTGGTTGGCTGACCCAGCGGGCATGAGCAGCGGGGGGGGATAAATGAATAAATAAATAAAATCTTTAAAAAAAAAAAAAAAAAAAAAAAGGAAGGCTTAGAGCTTAAAAGTAAGACAGGAGAGTACAAAAGAAAGAAGAGCAGAAAGGATAACCAAGGGGGAAAAAAAACAAAAATAAGATGTGGCATATGAAAACCAAAGAATAAAATGGTAGAAGTAAATAATGCATTAAAGTAGTATTATTGAATGTGAATGGATTAAACTCCCCAATCAAAAGACATAGGCTGACAGAATGGATAAAAATCTTGAACCAGCCATATGCTGCTAGTAAGAGACTAATCTTAGACCCAGAGACACAAACTGGCTGAAAGTGAAAGGTTGGGAAAAGATACTCCATGCAAATAGTGACCAAAAAAGAGCAGGGGTTCTATATTATATTGGACAAAACAGACTTTAAAGGCAAAAAAATTATAAGAGATAAAAAAAGCCATTATATATTAGTAAAAGGTACAATACACCAGGAAGAAATAACAGTCATAAATATCTATGCACCTAACCAGGGTGCACCAAAATACATGAGGCAAACTCTGGCAAAATTGAAGGGAGAAAAAGACATCTCTACAATAATAGTTGGAGACTTCAACACACCACTCACATCATTAGATAGAACACCTAGAAAGAAGATCAACAAGGAAACAGAGAACCTGAGCAATATGATAAATGAGCAGACATATGAACAGCCATATACAGAACATTGCAGCCAAATGCAGAGGATTACACATTCTTCTCAAGTGCCCATGGATCTTTCTCCATGACAGACTACATATTAGAGCACAATGCAGCTCTTAATAAATATAAAAAGATTGAAATTATACAAAGCACCTTCTCAGATCATAATGGAATGAAACTGGAAATCAATAATAGACAGGAAAGAGGTTAATTTGCAAATGTGTGGAGGCTAAACAATACACTCTTAAATTATCAGTGGATCAAAGAAGAAATTGCAAGTGAAATCAATAAACATACTGAGATGAATGAAAACGAGAACACAACATATCAAAACTTATGGGATACAGCTAAAGCAGTCTTGAGAGGAAAATTTATAGCCCTAAATGCTTATATTTAAAAAGAAAAAGAGCTAACAATCAAAGATCTATCTGAACAACTGGAGAAACTGGAAAAAGAACACTAAACGATTCCAAAAGAAAGCAGAAGGAAAGAAATAATAAAGATTAGAACAGAAATAAATGAAATTGAGAACAAAAAAACAATAGAGAAAATCAACAGAACCAAGAGCTGGTTCTTCAAGAAGATCAATAAAATTGACAAACCCCTAGCTAGACTAACAGAGAAAAAGAGAGAGAAGATGCAAATAAATAAAATCAGAAATGAAAAGAGGGAAATTATGACTGACCACACAGAAATAAAAAGGATCATAAGAGGATATTATGAGAAACTGTATGCAAACAAACTAGATAACCTAGAACAAACAGACAAATTCCTAGAAATGCACAAACAACCTACACTGATGCTACAAGAAATACAAGAACATAACAAAAAAAATCACATTCAAAGTGATTAGATCCATCATCAAAAATCTCCCAACAAAGAAAAGTCCAGGACCAGATGGCTTCACAGGTGAATTCTACCAAGCACTTCAAGAAGAATTAACATCAATCTTGTTTAAACTCTTCCAAAAATTAAAGAGGAGGGAAAATTACCCAACACATTTTATGAAGCCAACATCACCCTAATACCAAAGCCAGATAAAGACACAACAAGAAAAGAAAATTATAGAGCAATATCTTTAATGAACATAGACACAAAAAAAATCTCAACAAAATACTTGTAAATCGAATCCAAAAGCATATCAAAAACCTTATACACCAAGACCAAGTAGGAGTTATTCCTGGTATGCAAGTGTAGTTCAACATAACAAAATCAATCAATGTAATACACCACATTAACAAATTGAAGGAAAAAACACACATGATCATCTCAATTGGTGCAGAAAAGGCATTCAACAAAATCCAGCATCCTTTCTTGATAAAAACACTTCAAAAGATAGGAATAGAAGGAAAATTCCTACTATGATAAAAAGCATATATGAAAATTCTGCAGCCATTGTACTCTATGGGAAAGCATTGAAAGCTTTCCCTATAAGATCAGGAACAAGATGAGGATGCCCACTGTCACCATTGTCATTCAACGTTGTACTAGAATTACTAGCTAGAGCAATTAGACAAGAAAATAAATAAATAAAAGACTTCCAAATAGGACAAGAGAAGGTAAACCTCTCACTATTTGTGGATGACATGGTCTCATATTTAGAAAATTCTGAAGTCTACCACAAAGTTACTTGAACTAATAAATGAGTTTGGCAAAGTGGCAGGACACAAGATCAACATGCAAAAATCAGTAACATTTCTGTACAATAGTATTGAACAATCTAAGGAGAAAATCAGGGAATAAATTCCATTTACAATAGCAAGATTCAAATACCTAGGAATCAATTTAACCAAAGAAGTACAGGACATATGTGCAGAAAACTACAAAACAATGCTAAAAGAAATCAATGAAGACCTAAACAAATGGAAAGACATTCTGTGTTCATGGATTAAAAAACTAAATATCATGCAGAAGGCAATCCTACCCAAACTGATTTATAGATTCAATGCAATATCAATCAAAATTCCAGCAGCTTACTTTACATAAATAGAAAAGGCAATTACCAGATTCATGTGGAAGGAGAAGTGCACCCTAATAGCCAAAAGCATTCTAAAAAAGAAGAGCAACATAGGAGGAATTTCACTGCCTGACCTTAAAACATATTACAAAGCTACAATGGTCAAAACAGCATGGTATTGGCATAAAGACAGACACATTGATTAGTGAAATAGAATTGAGAGTCCAGAAATAAATCCTTACCTGTACAGCCAACCGGTTTTTGGCAAACCTACCAAGTTCATGTTGATGGGACAAAACAGTCTCTTCAACAAATGGTGCTGGGAGAACTGGATATCCATAACCAAAAGAATGAAAGAGGACCCCCATCTCACTCCCTATAAAAGAATCAACTCAAAATCGATCAAAGACCTAAATATAAAAGCCTGGACTATAAAAACTACTAGAAGAAAATATAGGGAAACATCTTAAAGACCGTGTGGTAGGTGGTGATTTCTTGGACCTTATACCGAAAGTATACACAACAAAAGAAAACATAGATAAATGGGACCTCCTCAAAATTAAACAGTTTTGCATCTCACAGGACTTTTTCAGAAGGGTGAAAATGCAGCCGAATCAACTGGAGAAAATATTTGGAAATCACATATCCAATTAGGGTTTAATATCCATGATATATAAAGAGATTCCACAACTCATCAATAAAAAGACAAACAACCCAATTAAGAAATGGGCAAAAGACTTGAATAGACATTTGTCCAAAGAAGAAATACAAATGGCAAAAAAGCACATGAAAATATGTTGAATATCACTAGCGATTAGGAAAATACAAATCAAAACTACAACGAGATATCATTTCATACCTATCAGAATAGCCCCTATTAAAAAGCCAGAGAACTACAAGTTTGGAAGGATGTGGAGAGATAGGAGCACTTATTCACTGTTGGTGGGAACGTAGAATGGTACAGCCACTGTAGAGGACTGTTGGGCAGTTCCTAAAGAAATTGAATATAGATTTGCCATGGGACCCAGCAATACCACTACTAGGTATATAACCAGAAGAACTGAGAGCAGTGACACAAACAGACATCTGCTCACTGATGTTCATAGCAGCGTTATTCACAATTGCCCAAAGTTGGAAACAACCCAGGTGTCCACCACCCAATGAATGGATAAACAAACTGTGGTGCATTCACACAATGGGATATTATGCAGCTGTAAGAAGAAATGAAGTCATAAAGCATATGACAACATAGATGAACCTGGAGGACATTATGTTAAGTGTAGCAAGCGAGGCACAAAAGGTCAAATACTGTATGATTGTGTAATCTCATAGAGTTACTAACTTGAATATGGGTCACCAGAAAATAGAATGAGTTTAGAGACGGGAAAGCTGAGGGCTAATTTGTGCAGAATTGATAAAAAGGATGTGTGCTAATCTTTGGAAATAAATAGAAAAGGTGAAAGCCCAACATAATGTTTCTAACTAGCAATACTGTTATGTGGGCTCAAAGGTAAAGTCTAAGGTCATGTATATTACTAAAAGGAAAGCTAAAAAATGTAATTTGGAACTGTTTAGCATAGTAAAACCACATATAAAATATGAATACAGGTAAAACTGCATATATAAGAACATCTTTCTCTGAAACTGAACAAATGTATATTAATACTACAAGATGTTAATATCAGACCAAAAAATATACTAAGTGAAAGAACCCAGACACAAAGTACTACATACTGTATAATTCCATTTATATAAAATGTAAATATCAACCAATTTATAAAGATGAAATTGGATTAGTGGTTATTTAGGGCTGGGAAAGGATTGCTAGGAGATGTAGAGTTTTTCTTTTTGGAGTAAAGAAATTGTTCTAAAATTTTTTGTGGTGATGAATGCACAACATTGTGATTATATTAAAGCCATCGGTTCTACACTTTGGATAGATCATATGGTATGAGAATATATCTCAATAAAACTGCTTAATAAAAAAAGAAAAAGAAAAAACACATGTGCCCACTTTAATTTAGTATGAGAATCATTAACAACCAAAGCAAAGTGAGCTCAGTATTGTAATGCCTACCACATTTCCTTTATGTTTTTAAATTATCAAAGTTTGGGGTAGGGGAAAATATTCTAAATACAACTCTGGCAGCCTAATGTACTAAATAAACTACTCATTAAATGAGACAGCTTGCAAAATTTTCCTAACACAATGTTTTGCACAAAGCAGACACTTGCCATGCGTAATTTTCTCATCTCTCCCATTCCCATCCTCATTCCTAAATGTACTTATTAGTGTCTAGTAACTAGCCAAGGATTTTGAATCTGGTGTTAGAAATAATTCTGACTAAATTGGTTATTTACTGGAGTTATTAGAATTTCAATATGTTTAGTCTTTTCTATAATTCAGAACAGAATTTCTTTGAAATACAACCTACTTTTTAATACATAATGATGGCATTCATTTTACTCTGTAGAATTATAATCTTACAATAGACTTTGGACCAGAATCTATTTGCAGATTTGTTCACCAAATATTTAGTTGTGACAAGAATTGCAAGTGCTGAAATAGACATTAAATATATGAATTAAAACCTTAATGTTCTTTCTAACACTGAAACTATTATAAGCTATTAAGTATCATAAACCTTTGAATAAATTTTAATATTCAATAACAATATTTCAATTCAAACTTTTTAAATGCTTCAGGGATTCAGGGCATACTCTGGGTTATCAAACCACAGAGAGGGGAACAGCATTTTTTGCACACTTGTTATGTGTGCCAACCATTTTATATATTTAGTTTATTAAATCTTCATAATAAACCCATGGGGTATGTAGTGTTTTCATCATTTTTACAAATGTGGCAACTGAGGCTCAGAGAATAAAATTAACAATGCTCCAAAGAGCCTGTACTAGTCTACATAAACAATTATGCACTTGCCTTTCTCTACTCCCAATAAGGATACAAATATATCTAAGTGAGGTTTTTTTTTAACCTGATGTCATTACATACTTACATATCTATTGAACATGTTGTCTGTTTTCCCAATAATGACACCATTGAGCAGGATTTCTGCAACTGTATCAACTCCCTCAAAAATCAGTTTTACTTTTTGCCATTTGCTAAAAAAAAAAAAAAAAAAAGAAAGATTTTTAAAACAAGAGTGTGAAAATTAACTTTAGTATGTCTTATTTTATCAGTTAAGTACTAAAGGAATAAATATTTCACTGAAAAATACATTCTTAAAAAGTGGTTCCCAAGGAAGTTCTCAAAAGTACTGGTTTAATATGTTTTTACATTCTTTGAATGATCCAGCTTATCTTTCTTCGAAATATGTCAATTACCATAAAATAATGAGCACAATTCATAATTTCTAAATGCACTGGTTTTTTTCTAGTCACTTCACAAATTTCTCATGAGAATTAAGATAAATAGACACAAAAATGTTTTCACAAAGTATTACATTTACAGAAACTATCTAAGATAACACATGAACCAACTAACAAGTACTTAGGAGTGAATATTTTGTGCCCAGCACTCTGCTAAGCCTTAGGGAACTAGGTCTCTGCACTTAAGGAGACTGCAATCTGCCTGGCATCCATGCCTAAAACGCAGGAAACAAACAAAACTTGAGATCCTTCTATTATGTAGCATGATCTTGTTGGACAGATTATAAGTGCTATCAAAGTTTATTGTATAAAGAAAGACTTCAAGAAAAACGGAAACTTGATGGGTAAAATAATAAAATGTGATATATCAAGACATTAATCAGCAATCAAAAGGAATGAAATACTGATACATGCTACAATGTGGATGAACTTTGAAAACTTTATTGTGTTACGTGAAAGAATCTAGTCATAAAGGACCACATATCGTGTGATTGATTGCATTTATGTGAAATTTCCAAAACAGACAAATCCATAGTGATAGAAAATAAATTTGTGGCGGCCTAGGGCTGGGTGTGGAAAGACTGCTAATGGATACAGCTTTTTGTGCAGATTGGTGAAAATGTTCTAAAATTTATTTTGGTGATGGTTTCACAACTCTGAATATACTAAAAACCATTTACTTATACACTGTAAATGGGAATTATTGCTCAATAAAGTTGTTACATAATTTTTTTAAAAGATGGGTAGAAATGCCTAGGTAGAAGTAGACCCCACAGAAAGAACAAAACCAAAGCAGGGAAGGGCTAACTGGATCAATAACATTAAGATGACAGACTTGAATTAGGTGCAGAATCTGGGCTGGGAAGTTAATCTGGACAAGACAGTGGGGCAGGAGGCAGCAAGTGCAGGGAGTGAGCCAGGGACAGGCAAGATGAAGCAGTTTAGTATTTTCATAGACAAGAAGAGAAGTTTTACCTTGATTTGCCAAGCAAAAAGAAGACACTTTCCATTCTTGAGCAAGAACATGTCATGGCAAAAGCAAATTTGGGGAAGATGAGTCTAATGTTTCTACACACAAAGGATCAGAGAATAAAAACCCAAAGCAAAAAATCTAATTAGGGAGCTGTTAGCCACGCAGAACAAATGTCATGTCTCTGATCCTGCCTAACAATGTTATAATGTGCACACTCTATTGATTACTGGGGGTACGGAAGAGGCACTCCAAATAAGAGAATGTGGGTAGGTCTAGGAGATTATATTACCACCACTAGAAAAATAACTCAATAAGATACAACTTTGTGACTGGGATTTAGTATCACCATCCTCATGTACAAAACAAAACATAAATTGTATATTCACTTTTATAGTACAAAATTTTAATCTAACTTAACTCTCTAATATGTGACCTAAACAAAAGATTATTGTTTAGACAGTAAAAGAAGAAAAGCTCCTAAAAATTTTATACACACAGACGCACACATATACATATATACACACACACATACCTAATGCCAAAGGGGATCTTAAATGTCTTGCTATAGGTCCAGTTATCTAAGGAGATCCATCTGTAGTTAAGGTCATTAAATCTGTAGTAAGGGTCCTGTTGATAAAAGGTAAAAATTATGGTAGATAGTTAAATATGAAAATATTAATAAATAAAAATAAACATGAAACAAATGATTAACAACAGCTATAGAAACACCTAGAAATTAATGAACTCTTAGCCTAGGAGTACAAAGGAATCAAATCATTAACATCAGAAAATGTTAAAAAAAAAAAAAAAAAAGGAGCTTTGAGGTATAAATAATATAGTTGTATTATGAAAAACATGTGTGGAGATTAATATTAGTTTCCCTTGTCAAAACCAACATAGAACCTCCAAGGTATTAGCAGAGAATGAAAGAATTTGGGGTGTGTAGGTATGAGTCTCTCATTGCACTATGGGTGTCACATTGCTAACAGCTGCCACTACCCCAGATGGCCTCCAGGGGACATGCTTCTCCTCTACTGCCCACAGGTCAACAAAACTCCCATTCCTTGGATTGATGTAGCATTTCTGAAGTTATTTTTTACTTGGCTTTACCTAGTGAGCACAAAAAGGATCAGTGCAGATACTATTGAACTTAAAAACTGTAGGTTTCCTACATTATCCTCAATCAGTGGTCAGCAAACCACAGACCGCAGGCCAAATGCAGCTCACTGTCTGTTTTTGTGCAGACAGTGAGCTAAGAATGGACTTAAATCCATAAATACAGTTCAGTGATGCACAGCCATGCCCATTCATTTACATATTATATATGGTTGCTTTCGAGCCACAATGGCATAGTCGAGCACAAAGCCTAAAATATTTAGTATCTGTCCCTATGTAGGAAATGTTTGTGGACACCTGCCCTAAAGGACTGGCCTACTACTGGGTATTCACAGACGCTCCTCCATTTTAGCGTCCAGTCCTAAAGCTCCATTGCATCATCCTTAGGTCTGTCGTTTTCTACCCCTTTTCCACCCTTTCCTTCCCAGAGAAGTTCTCACAGACATGAAGCAGAACTATAAGGGGAAACGAAACGGCTCATCCCTCCATGAACAACAGAAGGGCTGCACAGAGAGGAATGCGGTACAGCTTCTCCCTCAGTCAGGGACAGGGTCCAGGGCCCAAATCTCTAAAAGTCACTAAAACATCACTCAGTGTGTATAAAGATGGAAAGAACGGTATCTGCTAGAAACTGTTCTTGATGGGAAGAAATATTTTTATATGGGGGGTGGGGTGGTGGGAACCCATGAGATTTAATAATAACTATCACCAAACTGACTTTAAGGTCTGATTAATGAAGTTTTTGTTCTGCTGAATGGGGTGCACCAGGCCCAGCAAATTTGGTTCCTTTTCTGCTCTTCCCCTCCGCCACACTCAGCCTCTCCAATGAACAAACATGAAACAAATATTTAAGGGTTGACAGGACAGCTAATTATTAGCCTACCCATATGTCTCCATCCAGCCCTATTTATAACTCTACACTGTGGGCTTAGTCCAGTACAGTTAAAAATATTATCAGAAGGAAGGTGTGAAGACAGTGCAGCTGCAATGTGTCCATCTGCTCAGCCTCAGAAATGGGTGATGATATGCCCTCCCTGTTTCCCAGTTCCATGAAGGAAGCTGCATGTTAAGGTTGAAAGTATAATCTTCTGCAATATATTTTTTCTAGACAAACAAAACATACAGGCTAAAAATTTTCTCTTACTAAGAGAAAATATCTTACCCAGAAAGGAAAAAAAAAAATTGCAGAGGCTTCAATTACATTTTTAATAACCATTCCTAATGCCAACCAACCCACTTCATTTGGTTCCCGGTTAGTCTGATTCTCCTTGCTCATATTAAAATTCTGAGTCCTATTTAAAAGCAAACAGCAGCTCAGTCTCCCTCTGATCATGACTAAGGACCCATGTAAGTCACTGGAGTCGGTAAGCCAACCCAAGGATCCTAAAAACAATAACAGTATCATTTGTTGACCATCTAATATATATCTGCCTCTGAAATGGACACTCTTATACTCTGATTCTCAGGACAAAGGTGCAAAAAACACATTTTCACAGAAGAGGAAACTAAAGCTCCAAAAGGTGAAGTGACTTGCCTGTGGCTGCACAACTAAGCAGAAGTGCACCCAGAAATGAATTCAACTCAGTCTAACATCATGTCTTTTAACTTTGCTACAATGTTGCACTGCCACAGCCCACATGTACTTACACTTTTATACCAGAGGAAGCTGCTGCAACAACAATAATAACAAATAGCAGATAGTTTCTGCCTGTGGCCCTATTATGGCAGGTACTACTGTATTACCACGCCCAAGGCTCAGAGAGGTTATGTAATTCAATGTCACATGGCTATTCAGTGGGGAGCACTGATTTGGGCCTAGGCAATCTGGCTCCAGAGTCCATATGCTTAATCATCACTTAACACTGCCAACAGGGCTGGAAATGTACCAGGAATTCAAATGGCAGTGGTACTTAACAATGTATCCCCTGAGGGAGCAAGGTTTTTTTGCATAGGTTCAAATCCCAGCTCATCCCTGATATCTGTGCGTCCTTGTAAAGGTGTGAGACTTCTGTTTTCTCAAGTCTTGAATGGGGATAATGATCATACCTACACCTCAGAGGATCAGTATGAAGACTGCAGGAGATAACGTATGAAACACTCGATAAATGACAGTGAGCCTTGCTATTGTATGTACTGGCATGGAGGGATTTCTAAGCTATATTAAGTTAAATAAAAAAGTAAGTACAGGGTAGCGGCTGTGGCTCAATCAGTAGGGCTCCCGTTTACCATATGCGAGGCCCCGGGTTCGGTTCCCGGGGCCTCCTGGTGAAGGCAAGCCCACCCACACGGCGTGGTTAGCTGACCCAGTGAGCACAAGCAGCAAGGGGGGGGATAAATGAATAAATAAATAAAATCTTTTAAAAAAAAAAAAAAGCAAGTACAGAACGATATACAGAGAATATCATTGCCGGGGGAAGGGGTAGAAATCTATATATGATATATGTATACATGTTTGTAACATCTATAGAGGAACACACAGAAACTGGTTAACAACAGTTGTCTCAATGAAAGGGAACTGGAGAACTGGAAGACTGCTGGAAGGAGAATTGCTTTGCATTATATAGCCTACCTTTGCCAATTTTTACTATTTACATCCTTTACCTATTTTTAAAAGATGAACATAACTGACCTTTTTCAAAAAGAAAATAATAAGGTAGGTTGGTAGCACTAAAAATGACTGGGGGGAGCAGATGTGGCTCAAGTGGTTGTGGGCCTGCTTCCCACATGGGAGGTCCTGGGTTTGGTTCCCAGTGCCTCCTAAAAACAAAGACAAACAACAGGGAAACGGATGTGGCTCAAGAGGTTCAGCGTCCGTCTACCATATGGAGGGACCGGGGTTCAATCCCCAGGACATCCTGGTAAAATAAAATTTAATTAATTAATTAATTAATTAAAATAAAATAAAATAAAAAAGAATATATGAGAGCATATTAAAAAAAAAAAAGGCAAACAAATGAAAAAAGCAACTCAGAGGAGCCGATGCGGCTCTGTGGTTGAGCATCGGCTTCCCACTTACAAGGTCCCGGGTTCAATCCCCGGCCCCAGTACGAGGAAGGAATGCTTATAAGACATTGAGACTGAACCTATGAGATCCAGCAAATAATAACATAAGAGGTGAGAAAAAAAAAATGGCACTAAGGTTTCAGGTTTAGGTCACCAAGGAAATACTGGTGCTTTTATTAGAAATAAGTAAAATAAAAGATGCTGAGGATTGGGGAGACTGAGAGAGGAGATATTTGGTCATAATGAGTTTCATATGTCATGTGGGTAGAAGAGTAAAGCAGGATTTCCAAGTGGAAATCAGAAGAGAGGTGTTAGTTGGAGACATTGACACTATGGGACAACAAGAGACTTCCAAGAGATAGCAAAGAGAAAGAAGAGGTATGTAGACTAACCCCGAGAGAATACTTGCACTTTTGGAGAACTTTTAGTAAATGAGATGTTTTTGTTGAAATATTTTGAACAATAGTATACTGTGCTCTTGTCATTTGGACATTTTGGACATTTTAAAATTAAAATTACTATTTATTCTTTCTACCAATACACAGTGTGGGAATCCTTGCTCCTCCATTTATTAAATACATGATTTGGGGCAAGTTAAAGTCTCTGAGCCTCAGAGTATATAAATTATACTCACATCACAGTATAGTGGGAAGTATGTGAAAGAGTATACATGAAAGGGCCAAGGATGTGCCTTGTACATGGAAGACATGAAATAAATATTCCATGAAGACAGGTTTTATAGTCTAGATTGAGGTTATACACTTACATGTGATAAGGACTGGTCAGTACTCACCAAAGATTAAGTCCTCAAATTATCCTTTAATTCCCAGTGTTGTACTGGGTCACATGAAGCAAAACCCTCCTATGCCCTAAACACACCCCGTGTGGCATCAAAAGAGGAAGCATATGTCTGAGTTTAAGAATCAGGATTTTTTTTAATATCTTTTTTTAAAATTGAGGGTTTAAAAACCTTATGTTTCTTTCTTTCCAGAAACTGAATGACCTTATTAATTGATGACTATTTCTGTTCAAATCTAAATTTCATATGCAGAGTCATTAGCAAATTTATCTCCTTAATTCATTCATTTTTTTTTTTTTAAGATTTTATTTATTTATTCATTTATCGCCCCCTTGCTGCTTGTGCTCACTGGGTCAGCTAACCACGCCGTGTGGGCGGGCTTGCCTTCACCAGGAGGCCCCGGGAACCGAACCCGGGGCCTCCCATATGGTAAACGGGAGCCCTACTGATTGAGCCACAGCCGCTTCCCCCCTTAATTCATTTAATAGTGATTATCTCTGGAAGTCAGATTTCCAATTTTTCTGCTTCATACTTATCTATATTTTTTAATTTGGGCACAGTGAGAATGTTTTTCAAAACTTGTACAAGTGAGGATTTGCACAGGAAAGCTGAGAACATTCCTAAGAATTCTCTTAGCTGAGTGTCATAGCATATGGTAATTAACTAGGTTTTCTGCATCACTAGAATGAGACTTCCCACAAAAATAGGGATTTCAGTCTTATTCTTTTCTTTTTTATTCCTAATGTCTAATATAGTAGGGGTATAATAGTAGGCTACATGAATGAATGAATGAATGACCATTAGTAGGGAGCCCAGAAGATTTTCCTAAGGTTTAGATCTTGTGTAGTCACCTATGAAATACCTAAGACTGATCACAGAGTCTCTCAGGAACTGGAAACATCCTTTACTCAATGGTTAGGAAGACTAAACCCTGTCTTTAGTCTTCCTTGACTCTTCTTTATCTTACACCTCACATCCAAACCATCAACAAATTCAGCTCAACTCCTGTTGGTTCTACATTCAAAATTCTCATAACCATGTCTCACCATTTCACTACACCCTGGTCTAAGCCAGAAATCATCCCTTGCCTGCAAGAGTCCCTTAGCTGGTCTCCAAGTTTCCATTTTTGTGTGACTATAATCTTTACACAATAGCTAGAGTGATCCTTTTAAAAAGCAAATCTTATCTTGTAGAACAAAATCAAGCATTGCTTCCCATGCCTGCATGATCAGCCCTGGACACCTACTGACCTTATCGACCTCACCCTTGGCCCTCTGGCTTCCAGCCACACTGGCCATCTTACTATTCTTGGAACTTGTCAAGCATGGTTCCACCTCACCATTCCCCCACCCCCACCCCCACCCTTCTCTTTTTGTCCTCTACATAGGAAATGCTCTTCTGCTTTAAAGTCACTTCATAAAAAAGGTCTCTATTTAAAAGTCACCTTATCAAACAGGTTGTCTTTAACCACTTTTGTTGCTTTTTTTTTTATTGCAACCTTTCCCAACCAGCCTTCATTCTCTCTTACCCCTGCTTTATTTTTCTTCAGTATACCACCTGTCCTTATATTTTCTATTAATTTGCTTATTGTCTGTCTCCTCCACTAGAGTGCCCACTGGGGCAAAGACTGTTTTCTTCACCACTCCATTCCAAGCATACCATATTTTACATAGTGAATAAATACTCATGAGATAATTAATTAGGTGAATAAATGAATGACTTCAACAAGATTTATTTCATGTTCTCCTGTAAACATAGTATTTTGTCCAGTGTCTGATTTAAACCATAGAATATCCAGAGATCAAAACCAAAAAAGGATATTGTAATAAAGCACCTGGAATAACATTACATTATTCAATATTGATGCTGGTATGAATGATTATTTTCAATAAGCTTGGTGTCCCCTAATCCCCAAAATGGCCACCCTTCTCTTTCATCCCACCCCCATTAAAACCCATATATGCTTTATTGAAACTTGAATTTTTTTCTAAGAATGTGTGAAGAGATTTGAGACATTGTAAATAATCCCCAATAAGGAAAAGTTAGTTATTTCATACTATAAGCAACCTCATTTTCATCAAGTAGCAACCAAACATTGATTCTTAATATAGAGTCCAGTAACATGGAGCAATGTTCAGATTTGCTAAAGCCACTAATTTCCAATGGGCTTAACTCCTGTCAGTAAAATGAGGCAAGGGGAGATCCTGCAAAATAAACCCAGGCAATCTCGAGGTAGGTGTAGAGAAGCCTCAGTGTGCCAAGGTCAACTGTGATCTAAGTCAGCTGTGGTCTTAGATCATCACTGTGGTCATAGCTGCGGACTATGTGGTCTATGTAATAGCTAAAATATTTAAGTTTGAGAATTATTTACTTAAAAAACAGTGATTAGTGTCACTTCCAGCATTCACTTCCTTTGTGATATACATTTAGAAATTTTGCATAACCCTAGTCGAGTGTCTTGTCATGTAAGTAAATTTAGACTGCTAATCCTGACAGTCACACACAGTGCTTCAAAAACACATGTCTTTTCAAAAAAAAACTAGAGACACAGTAGTTAAGGCAGGCAGCTATGGAGTCAGGCAAACCTGGGTTGGAATCCCATTTCTACCACATAGGTGCTATGCGCCCCTGGGCAAGTTCCTAACTTTTCCGGGCTCCATAATTTCATATCATCCATAAAATCCAGATGAGAACACCTACTCCGTAGAGTTTGTTACACTAATTTGAATAACAAATGCAAACAATTTATCAAGTCCATCTTGTCCCAATCAAAACCATCAAAGAATGAGAACACAAAGTGCAACAGTTGGACTCTAGGAAGCAGCAAAAGAGGGACGTTTGTTTGAAAGCCTAGGTACACAGGCTGCCAAGACATTATCCATGAGCTGCTGCTCAACAATGCCCCAAGGGTCTATAAACTGGGCCATTTATTGAAACATACTGAGACAGGCTATGTAGGCACACACCACATATCCTGAGAAGAAACAGAACTTTTCTTCACATCCCATCAGCCTTAAAAGTTATTTAGCCCAGAAGCAGATATGGCTCAAGCGATTGGGCTCCCACCTACCACACTGATGGGCAGGCACGGCGAAGCTGGTGCAACAAGATGACAAAACAAGAGGCATGAGACGAAAAACATAATGGGAGTTACAACAAAGCAGGGAAAGGAGGTAGCTCAAGCGATTAGGTGTCTCCCTTTCACATCCGAGGTCCCGATTCAGTCCCGTGCCGCCTAAAGAAAAAAGGAAGCCGAGCACACACAGCAACTGCAAACAAGAGGGTGGGAAGAAATAAAATAAAACCTTTTTTAAAAAAAGTTATTTAGCCTTTTCCCTTGAATTGCCTAGCCCAACTTTTAGTTCTTACCCTCCTCAACCTATGTACTTCATCAATCTCAAATCTGACTCCCTGAGGCTTAAAAGAGAAAATGAAAAACTGAGACATTACTGGATATAGTTAACTCTATTTTGCAAAAGGTTACTGTCCTCCTCCCTTACCCCCGTGGTACTCCTTGCCAACAGCAGATCAACTGTCTCGACATTTACCTCCACAGACCACAAGATGCAAAAGGAAAGTCAGCGCAAGACCGACGAGAACAACTCATTCCTGGGACCCTCTCGCCACCAGCGGAACGCCAGCGGGGTTCGCGGCGGGTGGGCCATACACAGTACCTGGATCAGGCCCTGCTGGACCAAGGCGCTGTGCACGCAGCCCGGGACCACCCCGGGCAGCTCTAGCGAGCCGTTCCCGCTGCGAATCCTCCAGCTTCCTCGCAAACTGTAGGTGCGCGTCCCGCCAGTGGGGCCCACCCCGCACAGCGCTAGCAGCAGGAGTAGGTGGAGGCACATTCCGGGAGCCGGCGCAGCGGCGACCTAAAAGGATAGGATCGCGGCACTGCAGGGAACCCTCAAGAAAGGTTCCGACTCTACTCGGAAGAAGGTAAGGCGCAAGCTCTTCCCGCCCCCGGCTCTGGCCTAGGACCCGCCCCTAGGTCAGCTGAGTTACCCGAACCCGACGCAGCTTCCGCGGGGTGACTGCACCTGGGCGCGTCGTGTCCGCCGGAGCCGACACCTGCGGTGCTTGGCTGCAGGCTCCGGGCCTAGGGTCTGAGCCCCCTGTAGCTTTTCTTCGGCCTCTCCGGGATGCAAAAACTTTGCGCCGTAATTGGGGCACGCAAGATCTCTGAGCGCGAGCTTCGGGGAGATCAAGGACAGACTAAGTGGAGACAAAGGCTGTAGAGGCTAGGCCCTCACTGGCTCCGAGAACCGAGACACAGAGATAAGCCGCCCGCTCCGCCCCTGCCCCCCCCCCCCCCTTTTCGTTCCCCAAAATTCACACTCTCGTCCACTCTGCAGAGGTCCGCTTGGCGGCGGTAACGCCCGCCTACAGTCCCATCGGCTGGTGTTGTAGACTCCCCAGCCCTTGAAAGAGTAAACAACGACTCATGATAGAACCTAGCTGGTCTGGTTGTTTTAAGGACTGAGAAAATGTGTGTACAGGGTGTCCCAAGAGGGCCTGGCTCAGAGCGAGCGCAGCACGTTATTAGTAAACTCTGCCCTTGTGTTTTATAAAGCCCCAAAGAGGAGGTTCCTGAGGTCCCAGGACTGGCACCAGACCAGTGAGTTAGAAATTCTCTGCCTGCCGCTCATTAGCGGAATTGGGAATTGGGCAAGCCACAAAATCTGTAATACTTCATTTCCTGAACTCCATAATGTAGGCAATTCCTCTTTTTAGGGGTGTTTAAGCATAAAATAAGTTAGCATGTGTGGCCGTCCCTAACAATGCCAATACCCAAGAAATGCCACAGTTTTATTACAGTTTTCTTGTAGGCACATGGTCTACTTGAGTCCCATTTTTGCAGTAGAGTGTAAAAGTGATCCTAAAGGGTTGTTATGAGAGGGGGAATCTTTGTATGTTATCTCCTTCATAAATGTTACTGGTTTATATCTATCTATCTATCTATATCTATCTATCTGCCTATCTATCTATCTATATATATGTATCTTAAATGTTCTTGCCATTTTCGGTGAAGAAAATCTTTGGAAAGTGAGCAATCCTAAACTATTGTTTTGTAAATCTGGGATTTCACATTACACAAAATAGACTTACATCCCTGTGTTGCTGTTTTGTTTTTAATTTGAGAAGTTGTGAGTTAAAAAAACAATCGTGCATACCACACAGTATTCCCATCTATTGCCAGACTACCAACACCCTACATTGTTGTGACACATTTGTTACAAATAATGAAAGCACATCATCATAATATTACTGCTATCTATAGTCCATAGCTTATTATTGGTGTGTTTTTCCCACAAACCATCCTATTATTAACACCTTGAATTAGTATTGTATATTGATGTAGATCATGAGAGAACATTCTCATATTTGTACTGTTAACCACAGTCCATCTTCACTATGTGGTTCACTGTGATATGTGATCTCCTCCCTTGTTCAATCCCTCCAAAGTGTATACTCATTGGCTCCTGGTTTCATCACAGAGTTGTGCTGTCATCAGCTCAGTCCATTTCAGAATGTTTTCATTAATCCAAAAGGAAAAATCCCATACTTCCTTATATCCCCCCATTATTGACCCTTAGCATTAATGTAGTACCTTCTTTGCCATGCTGTAAAAATATTACAATAATTACTGTTAACTATAGTCTATATGTTATATTAGTTGTATTTTTCCCATGTATCCTTATATTCTTTTTTTTTTTTTTTTTTTTTTTTAAGGTTTATTTATTGCAGGATTTCCCTGGGTCTTTTTTTTTTATCCCCCTCCCCTACCTCCACTCCCCCAGATGGCTCCCTCGTCTGTCTGCTTGTCTTCCTTAGGAGGCACCAGGAACCAAACCCAGGGCCTCCCATGTGGGAGGCAGGCACCCAATTGCTTTAGCCACATCTGTTCCCTCCATATTCTTAACACCTTGTGTGGCAGTTTGATATTATTTATGAATTCCAAAAAGAGAAATTATGTTTGTAAACTGGTCTGTTTCTCTGGGTGTGATGCCCTTTGATTGTATTAGATTCAGCTAAGATGTGTTTGATTAAATTATGTTAAGATTAGGGCTTTGATCGACCATGTCAGTAGGGTGTAACTCAGTTTAAGTCCCTGCCCCCCTTGGTGGCCTATATAAACAGACACTCACTCAAGAAGACATACAGAAGAAGGCACATGAAGAAAGAGAGCTCCATAGACACAAGAGGAGAGAACTTGGTTGTTTTAGTCCTGCTATGTGACAGAAAAGAGAAGGCTCAAATAACTAAAGACCCAGGGAGGGCTAAGCCATTTGCCTGATAGTTTGCAGCGCAAGAGACCAGATCCCTGAGCAGCTGAGAAGGCCAGTAGAGAAACAAGCCCTCTGCCTACAGTTGAGATGGAAGAAGCTGGGAACACAGAGCTTTTTAAGTTTATTTTATTTTATTTTTTATTTTAAAAGATGCTTAGATTACATAAATGTTACACAAAAATTACAGGAATTCCCATGTTCCCCACCTCCCACACCTCCCATAACATCCCACATAAACATCTTTCATTAGTGTGGCACATCACCTGCAATAGATATACACATCCTGGGGCTTTGCCACTAAGCATGGACCATAGTTCACATTGTAGAGCACACTCTCTCCCACACAGTTCTGCATGTTATATGCTGATGTAAAATGCCCCATATCTGTCGTTGTAATGTCACTCAGGATAATTCCCAAGTCCTGAAAAAGCACCTGTATTACAACTGCTTTTCCCTTCCCTTCCCCAAATGTGTCCAGTGGCCACTGGCTCCACCTCACTGTTGTAATTTTTTCCATTGCATGAATCACAATATGTCTACAACAGAATACCAGTAAGTCCACTCTAGTCCATAACTCTTCCCCCAATCCTGAGGAGTTTGGGATGGTGATGACCACTCCACCTCCAAGTGAGGGGGGGCTTACCCTCTTGCTCTGAAAGCTCTGTGGTTCCAAGGGTTGCCACCTGAGAACCACAGAGCTTTCAGAGCAAGAGGAAGGCTAAACTCTCACAGAGATGGGCAACAAACTTGCTTCAACACATGGCAAATGACTTTGAGTGAGAAAGCCAAAGGGGTGCTGATGTAAAGTACCAGTATCTCATTACTTGTGATTGATTTGTTGAGATCTTCTATTTCTTCTAGGGTCTGTGTAGGTAGTTTATGTGTTTCTAAGAATTTGTGCATTTCATTTACATTGTCTAGTTTGTTGGTGTACAGTTATTCATAGTATCCTCTTATGATCTTTTTTCTTTCTGTAGTGTCAGTGGTAATGCCCCCCTCTCATTTCTGATCTTCCTTCCTTCCTTCCTTTCTTTTTTGTCAGTCTAGTTAAGGGTTTGTCAATTTTGTTGCTCTTCTTGAAGAAACAGCTTTTGGTTTTGTTGATTTTTCTCTATTGTTTTTTTCCTCAAGCCAAGTGAGGAGGAGAGACCCAAGAGAACTGCTCAGGGAGGTTAGGGGCCTATAAGAGGCCGAATCTGGCACCTCACTCCACAGACAGATGCTACAACAATAGAAACTCCTATGCCAACCAAAACAAAGCTGGTTGAGGGAATGCTTGGGAAACCTTGACATAATCCCCTTAGGCTTAAGGCCCAAAATGTTCGAGCAAGGAGAGAAAGTAGCAGCAGTAACTCTGTGCACTGCTAGTATTTAGCACATCAGTGAGCCAAGCAACTTGGCCAAGTAAGCCAAGAGGACACTACAGGAAGTAACCAGGCTTGAGCCAATAATATAGATCCTGCCCAAGAGAGCCCCAAAAGACAGCAAGACAATGGTCTCTTAGACTTTACACCCAAAGCACAAGCTACAAAAGAAAAAATAGATAAATAGGACCTTATCAAAATTAAAAACTTTTGTGCCTCCAAGTACTTTATCATGAAAGTCAAACGATAACCTACACAATGGGAAAAAATATTTGGAAGCCATATATCTAATAAAGTTTTAATAACTAGAATATATTAAAAAATCTTTCAATCAACAAAAAAAGACAAACAACCAATTTTAAAAATGGGTGAAAGACTTGAATAGACATCTTTTCAAAGAAGATATACAAATGGCTATACATCATTAGCCATCAGGAAAATGCGTATCAAAACCATATTGAGGTACCATTTCACACCCATTAGAAGGGCTGCTCTCAAAAAAATGGAAAAAGGGATGCAAAAAAAAATAGGAAAAAATCATTCATTGCAGTTGGCAATGTAAAATAGTGTAGCCACTGTGGAAGACAGTTTGGTGGTTCCTCAGAAAACTAAGAATAGAATTACCATATGATCCAGCAATCCCACTACTAAGTATATACCCAAAAGAATTGAAAACAGGGATTTGAAGAGATATTTACACAACGTTGTTCATAGCAGCATTATTCACAATTGCCAGAAGGAAGCAATCCAAATGTCCACCAACTGATAAATGGATAAATAAATGTGGTATATACATACAGTGGAATATTATTTGGCAGTAAACAGGAATGAAGTCCTGAAACATGTGACAACATAGATGAACCCTGAAGACATCATGTTGAGTGAAATAAGCCAGACAAAAAGGAAAAATATTGTATGATCTCACTGATTTGAAACAATTAGAATAAACAAAGCTTTAGAGTCAGGATCTAGAATATGGGTTACCAGGGGACAGGGTAGGGATTGGGAATGGGAAGTTAAAGGTTAAAATGCACAGTGTTTCTATTTGGAATGATGGAAATGTTTTTTTAATGGATGATGGTATAGCACAACATTGTGAACATAATTAACAGCACTGAAATATATATCTGAATGTGATTAAAAGGGGAAGTGTTAGATTGTAAATATGGTAACAGAATAAAATTTAAAAAATTAAATTCATGGACCTGCACTACACAGAGGTCCCTAAGTTAAACCATGGACTTTAGTTAAAGGTACAATTATAAAAATGTGCTATCATCAATTGCAACAGATGTTCCACACTAATGCAAGGTGTTGGTGGTGGGGTGGTATATGGGAATCCCATATTTTATGCATAATTGTTCTATAAACCCACAACTTCTCTAATAAAAAGAAAAAAAAAGACATCCAGAGAACACATGACCTATGTCAGTCAACAGTGCAGTATTGTATCCCCCTAGGGAAACCTCCAAAGAAACCCCACATTGCTCTCCAGGCATTCCTACTCACCTGATAAGGAAAGGAGACCCAGAAGCATTAGGGGGAGGGAGAAGTGTAAAAGCAAGGATTGTAGAAAGAGATTACACCCCCTTCTCCACTGCAGTCCCCAAGTCAGAGGTTAAGCCTGATTTGGGAGTGTGGGGAGAAGGTAAAGTTTGAATTGAATGTGACTCTAAAGTTTTATATTTTAGGACTGAACTGAACTTTTTAATACCTGAAGGCAAGCAAAGATTTATGGGATCTGTGTGAAATATCATCCGCAGGCAAGAAAGAGAGGTCAAGCATATGCATGTTTGAAAGCAGTAGATGAAGAAACTGGTTATGATAACCTGGTTGTAAAAGCATAAGATGTCCCTCAGTCTTTATATCTTGAACTCTCAAGAAAGCTTTGGCCTGATTGCTACATTGTAATGTTTCTGGTAGAAAGTAAAGGAAGCCCATCTCTTACTGACTCAAATGAGAAAAGGAAATTTGTATTTTAATATCATCACCATCAATAATTTGAGTCTGGTAGCGGGGAGCAGTGATGAGGCTGTAGCCACTGAGCTGGAGTTATGAACCATACAATTTTAAAAAACCTTCATCTAATGAACATATGACCTCCCAGCACCTGACATAATCTTTTTAAAAAATATTTATTATTTATTTATTTATTTATCCCCACCTCATTGTTTGTGCTTGCTGTCTGCTCTCTGTGTCCGTTAATTTTGTGCGCTCTATGTCTGCTTGTCTTCTCTTTAGGAGGCACTGGGAACCGAATCCAAGACCTCCCATGTGGGAGAGAGATGCTCGATCACTTGAGCCGCTTCTGCTCACCACCTTGTTGTGTCTCCCATTGTGTTTCTTCTTTGTGTCTCCTTGTTGCATCATCTTGTTGCATCAGCCCACCACGCCAGCCCGTCAGGGTAGCTTGCTGTCTTGCTCATCTTCTCTAGGAGGCACCAGGACCCGAACCCGGGACCTCCCATGTGGTAGGGGGAAACCAAATGCTTGAGTCACATCCACTTCCCTGACATAATCTTTTTTATGTCACATACAACATTTACAAAAATTGATCACATACCAACTCATATATATAATCTTAACATATTCCCAAGAATTGATAACGTAGAGAACTGCATTCTCTGATCACAGTGTAATAAAATTAGAAATTACTAACAAAAAGAGCAACAACAACAAAAAACCCACATTTATTTGGCATGTTAAAAACCTGTTTCTAAAAAATTCATGGATCAGAGAAGAAATAATAATGGAAATTGAAATTTATTTAGAATTCAGCCACAATGAAAACAGTACGGTATATATCAAAGCATGTGGAATTTAGCTGAAGTAGTATTTAAAGTGAAGTTTATAGCCTCAATTGCTTATTTTAGAAAAGAGAAAGGATTGAAAAATAATGAGTTTGAGTATTAAACTCAAGAAATTGAGGTGGGGGGAGGGAAGAACACATCCAAAGATAGGATACGAAAAAAAATAATAAAGAGCACAAATTAATGACATAAAAATCAGTGAAGCATAGGGTAGGTAATTGATGGAGAGAGCTAGATATTATGAGCAGGTGCTTTGAAAAGACTAAGGATGGAGAAAGGGGGAAGTGGGGAAGTGATATGAGAGTAATATAAAGAAAAATCTTAAAGCAATCAGAGGAAAAATACACACTTTACATACACAGAAACAAAGATAAGTATGACAGTGGAACATTATTTTTAAGTACCGAAAGAAAAGAACTTGTCAACACAGAATTCTATACCCAGTGAAGATATCTGTAAAAATTGAAGATAAAATAAAGACTTTTTCAGATAAACAACAATTGAAAGAATTCAGCAGCAGCAGATGTGCACGAATAAAAAATGTTAAAGGACAAAAGGAAAATGATATCAGATAAAAATAGGCATGAACACAATGTATTGAAGAGCACCAGATATAATAAAAACATGGATAAACACATAGGATTTTTTCTTATGATTTAAATCTCTAAAAAATCTGACTATTCAAATAATAATAATAATGCACTGTTCATTTATAAGAAAGGTAGAAGAAAAATGCAAAAATGCTGGGAGGGTAGAAATGGAAGCATACTATTACAAGGTCCTCATACTATGAAAGTGGTAAAATATAATCGAAAGTAGAGTATAATAAGTTAAAGATGTCTATAAACACTAAAGTGATCACTAGAATAACTAAGCAAAAAGTTATAGCTAATAAAAGAGGTAAAAGGAAAAATACACAATTCAGAAGACAAAAAGAGAAAAAGAGGGAACAAAGAAGAGATGGAAAGAAAAAATAAATAAATAAAATAAATAAAAAAAAGAACAGATGGAGAAAATAAAAAACAAATAGAGATTATTATTAAATATAACCACACCAATAATCATATTCAATGTAAATGGTCTAAACTCCACTTAAATAGCAGAGATAGTCAGACAGAATAAAAAGTCAAGACCCAACTCAATTCTGCTGTGTTGATTTGCATCTTTTGTGGACCCCAGAAAATTATGTTCTTAAATTGAAACTATTGTGAAACTTTGATTAGATTAGATCAGTTATGGGCCATTTGATTAGACTGCTCTAGTAGGGCATGACCCAGGGTGGGTCTTAATCATCTTACTGGAGTCCTTTATAAATGGAGGAATAAAAACTGCAGATACAAAAAAAAAAAGCCACAGTGACAGAGAGAAGCCACCTGAAGTTGAAGTTAATGAACCCAAGAGAGAGAAAAGTCACAGATGGAGCAGCCAGAAGTAGAATAGGCAATGAGGCCCCAGAGGATAGGGGAGAGAAGAGTCAACGCTGCCATTATGTCCTGCCATGTGCCTGATTGCCCACAGCTGAGCTCAGGGAGAAAGTGAACCTGGAGGAGAAGGAAGAGACCAACAGAGCCACCATTGTGCCTTGCCATGTGGCAGGAGCCAGGATTGCAAGGAGCCAACCTTCGGGGAAAGAGCTTCGCCTGATGCCTTGATTTGGACATTTTTCCCAGCCTCATAACTGTAACCTAATAAATCCCATTGTAAAAGCCAACCCAAAAATAAACAAATAAAAAGACAAAAAAAAAAAAAAAAAAAAAAAAGCCAACCCATTTATGGTATATTGCATTGGCAGCATTTGGCAAACTGAAACAACTGCCTAGAAGAAACACACCTTAAATATAAAGATACAAATAGGTTAAATGTACTGGAATGGAAAAAGTTATACCATGAGAATACAATAAACATAATCAACATAATCAAATGAGGGCTGGAGTGACTATATTAGTATCAAGTAAAAAATTTTTCAGAGAAAAAATGTTACAAGTGTGATGGTTATTTTTATATGACAACTTGGCTAGGTTATTGTGTCCAGTTGTTTGGTCAAATACTTGCCTACTTCTTTCTGTGGAGGTATTTTGTAGATGGAATTAACTACAGTTAACCTTAAGTAAAGGTGATTACTCTCCAAAATGTGGGTGGATCTCAACCAGTTGGAGGTCTTCACAGTAAGAATTCAGGGTTCCAAAGATCAGAAGAAATTCTGCCTCAAAACTATACCCTCCACTCCTCTTTGAGTTATTAGCCTAAGAAACTAGGAGACAAGAAGTCAACATCGTGCTTACAAGAATTTTCAACCTCCAGCCTACCCTACAAATTTGGACTTTCCATTCCCCACAATCACATGAGCTGATCCCTTATCTCTTCATGATATACATATATATAGTATACTTACATCATCTTGGTTCTGTTTCTCTGGAGAATTCTGACTGTTAACACTAGGGATATAAAATTCATTTCATAATGATAAATGGATCAATTTATAAAAAGGAGGAAATATTCTTATGGTTTTGCATCTAATAGCAGAGCTTCAAAATACATTTTTAAAAAACCTGATAGAAGTGCAAGAAGATATAGAAAAACTCACAATGATAGAGATTTCAATATCTCTCTGTCAGTAATTGATAGAAGTGGACAAAAAACCAAAGTCTTAAATCAACACAATCAATAAATTTGACCTAATACTCCACCCACAAACAGCAGAATAAAAACTCTTTCCAAGTGCACATGGAACATTTATCAGGATAAATTATATTCTGGGCCAGAAACCAAGTCTCGAGAAATTAAAAACTTTTCAAGTCATACAAAGTGTGTTTCCTGATAATGGAATTAAATTAAGAATCAATAACATAAAGGTCAAACAAGAGATCAAAATGGAAATTAAAAAGCATTCAGCATTGAATTGAATTAAAATGAAAATACAACATATTGAAATTTGTGGGACAAGTTTAAAGCATTAATTAGGGGGAAATGTATAGCATTAAATATCAATATTAAAAAAAAGAAAGTCCTTAAATAAATAACCTCAGCTTTCCCCTTAAGAAATTAGAAAAAGAAGAGCAAAACAAAACAAAACAAAACAAAAAAAAACCACCAGGAAAACAGAAGAAAGAAAATAATAAAAATGAGGGTGCAAATCAAGGAAATAGAAATCAGAAAAGCAGATAAAAATCAGTGAAACCAAAATCTGGTTCTCTCAGAATATCAATAAGATTGATAAACCTCTAGCCAAACTGATCAGGGGGAAAAAAAGACACTAATTACAGTTTTATAAATGAAAGATATGAACTCACTACAGATTCTACAGATATTAAAAACAAAATGAAGTAATATTTTGAACAACTTTATGTCTTTACCCTTGGCAACTTTGATGAAATGGACAAATATCTGGAAAGACACAAGGAACAAAAGCTTCCTCAAGAAGAAGTAAACAATCTGAGTCTCCTATATCTATTAAAGAAATTGAATTATTGTTTAAAAACCTCCCCACAAATCTCCAGTCCCAGATGACTTCACTGGTTAATTCTAACAAACATTTAAGGAAGGAATAACTCCAATTATACATAAACTCTTCCAGAGAATTGAAGAGGAGGGATACTTCCCAACTCATTCTAGGATGCCAGCATTATGCAGATAACAAAACTATGAAGAAGACATTGTTTTCTTTTAAGAAAAGACAATTACAGACCAATATCCATGATAAACATAGATGCAAAAATTCCCAAAAAATTTTATCAAATTGAATCCAGGAATTATATCAAAATGATAATTCATCAGGGGTAGGCAAACATTTTATGTTAAAGGCCAGAGAGTAAATATCTTCTACTTTGGGGGCCATATGCTTTGGGGGTCCCTGTTACAATTACTCGACTCTGTTGTTGTAATGCAAAAGGCAACATATAAGTGAACGAGTATGACTGTGATCAAATAAAACTTGATTTAAGAAGACTGAAACTTGAATTGTATATAATTTTCATGTGACAAAATATTCTTCTTTTGATGGTTTAAAACAATTAAAAACTGCAATCAGGGAGCGGATGTGGCTCAAGCAGTTGAGTGCCCACCTACCACATGGGAGGGCTAGGGTTCGATTTCCAGTGCCTCCTAGAGAAGACAGGCAGCCAACAAGCAGATATCGAGCAGGGACAATGAGCAAAAACAAAGAGCAAAAACAAACAAACAGGGAACAGATGTGGCTCAAGCAGTTGGGTGCCTGCCTCCCACGTGGGAGGTCCCGGGTTCGGTTCCCGATGCCTTCTAAAAAAGCAGGCAGACAACGAGCAAAAACTATGAGCAAACAGAGGAGGGAGCCATCTCAAGGAAAAAAAAAAAAAACTACAATCACCATTCTGAGCTCATGGTCTGTACAAAGATGACAGGTTAGATTTGGCCTATGAGCCAGTTTTCTAACCTCTTTAATATATCATGACCAAATGGAGTTTACACCAGGAATACAGACTGGTTTAATATTCAAAAATAAATGTTATTTAATGCATTAAAAAACTAAATAGGAAAATCATATGTTCATCTAAATAGATTGAGAGAAAAAAAACATTTGACAAAATCAAATTTTTATTCCTAATAAAAATTTGGCAAACTAGGAATTGAAGGAAACTTCCTCAACCTCATAAAGGACAGCCACAAAAAATCTACAGCTAACATGAAACTTAATCATGAAAGGCTGAATATTTTCCTCCAAAGATCAGGAAAAGAAAAAGAAGTCCTCTCGCCATTTCTATTAAATATTGTGCTAAAGCTCTTGCCAATGCGCTAAGAAAAAGATATAAAAGCCATCTTATTTGGAAAGGAAGAAATAAAACTACCTTTATTTAGAGAGGACAGAATAGTCTATGTAGGAAATCTGATGGAAACTACAAAAAAGTAACTGGATTTAATAAGTGAATTTAGCTAGATTACAGCTACAATATTAACAAACAAAATACAATTGTATTTCTATAATCTAGTGATGAACAATCAGAAATTGAATTAAAACGATTCCAATTACAATAACATCAAACTATGAAATAGTGATAAATCTGACAAAAGATGTACAAGGCTTGTACACTGACAATTAAAAAATATTGCTGAGAGAATTTATAAAAGTCTTAGGTAAGTAGAGAGATATTTCATGTTCATAGAGAACAGACTCAACATTCTTAACATGTCAATTCTACCCACATTAATCTAAGATTCAGTGCAACCCCAGTAAAAATTCCATCAAGTTTCTTTGTAAAAATTGACAAGCTGCTGCTAAAATTCACATCGAATGCAAAGGATCTGGAAGAGCCAAAACAACTTTTAAAAATAACAGAGTTGGAGGATTAGCTCTACCTAGCTTTAAACCTTAATATAAAACTATAGTAATCAAAATAGTATGTAATTGAAATAAAGATAGGTTGATCGATGCAATATAACAGAGTATCCTGAAATAACTCACACATATATGGATAACTGGTTTTGAAACAAAAGTGTAAAGGCAATTCAGTTGAAAAAGGATAGTCTTTTTGATAAATGGTGCTGGAACAATTGGAACTCCATATGCAAAAAAAAAAAAAAAAAAAAAAAAAAGAACCTTTATTAATACCTTGCAACAAATACAAAAATTAATCCCAAATAAATCCTAGATCTAAAATGTAAAACTTGAAACCATAAAACATCTATAATCAACATAAGAGAAAATCTTTGTGATAGTTTGTTAGGCAAAGATTTCTTAATTATGACACCAAAAGCACATTCCAGAAAAATGTAAATTGGTTAATTGAATTTCATGAAAAATATGAATGTCTGCACTTTAAAAAAACACTATTAAGAGGATGAAGACGCAAGCCACAGTCTGGGAGAAAATATTTGTAAATCATATATCAGAGAAAGTATTTGTAACAAGAATATATAAAGAACTTTCAAAATTCAATAAGAAAACGATAGCAAGTTTTTAAATGGGAAAAAATATATGGACAGTCATTTCACCAAAGAAGAAATATAAATGGCAAATAAGTGCAAAAAAGATGCTCAACAGCATTAGTCATTAGGAAAATGCAAATTAAAAACACATATAGATTCTATTAACCACCTCTTAGACTGGATACAATTTAAAAACTAACCATAGGGAGAGTTGGAGAGGATGTGGAAATACTGAAATCCTCATACACTGCAGAGGAATAAATGGTCCCATCACTTTGGAAAACTGTTTGACAATCTTAAAAAGTTAAATATACCCCAACAATGTGACACAGGCATTCCATTTGTAGGTATTTATCCAAGAGATATTAAAGCATATATTCATACAAAAATGTGTACACAAATGATCATAGCAGCTTTATTCATAATAGCCATAAGCTGAAAACAATAAAAATACATCCACAAAAAGGTAAATGCATAAATTAATTGTGGTCTATCCATACAATAGAATACTACTCAGCAATAGAAATGAACTATTGAAAGGACTGAACTAATGAATAACTACAATGAATATCAAAATACTTAAAAAAAAAAAATCAGCTTTTATTATCCTCCACAACAGAGAAATATCAAGCCTAAAATCTATGGGAATTAAGTAGCCCCACCATGGAGTAGGAAAACCACAAAATAGCTTCCTCAGAGATTCCCTTAGTCCTGTCACCCTGGAGGAGGCATTTGAAATGAATAATTAACTATGGTGACCAGCCGGGGGGAGGGCGGGGGAGAGGAGGACATTGAATAAGCTGTCCAGGGCTAGCATCTGGGAAAAGAAAACTCACTCTCCTGTGGGTTGCTTCCTTTCTGGAAGGTGGGTGTGAATTCACAGCTGTGATGTAAAATATCCATCTCTCTCCCATCCCTCTCTGATCCTCTGTTCTTTGGCCACGGTGTGTGATTTTTGACAAGAGGATGTCCAGCAAGTCAAGTTCTTGTCAGTCTGAATCTGAACTCTCCTTGGATTTGGAAGATTTATGCTTTCGTTGCTTCTTCTTTTTCTTTTCTTTCTTCTTTTTCTTGTGTTTCTCTTTGTACTCTGAGGAACTGGAGCTGCTGTCACCTTCATCTGAGCTGGAATCCTCCAGTAACTGTTTTTTGTTTGTTCTTGTTTTTTTGAAGTACCGAGGCCAGAGGTTGAGCCTGGGATCTTGTATGTGGGAAGCTGATGCTCAACCACTGAGCTGCATAGGCTCCCTTGAGTTAGTTTTTTCGTTTGTTTGTTTGTTGTTTTTTCGTTTTTAGGACACACCAGAACCAAACCGGGACGTCCCATGTGGAAAGCGGGTGCCCAACCACTTGAGCCACATCTGCTCCCAGCCTCCAGTAACTGTTTTAATTGCTGTATCCTGTACTCTTATATCCTTTTCATGTCTTTTGTTCTCTTGTATGATGTTTACAACACCAAAACTGCATAACTTTGACTTCTTTCCCCAGTGGCATCTAAAGTTCTTTAATCAGCTTATGAGCCAGAAAGTCCCTGGCATGTCCATTGCTTGGTACATCTGGTATACAGCCTTCTGGCTTAGCTTCATCTTCCTTGATAAGCCCAGGAAGAGGTTTTTCATTAAAGGTAGCCAGACAAAATAAGAATATAAGCCAAAGGAATCCACTTACAGAAAAGCCTAGAGAATGCAAACTAATCTTCGTTTAGTATCTATTCTTTTCTGTATGTATCCTTTTGCTTTATATAATGTCTGTGAGATTCTTTCATGTGGTTGCAAGTACCACGTGTGTGTTCTTTTTATTGCTGAGCAGTATTCCATTTTATGCATATATCACAATTTACCTTAACTGAAGATATAAATTTGAGTTGCTTTCAGTTTGGGCTATTATAAATACAGCTTCTCTAAATGGTCTTGTATAAGCTTTTTTTTTTTTTTTTTGAGGGCACATGGACATATGTTTTTATTTTTCTTAGGTAAATAACTGAGTGAAATTGCTGAATCATAGGGTAGGTATATGTTTAGCTTTATAAGAAACTAATAGTTTTTCATGATTGTACTCTTTTATACTCCCATCAACAATGAATAGGTGTTCTAATTGCTTCACCTCTTTCCAACATTTGATGCTGTCATTCTTTTTAATGTTAGTCATTTTAGTAGGTATAAACATATCTCACTGTGGTTTACTTTGTGTATTCTTGATGACTATTGATGTTCAGCAGGTTTTCATATGCTTTCGGGTCATCTGTATTTCTTCTTTTGTAAAATGTTTGTTTATATCTTTTACCCATTTATAATAAAGTCCAATTTATCAATATTCCTTTTATGGATCATGCTCTTGGTGTCAAGTCTAAGAAATCTTTGCCTACTCTTAGGTGCTGATGATTATCTCCCATTTTTTTTTCTAACAGTTTTATAGTTTACATTTAAGTCCATGATATATTTTGAGTTAATTTTTATGTAAGGTGTGAGATTTAGATTGAGGTTCATTTTTTGCATATGGATTCCCTTTGTGCATTTTAAAACTTGGGGTATCTCATTATTATTGAGTTATAGGAATTTTTTATATATACAAAATACCAGTCTTTTGTCAGCTGTATGTATTGTAAATATTTTCTTTCAGTCTTGGCTTGTATATTCCTTTACCTAATAGAACCTTATAAGGTTTTTAATTTTTATGAAATCCAATATATTAGTTGTTTTTTTTTAAGTTTATGCTTTTTGTGTCCTGTCAAAGAGGTGTTTGATAATTCTCAAGTCAGGAGATATCCTTCTGCTTTCCTCTGGAAGCTTTAGAGTTTTAGCTTTTGAGCTTAGGTCTATAATCCATCTCAAGTTAATTTTGTGACTAGTGTGAGGTAAGGATTGAGGCTAATTTTTCCCCATGTGTGACAGTTTGAAATGGGTAGATCCCAGAAGATCATGTCCTTAGAGCTAATCCATCCCTGTGGGTGTGAACCCATTGTAAGTGAGACCTTTTGGTTAGAGTACTTCAGTTAAGGGCCTTTGATTAGATTACTTCAGTAGGATATGACCCAGGGTGGGTCTTAATCCTCTTAGTGGAGTCCTTTATAAATGGTATAGATAAGGAAAGACAGGGCAGAGAGAAATGACACAGGAGCTCAGAGAGTTACCCACAGAAGCTAAGAGAGAAAGCTACAAGAGCAAGAAGCTGAAATTAATGGATCCCAGGAGAGAGAAGAAGCAGCCAGAAGCTGAAAGCAATGGAGCCTGGAGGAGAGGACAGAGACCAGCAAACACTATCATTGTGCCCTGCCACATGACAAGACTCCAGGATCACTGGCAGCCATGTCTTCAGGGAAAGAACTTTGCCTGATGCCTTGATTTGGATATTTTTCTCAGCCTCGGAACTGTAAGCTTGTAAATTAATACATTCCCATTGTAAAAGCCAACCCATTTGTGGTACATTGCCTTGGCAGGCTTTATCAAACTAAAATACCATATGTCTAGCTTTCCTGGCACTATTTGTTGAAAAGATTTTTCTTTCCTATATCATTTCCTCTGTTAACATTTAGACCAATCTGGCTATGGACTTGTTGAGGATGCCCTTGGACTCCTGGTAGGTCAGGATGATGAAAGAATATTCCTCAGGAATATAATAACCTTCTCCATGTTCAAGGTTTTGTTCCTTTTCATCCTCCTCTTCCTCTTCACAGTGTGAATCATAGTCATCTTTTCAGCTGTCTGATTCCTAGTTACTCATATCCAGAGTTATCTTAATAGATAGTCAAGTCACAGATCAAAAAAACTGCTTCCTCACTCACCCCCTTAACTCTACTACTTCCTCAAATGCATTAGGAAGATGTCACTCAAATTCTCTTTATCTTATGATTTTCGTTGGGAGCTTGACCTTATGACTGCTGAGCAGAGAGCAGGCTAGCCACATATTCCCTTCCAGGGAGGGTATGAGTCACACCCATGGAGCAAGAAAGTGGGGGTCCCAAGCTAGTACATGATCCACACCACATTCTCCTTCTCCTGTTGTTATCTCATAGTCTGCAGGAACCTTGTTCCTCTCAATGTTCTGCAGAACATGATGCTGGTCTACTGTTTGGATGGCATTATGCTGATATGTCCCATGACCAGTGTGGCAGTTTGATATTGTTTATGAATTCAAAAAGTAGATATTGGATTATGTTTGTAAACTGGTCTGTCCCTCCAGGCATATTAGATTATATTGGATTCAGAGGTTTCACTTTTACTTAATTAAATAATGATTAAGGCTTTGCTTGGGCCACGTCAGTAGGACATTACATCTCTGCCCCCTTGATGGGTGGGGATTCGCAGAGAAAATGACAAGGCTCAGGGGTTAGTTGGAATTTTGATCCTGGAGCCTGGGAAGTAAACACATAGAGAAGCAGATATGTGAGGAAGGAGAGAAGGCTCAATTGGACACAGCAGAGGCCTCAGGAAGAGAAATGAGCCATTTGCCTGACAGTTTACAGCTAGGCTTGTGGAGTGAGCATAGCAGCTGGGTCCAGAGAGTAACGAGCCTTGGGAAGAGAGGAACCCAGGAAACCTAAACCCTTGATAGACATTGGCAGCCATCTTGCTCCAACACGTGGCAACAGACTTTGGTGAGCATAAGTTACCTTATGCTTTATAGCCTGGTAACTATAAGCATCTACCCCAAATAAATACCCTTTATAAAAGCCAACAGATTTCTGGTATTTTGCATCAGCACCCCTTTGGCTGACTAATATAACCAGGGAGTGCCAAATACCCTAGATACCCAAAGAAGATACAGTTTTGCCACATGGTGGGAAATAAGGCCACAGAGATTCAGAGGTCTACTATACTGGTGAAATTTTTAATATTCCAGAGGTCCAGTACATCTTTTATAAGGAATGACAGGTAGTAGGAACTTACACCATGATAAAGAAAGAGGCATAATACTTGATGGGCTTCTCTGGTTATTGGAGGAGACATACACCATATTTGGAAATGCTACTCTTATCTATTGGTTACCTAAAAGGCTGCTAGCTTTGGTTAGGGACTGGAAATATAAGCATGTCAAGACAGCAGTGCAAGCTGTCCTGAAACTTGTGTCATGTGATCCAGCAGATCTGATAGTGCTGGAGATATCCATGGAGGATATGTAGAGTTTTGGCAAGATCAAATATTATAGTCACAGTGTAGACATTTATATTCTGGTGCAAGGCTATGCTGTCCACCACAGAGCACTACTTTCCTGAAAAATAGCTCCTGGCGTGCTTCTGGGACCATGGGGGAACAAATTTCTGATCATAGTACACTAGAAACTATGTAACCTGAGCTGAGGATTGGAAAACCTAGCAAGTCATTAAGTTGGGCATAGGTAGCAGTCCTCTACTGGAATCTTCGGACTCTAGAAAATTCCAGAAGGCCCAAGTAAATTACATGAATAAGGTCGCCTTGTATTCCATGTCACCTACCTCTGCTGCACTGATGACCACTATGAGGATCAAGGGGGCTCACTGTGACCAAATGACAGAGGCCTGGTTCACTCATGGGCTGGTGTAATATATTGGAATTAGCCATAAAAAGCCTGCTGCCACATTACAGCCCCACTTAGGAGTGGCCTTGAATGACAATGGTGAAGGTAAATATTCCCAGTACATGGAGTTGTGAGAAATACATTTGATAATTTATCTCATGTGAAAGGAGAGGTGGCCTGAGATACAGTTATATACTGACACCTCAGCAGAGGCAAACATTGGTTGGTTGATCAGGAGCCTTAGGAAAAATAAGACTGTAATAGGTCTGGCTAGGAAATATGTGGATGAAACTTGCAAGGACTGGACACAATACACGCAGTTCTCACATTAATGCTTGTAGGAAAGCATGTACCACAGAGAAGGCTCTCAACAACCAAAAGCACATAAAGACCATCCAATGGATTTTAGCCAGCCTGTCTATGCATCCACTCTGTGGCTATAGTGGCAGGGATGGAGGCTTTTCATGGACCCAAAAACATTTGCTTCCTCTCACCAAGGGCAATCTGGGTCACTGCCTCTACTGATTGCCTAACAAGCCAGCAGGAGAGACTGATGCTAAGCCCAAGATAGCAGTACCATTCCTCAGGAGACCAGACAGCCACCTGTTGGTAAATTGATTACATTGGATCCCTTTCTCCTTGGTGGAGCAAATTCATTTACTGGAATAAACAGATATTCCAAATATGTTTGACCATTCTTGAATGCAGTGTCTCCACTAGCACCAGTTGGTAAGGGTTTAAAGAATGCTTTACCTCTTTAAAGAATAGTACCCTCAGACTAAAAAATAGCCCCTCAGTAACATTTACTTAGAAAATGGGCCCACTTGCTGTCAAAGAAAATGTAGGGATAGGTTCATGACCATGAGATTCACTGGATATACCAAATACCCTTTCACCCAGGAGCAGCCAATTGGAAAGAAAATTGAAATGGCTTGTGGAAATCTCAGCAAAGGGATCAGCTTGAGGCACCAACTTGAAGAATTGTGGTACATTCTTTCAGGATGTAATATAAGCACTGAACTACAGTCGATGTATGGTGCTGTATCCTCCCAATATAAAATACACGGGTATATCAACCAAAGTGTGGAAGTATGAGTGCCCTTTCCCATGATCACTTTCAGTGACTCATAAATGGAATTTGTGTTTTCTGTCCTGAAACTGTTGAATCTGTTAGGTTAGAAGTCTGGAGTGAGGAACATATAGTGTTCCACCCATTGGAAATTGTAACTTATACTTTGGAGTCACTTTGGGTTCCTTATTCTATTGGACAAGAAGACAAAGAATGGAGTCGATTTACTGGCTGTGGTAATGAATCCTGGTTAACATGTAAAGCTAGAGTTGCTACTACCTAAAGAAGGCAGGCACAATATGTCAGAAACTTGGGGAAGTTAGTGGAACATCATTTACCACTTCTAAGTCCAGTGTTAACTGTCAATGAGGAATTGTAACAACCATAACTCAACAGGGGTAAGGCAACCTACCATGGCAAGAGCCACAGCATCTCCAGCACCCAGCCTACCCCAATTAGTTCCACCGGGGATTCTGGCTCTGCTCATCACTTCCAAACTCAGATGAAGCACCATGCCACAGGGCATGGGATCAGGCTTCCCCTGCAACTTTCCGAAAGTGCTTACCCTCTTTCACTGCCTCATTTCCCTTTTCCTACACTCTCACTATTCTGGGATTGTACACATACCCCCAAATACTTTTACACTTAAGCTTTGCCTCAGTCTCTCTTTTCGAGGGAACTCAGGGGAAGACAATAGCTTCTCCCAACTTCTATTCATTCATTCACTTATTTATTCTAGAGCTATCTATAGAAATTAGACATCCAGAGCTGTTCAAAAGAAATATAATGTGGGAAGCGGCTGTGGCTCAATCAGTAGGGCTCCCGTTTACCATATGGGAGGCCCCGGGTTCGGTTCCTGGGGCCTCCTGGTGAAGGCAAGCCTGGCCGCACGGTGTGGTTAGCTGACCCAGCGAGCACAAGCAGCAAGGGGGGGATAAATGAATAAATAAATAAAATCTTTAAAAAAAAAAAAAGAAATATAATGTGAGACACATATGTAACTAAAAATTTTTTAGTGATTGCATTTTAAAAAGTTAAAAGAATCAGAGGGAATTAATTTAATTTTAATTAATTAATTTTATTTTATTAACCTCATATATCCAAAATACTGTCATTTCAACATGTATTCAATATAATTACTAATGAGATATTTTATTATTTTTGTCATCATAAGGCTTTGAAATCTGTTGTGAATTGTATACTTAGAGAATTGTATACTCAATTTGGATGCCAAACTTTCACTGGAAATACTAAATCTGTATTAGATTTCATAAAATTACAGTGTGAAACATTCATATATCCAAGTTGTTACAAATTGTTGGGGGACAATTCTCTGTGGGTCTTTCACATTTCTGCATATCTTGTAAGCAGAGACACTCACTACTTTTGTTCTGGATTATTTTTTAAAGGATGTTTATATAGGGAACAGGCTTGGAAGGTCCAGGTGTTTCAATCTTAAACAAAGGACACTCATGGTTACTGCCAGTATAAAAGATTTAGGTTCCAGAAACTCAGAATTCTCATCTGTAAGGCAACCAACCATATATGCAGATGTAACTTTGCCCTCTTTGCATTGCCCTGTAGGAATTAGGCTTCAGGAAACTGGTTCAAGGCAATGCTGATATTCTGGCTTTTGCTGTGATTTAAAAAGTCCTTTGCTTGAACACAAGTATTTTAGTTTTCTTGGCTGCTCAAGCAAATGCCATGCAATGGATTGGCTTAAACAATGGGAATTTACTGGCTCACGGTTTTGAGGCTAGGAGAAGTCTAAATCAAGACCTCATCAGGGCAATGTTTTCTTCCCAGAGACTAGTGTTCTAGGCCTGGCTGCCAGTGATCCTTGGTCCTGGGTTTCTCTGTCATATGGCAATGCAGATGGTGGCATTCTTTCCTGGATTCCATTGACATTCAGCTTCTGGCTGCTCCCTCTATGGCTTTCTCTCTCTCTGTCTGAATTTCATTCTGCTTGTAAAAGACCTCAATAATAGGATTAAGACCTATCCTGATTGAGTTAGGCCACATCTTAATTGAAGTAACTTCATTAAAATTTCCTACTTGTAATGGGTTCACACCCACAGGAAAGGATTAAGTTTAAGAACATGTTTTTCTGGGGTGAATAGCTCCAAAACACCACAAGAGTTTTGTGCCTTCTGCCAGCATCCATGACACCGTGGCAGGCTAACTTGTTAGTTTGCAAGTAGGGTACAGTCTTAGACACTTCACCAACACTTGACACAAAGATACTTAAAAGTTTTTCCGGTAACTAAATCGAGTACCAAAAGAAAAAAAAAATCACTTTCCTTTAATATTAATATCCACTTTGGAAAAAAAAACAGGTTCATATTTTTAGAAATATTGATTTTACTTGCAAGTAAAAGCATATCAGTTTAAAACCATGTCCAAGTTAACTCATTAATTCTTATGTTAATTCAGTGGTATTCACAGCAAATGAAAAAAACAGTGTTGCATACATTGAAAAGCAATGCTAAATTTCTCAATATCAGCAAAGTGTTCTTCAAATGTTTCTTTTAATTTTTGCAGTCAATTTACATATGCTTTCGTTAAAATTAAAATCTTCTGCATATTGATACATGTTAGAAAATATGCCATGTCACTATTATTGATTTGTATTATCAAAAGTTAGTTTCTTTTTTTTTTTTTTTTTTGAGGTACCCAGCTGGCAACTGAACCCGGAACCTCCTATTTGGGAAGCCGCACTCAACCACTGAGCCACATCAGCTCCCTTGAGTTGGTTTTTTGTTTGTTTTGCTTGTTGTTTGCTTTTTTTGTTTGTCTTTAGGAGACACCGTGAACCGAACCCAGGACCACCCATGTAGGAAGCAGGTGCTCAAAAGCTTGAGCTACATCCGTTCCTCAAAAGTTACAGTTTCAACATAAAATTCTTGTGCCTATCTAAATAGGTCACAAATAAGCTTTTTCCTTCTTTAAATTTCAAATTTAGATTGTTCATATACACTATATTAGTGAGAAAACATACATCTCGTTGCTGTATTTTTCTCTTTGAATATTGAATATTTCTAAAACTTTGTAATGTTTGTAAAATTCTTCCATGACTCAACCAATATCATTCTCAAAGAACACAAGACCATTAAATTCACTGTCTTCTTTCAACAATTTCATAAACTGGCCATCCCAAATGATTTTAATGTTTATATCCATAACACTCATACAGTCGGCTTCAGAAAATTAAGCACAAATATTATCAATATATACCTTACAATGGAATGAAGCAACAAGGGAATCATGACTCTCTGATTTTTAACAACCCAATATACTTAGAATTTGACCTAATGTAGCTAGAGCATTTTTTGCTGTTATTAAAACTAACTTTTTTCTGAAATTATTCTTTGAAAAATGTATAAGATCCAAAAATATCTACACCATGATTTTTATTTTTAGGCCATGGATTGATAACCTTTCTTCATAAGTTTGGAATTCCCTTGAGACAAAACATATCCAAAGTATTAACTGGGCAGTGTTTCTTTTATCACGCAACTCATCTGTAGCTAAAGAAAACTACTTGAAAAATTGCAAATTTTGAATCAATTATCTCTGATATTGTTAGAAAGATATTGTATTCTATAGGCAATTGCTTGGTGACTTACTTGAAGATCGTTTACTTTTTGTGAAATATTGATTTTAGTCTTTTCTTTATAATTTTCTAACATTTCCATAATAATTTCTTTTACCATCTGTATATCTAAAACAATTGCAGACACGTGTCCACATGTGTGTATATAAAAATCCAATCTCTTTTATAGCTGGCCAAAGTTAAAAGCTCTAATCCTGTTAAATATCATTAACAAAATTTTTGTTATACATTTAATTCCACTTCTGACAATTAATTTTATTCTTTTTTGGCTGTTGAGAGGAAACTTATAAAATTCACTATTTTTTTTTTTTTTTTTTGCTTAAAATGTCTCTCAGTACTGTCCACTTTATCTTAGAAAAGAGTCTTCTCTAGAAAACTGCATTTGCCATTTATTGTGAATTTTGCAACATGCATTCTTCTCGTCTTTTTCTTTACTGTTCAAGTTATATTGGTATCTTCTACATCTCCACTCCATTTCATTAAAAAATTTTTTCATGATATAACATCCTTGTTTATTTTAGAAAAAATGTTAAATACTGTTCATCTAAATTACATACACACACATACTAAATAGAATACTGTACCCACTAATTTAAAATCTACACTCTTTTTCAGTACATATGAATCATTATTGAAAATAGCTACTATTAAAACAGAAATTATCTCATCATTTCTTCCAGAAAGCATTTGTAGTGATTTTATATTCCCCCCAAATTGAACGAAAATACAACTTAAAAATAAATTTCATTTAAATTATTGTCCATATTACTTTTTATTTATTTATTTTTAAAGATTTATTTATTTCTCTTCCCCCTCCCTTGTTGTCTGCTCTCTGTTGATTTTCTTCTGTGTCTGCTTGTCTTCTCTTTAGGCAGCACCGGGAACCGATCCTGGGACCTTCCAGAGTGGGAGAGAGGCACTCAATCTCTTGTGCCACCTCAGCTCCCTGGTCTGTTGTGTCTCTTATTATCTCTCCTCTGTGTCTCTTTTTGTTACGCCATCTTGATGCGCCAGTTCTCCGTGCGGGCCAGCACTCTTGCAGAGGCCAGCACTCATGCACGGGCCAGCACTCTGCATGGGCCAGCTCTCCACTTGGGCCAGCTCACTATGTGGACCGGCTCACCTTAACCAGGAGGCCCCAGGGATCGAACCCTGGAAACAGAGGAGCTAAGCCCAAAGAGAAACGCAGCCCCGGGAAGAGAGGAACCCAAGAAGCCTGAACCCTCGCAAACGTCGGCAGCTGTCTTGCTCCAACACATGGCAATGGACTTTGGTGAGAGAAGAAACTTACGCTTTATGGCCTGGTACCTGTGGACTTCTACCCCAAATAAATATCCTTTATAAAGACCAACCCATTTCTGGTATTCCGCATTAGCTCCCTTTTGGCTGATTAATACAGGGCCCAATATTCATTCTTGTGAATATGGATATCCAGTTGTCCTGGCACCATTTATTTTATTTTTTATTTTTAAAAAAGCTTTAGATTACATAAATGTTACATAAAAATATAGGGGAGTCCCATATGCCCCATCCCCCCCATCCCACACTTTCCCACATTAACAACATCTTTCATTAGAGGGCTACATTTGTTATAATTGATGAACACATATTGAAGCATTGCTACTAACCATGGACTGTAGTTTACATTATAGTTTACACTCTGCCTTGCACAATTTTTTAGGTAATGAAAAAATGTATAATGGCCTGTTTCCATCATTGCAATGTCATGCAGGACAATACCAAAGTCCCGAAAATGACCCTATCCTATATTATACCTATTCTTCCCTCTCCCTCCCCTCAGAACTTTTGGTGGCCACTGCCTTTATATTAATAATACAAGTTCTTTCACTGCTAGGATAATAAGTCTATAGTAGAATAATAAGTCTACTTTAATCCGTTGTTCATTCCCCAGTCTTGAAGATTTTGGGATGGTGATGCCCACTCTTCCTCTAATTGAGAGGGGGCTTAGATCCCATGGGGCAGATGTGAAACTATGTTGTTTGCAGTTGCAGATATTCTCTGTTCCTTGGTATGGGCATTGTCCATCATCATTTCCTTGTTAATTGTCCTGGGTGAGTCCAATGAACTAGAGAGTAGGTGTTGCAACTCTGCTGAGATTCAGGGCTCAACCAGCATATAATGGACCAAAGATTTACATCTCTGAGACATATTTAGCAAGTCTAGTGCTAATTATAGGTTCAAATAAAAGAGGCAGAAGAGCCACGTGTAGGGAAACTATAGATGAGTCTAACTCTGTTACACTGGGGAGCATAAATTCCAAAGTAAGGCCCACTGACAGGGTCCCAAATTCCTGAGCTTGTGTGCCTTGCTTATAGTGTCTAGATGTCTCTAGAGCCCTCAAGATCCCTTCTGTTTGAGGCACTGTTTACTGTGGCAGTCAATGAGATACTGCTGAGACGTGTATAAGTGTCGCGTCTGGAATGACGGCCCAACTCACTTTGAAATCTCTTAGCCATAAAAACTCATTTGTATTTAATATTTCCCCCTTTTGGTCAAGGTATTTTTCCAGATCTAGCACTATTTCTTGAGTATTCTTTCCCCATTGCAGATGTATGGGGTTATTTCTGGACTCTCAATTCTATTTGATTGGTCTACATGTCTATCCTTATGCCAGTACCACACTAACTTGATTACTGTAGATTTGTAATAAGTATTGAAATTGAGAAGTGTGAGCCCTCCAACTACGTTTTTTTTTTTTTTTTAAGATTGTTTTGGCTATTTGGGGTCTCTTGAAATTTGATATGAGTGTTAGGATCTGCTTTTCCATTTCTGGGAAAAAGAGACCATTGGGATATTGGTAGGAATTATATGAAATCTAGATCACTTTGGGGAGTACCACTGTCTTTACAATTGTGGCAGATTGAATTATGTATCCCAGAAAAAAAAAAAATTCATGTTCTTAATGTTAATCCATTCCTGTGTGTTTGAACCCATTATAAATAAAACTTTTTGAAGATCTTATTTTTAATAAAGGTCTTTGAAGATGTTATTTTTAGTGAAGGTGTAGCCCAATTGAATGAGGTTGGGCCTTAACCCTGTTACTGAATACTTTATGAAGAGAAAGTCAAGTGGGAGGAGCAGAAGCTGGAAGTCAATGGAACCCAGGAGAGAAAGGAAAGGACATAACCATGTGACAGAAAAGTCAAGGACCCAAGGATAGCTGGCAGCCAGACCCAGAACATCAGTCTTCAAGGACAAAACTTGCCCTTCATGAAACCTCAATTTTGGACTTCTAGCCTCAAAACCGTTAGCATATAAATTCGTGTTGTTTAAGCCAATCCATTGTGTGGTAATTGTTTTAGCAGCTCGGAAACTAAGACAATATTATGTCTTCCAATACTAGAACAAGATGTCTTTCCATTAATTTAGGTCATCTTTAATTACATTCAGCAATATTTTATAGTTTTCATTGTACAGTCTTTTACATACTTGGTTCTATTTATTCCTAAGTATTTTAACTCTTTCCAATTAAAATAATATTGTAAATGGAATTATTTCTTAATTTTATCTTTGGGTTGTTCATTGCTAGAGTATAGAAACACAGCTTATTTTTTTTTTTTTTAAAGATTTAGTTATTTATTTTACTTTTATCCATTTTTACTCCCCCCGCCCCCCCACATTTTTGCTGTTTTTGTGTCCATTCGCTGGGCAATTCTCTGTGTCTGTTTCCTGCCCTCTCTTCTCATCCTTCTCCTCCTGTCTTCACCAGGATTCGATCCTGGGAACCTCCAATGTGGGAGAGAGGCATCCTACCACCTGCGCCACCTTAGTTCCTGGTTTTTCAGCACGTCTCATCTTGGCTCTCCCTTGTGTCACTCTCCTGTTATATCATCATCTTGCTGTGTGGCTCGGTGGTGCCTGAAGGCACACCTGCTCACGGCGTCTGGTGGCCCGTGCACCTTCTATTTTTATTTATTTTTACTGGGAGGTCCCAGGGATCGAACCCAGGTACCTCCATATGGGAGACAGATGCCCAACCATTTGAGCTACATCCACCCACAGCTAACTTTTTGATATTGTATTCTGTAACTATGCTGAATTTGGTTATTCTGTGTATGTGTAACTTTTAGAATTTTTTCAGTGTAAGGTGATATCATCTGAGAGTAGTTTTACTTTTTTCCTTTCCAATTTGGATGGTCTGGTATTTTTAATGCCTGAAATCTTTGCAACTCAGTTGGATCCCATTGTATTATGTTCCCCCCCCCCCTTTTTTTTTCTTTCCATTTTTAACTGTCAGCTGTTATTGAGTTCCTATGAAGATCATTTGTTTGCTTTTGATAGCATTGCTCCACTGATTTGGAACTTCTTTAAAAATCAAATCCTCTGAGTGTTCTGGGACCACCTAAATAATCAGAGTTTGGGCTGCAAATCTTTACAAAGGCCAAGCTTTTGATATAAATTCTCGGGGGAGAATATTCTTCTCCCACAAAGCACCAAGGTTCAAGATAGGCAGACACTGAATTGTGTGTATTAAGGTTGGGTTTCTTCTATTTGATATCATTTGTTTGGTGTCATGGCTTTGCTAAGACCATGGAAATTAAAGTTTAAGTTCACTTGGTTTATCCATGAAAAAACTGGCTTCTGGGTCATGTTTGGTTTTTCTCTAGGTTCCTGATTTCAGTTTGGCATTGGTCAGACAGTACTCCTTGCTTTTTGACAGATCAATTAAAAAAAAAAAAATTCTTTTTTTCCCCTGGTATGTTTTTATTTTTTATTTTTTAACAGGAGGGTTGGTCGGGGGTAATTATCCATACTGACAGTCATTGTGATGATTTTATTTATAGTAGTCAGAGTAATGAAGGTTCCATTCATTACTTTTCTGTAGTATATTACAAAGTTCTTGGTTTTGTACTTTTTAAGTTAATATTAGAGAGATGCAAGGAGCCTGCCATTTAGTTCATAATCATTCATCTAGCAAATATGTGGCCACCTACAATGTGCCAGGCACTGATCTAGTCATTGAGGAATACATCCATAGAACCAATAGACAGTCTTTGCCCTCTTAGAGCTTACATTCTGGGGTGGGTCTGAGGGAAACCAAACAACAAATATTACATCTAAGGAGGTTACTGAATATGTCATGGTGCACTCTATAGTGGTGGTGGTGTGTTGGAATTTAATATAGGATGGTCAAAAAAAACAAAAACAAAAACAAAAAAAACAGTTCTGGTAAGTTGACATTTGAACTGAGACCTACAGTTAGGGAAGGAGAGAGCCATATAAAAAGGACAAACATCTTGAGGTGGAAGGAAGCCCACTGTGTTCAAGTCTCAGCAGAGGCCAGTGTGACTGAGTTGAGTGCAGGGGTTGGTGGGGCAATCAAGAATGAGTAGAGATGTAGAATCGACTGGTGGGAAAAAGTCATTTAGTCTTGTAGTGTTCTTTTGTTTTTATTTAATACTTCAGTTTTTACTCTGAGATGGGAAAGCATTAGGGGTTTGGAGGCAAAGTGATGACATGTGACTTATGGTTTAAAAAGATTATGCTGGGTGCTGAGTGTGGAATAGACTGCCACAAGGGAGGAACAGGGAGACCCCCCAGGAGTCTATTGCAATATTCCAAGAGATGGTGGAGCTTTAAGTCCATGGTAGCAACAGTAAATATGACAGATTCTGAATAATATTTTAAGGTAGAACTGACAGGCTTGCTATTTAATTTTATTCAAAGTGGACTGTGAGAAATCAAGATTGGTGCCTAGGTTTGGGGCCAACACAATTTTAAGAATGGAGTTTATGTTTACTGAAGCCCAAAGGTATGTTTGTGTGTAGAAATCAAGTCAATCTAAAGATGCCTTAGCCAGCCAGGTGGTTTTTGAAGTCATGAACTTGAGAGTTCAAATGTCTGTGAGTAGGTCAGCAAATGATTGATGACAATTAACGCTGTTTCTAAGCAATTAGGATGTGAAAGTTCTTCATTGTTTGGCCTTACCTAACACTTCAAATTTGATATGGTAAACAAGGAATCCAGAGGTTATACAGAATAGGAAATATTAAAAACCATAGAACCTAAAAGAAAAAGACAGGGGAGCCAGGCTTGGAGAAGAGTATAGGAGAACAGGAAATATTAGAGGTTATACTGAGGATCAGCCAGTATGGTGCAAAAATAAAGAGATATAAAACTATTTTTCTATAATAAAGAGGGCTTTTAAAATTAAAATCTCATCCAGAACAGGGTGCAGTTTGGTAAGAAATGTTTGACATTTCAATGTGGGACCTTAAAAACAATGTATTTTCCACCTAAAATAAATCAGAAACACTTCATATACTATAATCATAAAATGTTCTTCAAAACTGAGGCAAGGAGAAAAAGAGGGTAGCAGGAAAGAATGCAAAACAGTGGTAATTATTGAGGATGTAAAGAAAATCAAGCAGTCAGCTAACTTCAAACATACTTTTTAAAAACCTATCTTCTATTTCCACTTAGCTTTATCATTTCTTTCATTAAGCTGGAGAGTAAAAGTAGCTTTAATAGCTACTTTAGGGTAAATTTCTTAAAATTTAGTAAACACTGCCAACATTCTTGACATCTTACCTTCTTTTTGCTTAGTATAGGGCTACAGAGTGAGACCTGGTTTCAAATCCTGGTTCAGCTATCTAGCAAAATGCTGAGTAGGTAGACTTTTGTACTTGGTCATGGTTTTTTATATCACATGGCCATTGGCCTAATTAAATGTACCAAAAGTAAAGTTAGATCTTATTTGTAAACTGGAGTCACTGGTTAGAATATTGGTATCCTAATTAGGAAATTTTAGGTAATAAAAGCACCTTTTTATTCAGTTTTGTAAAAGTGGACATCTAGCGTTACAATTCAAAGTACTTATTTGCCATAGTAATTTTTTTTTTCCTTTTTGCCATAGTTAGGCAGAAATGTAAAGCAAACAATGTAACAAGTTCTACAACTTAAGTCATCAAAGAGCAAGAATTGTAAAATAACTATATGGTCAAAGGGTTACTGGATTGCTGTTTCTGTTTCAAAGGAAGAGCTATTAACATACTTTTATAAATGGTTCTGAAATGTTAACACCATGCCTTGAGTCACCATTTAAAGATTGCTAAGCCCCACCCTCTGCAGTTCCTGGTTCAGTAGGCCTGTGCATGACCCGTTGAGTTGCATTTGTTTCCCAAATGATGCGAATATTGGGCCCAGAACCAGTTTGAGAACCACCACTCTAATTCACAACCATTTGATTGCTGCTTTATAGTTTCAGGAAGTTAAAACTGAACTCACAATATTATGTTCAAATGTGGATTTCATGTATTAGCTGGAATTACTGAGTAAGGCCAAAGTGTCTTTGAATACAGACTTTAATGGTAACAATTCCTTAAAGCTCAATTAACTTTAGCTATTACAAGTCTTATGCAGATGTCACTATTAGACAATAGTGACTTGCACTGGGTTCCTCATAATAGACAATTCACTTTAAAGTGTAATTGACAATCATTTAACAGTTTGATATGCCAACACAAAACATAGCTAATTGAGTCACCCCCCAAATCACTAACACAGCATGATCAGTATCTTTAGTATACTTCAACTAAGCCATTAAAAAAAAAAGTGAGTGCTTCACTACCCCTGAGACCACTAGTTAACTGTGGTTCATACTTTAAAATGTGAGCACACTCACACATGAAAGCAAACTAATCACTGTAATGTTTTCAGCTTTTTTGTACATCTGATTATCACATTGCAAACTTGCCCAGGAAAATTAGTCAATTAAAATATAAATTTAAGTACCAGTAACAGGCCAGCTGGAATCCATTAGGTTAAAAGAAACTTTATATACTAGTTTTCTAGTTTATACATTGAGAGATGTACAGTCAAAATCAATTAATTTTCACTTCAGACCTTACATGACACTAAATTAGGTGGGGTAAAGAGGGCAAATGTTTCTACTCATTTGAAGGTTTCATTGGAGATGGTCTTAAATCCATGTGTCCATACATTCAAAAAAACATTGGTTTTCCAGGTACTTTGAAATACTGTTCTCTTAAACCTGGAGAAGCCTTTATGGCTTATTCCCTTAGAAGTGACATATGAATTTTGCAGAAAGCATCAAGTCCAAGACAAAGAACCTGACACATCCACTAATCATCATGACAATCAGTGGTTTAAGGAAGTCATCTTAGTAATATCTAAGGGTGGTCTAAGACTAAAAAAAGGTCAATGTGAAATTCAGGGATCCAAAAGCTCTGACAAATGGGTACATTTCATTCACGGTTGGTCTTCAAATGATTATATGCCTAGTAAAGCCGTTATTGGAGTACAGAAGTCTCAGAACTACTTTGAAAACAGAGCCAAAGAGCAGCATTTCTTACCTTGTAGAACTGTATGTTACTAATCTCATTCATAATTTGAATCCAAAAAAGTTTGAACAGCATGACATCTACCGTTAAGAAGTCATCATTATTTTTCTAAGCATTAAGCTTCAGAATGAAAAACTTCACTCAATGGAAAATTGTAAAAGCTGGACTATTTCCCAATGAGCTGCCTATTACAGTATTAACAAAATCGGAACTGTTTCAGAAGGCATGCATTTCACTTCGTTTAGAGAAGAACTTTAAAGTCAATAAATCATGTCCAAACTACATATTACAATGTTTATAAAAATCAAGCTTTAACGTTTATTTTATATCTAGCTTTCCATATCTGTGTGCAGACAAGGAATAAGATTGCACATAAATGTAAGCAGTGCAAAAAATGTGGAGCTGGAGAAAAGCCATAGACATGTTAGAAAATTGAATACAGGACTGTAAGAAATAAAGCAATGGACAAACCAAAATAAGAAAAAAGACTATAGGGTCTGAATTAGGGTGAAGAATGATAATGCCCTTGTTACTACAGAAGTTAAATTAGTGGCACAGATAGCACTTGTCAAACAAAAAAATAATCCAATAGCATTGACTTTTATTCATTCATGTTAAGTCACCTGAAATGATATCTGGTGCATTTAAATGCTCATTAATGTAAATGGCTGAACAAATCCATTTCAACGGACACTCAATATCCCACATAGTAAGTCACTTCAACACAGCCTCATGACAACTCCCACACTAAAACAGTACTTTATTTTGTAAATTTTGACCCATTATCACTCCCATGTTATGGTAGTTATCATCTGTCAAGTGTACAAGGTGATGAAAAATTTAATGGGGGTTGCACCTGGAAAATAAATTTTTAAACTCCATTTACATGTTTCAAAACTGCTGGGTCCCAAGTCCATCGAACTCTCGGGCTGCCAGTATCATGTGCAGCGTACTAAAGCTACACTATCTGATTAGCTTATTAATTCTGCATAAATCAGGTCAATCAATGTGTCAACCTGTAACAGACTGTGCACTTTAACTGAACATGGCAAAATATTCATTTTGAACTTTACATCATCATTTGATGTCAAACAATGAAGCAAATCCCAACAGTATATACAAAAAAACAGCTTTGCATTTACAAAAGATTGTTTCCCATACTGATTAATCCAGGCAGCTAACTCATTGGTTTATGCAACTTTATTGAAGAAAAATAAATCAATTACTAGCAGAGCTATTAGTTGATCACTCATCCATTGACAACTTGCTTCATTTATTCAGTGCTATATTAAACAGTGTATTGGAAGATAGATTAACTAATAGCTCCAAGCTTCCTAACAATTTAAATGAAAATTACAAAAATGTTTGAGACCCTATTTTGGAATACAAAGGGTGTTTGACTTCCAATTTCCATTCTCTGTAGAACAAGAACAGGTCATTCCTTTATTGACATGCATAAAATACATCACATTTTCTGTTCTGTTGATGCTATAAATTCAATACCAATTCTCCAGCCACATCAGTTATGAGCATAAAGTATATCATGTAACCTCAAATCTCTAACAGTGGAAGGCTTAAAGAATGGATGCTGCTATAGAGTAATGCTGCTTCCTTTGATGTGACAACTGAACATCCATCTCCCTCCCCCTCAGATGACTTCTTCAGCATGTTAGAGCAGTGAGGAATGGTTTTAGTCTCATAACCAAGTTAGAGTGAAGACATTGGCCACATAATACACATGCTCCATTTTTTTTTTAAAAATTCTGAATCTTGGGCAACTGTTCTCTTGTAACTACTTTACAGTTTCTAAAAGCAGTTATTGTCCAAAGCTGGAAGAACTTAAGTCTTCTCAGATGAGCATGTGAATGAATGGAGGGAGGTAAACAAAAAATAAAATTAAAAAAGATGAGGTCTGATAGGGGAGCAGCCGGATAAGAAAATCAAAAAAGGAACAGTAATTTAAAGTTTATTCCAGCTATAATGCAGGTTATTCTGACTTTAAGGTAGCATCACATGGCATACTTCTGAGTCCATTCCCGAGATATTCTGTTGTACCTGTAAATGAACAAGATGTTATTTAAAGTCAAAATAAAGAATTCTTAATACTTAAAAGGGAATGAAAGAACTTCTTTTTAACCTCCACATTCATCATGGAGTTCCTCACTCTAACATGGGAAGTAAGAGCTCTGTGCCCTGAAAGTAGTATTATTTTAATAAACACAACAAAGCAGCACAGAGGATTGGGGAGGATAACAAAATTCAAGGGCCCTTTCTCTCTCCTACCACAAAGCTAATATTCTATTAGAAACCCATGCCTGACAAATTTTAACTTTAAAAAATTCTTTTACATTTCAGCACAGACTTACATTAGAATAGCATTATACTCATCAAAACCAGAACCAGTTACTACTAAAAAATTTTATCTGGCCCTGAGTATTACAAGAGAAAATGCCTTTGAGATTAAGGTACAGGCAGAAGAATAAGACATTGGGGAGGGTGAAAAGACAGTGTTTTTCGAGAACGTAAATATAAGTAATATGTAAAGTGTATTCGATTGAAGCTATTAAGCCCCAACTCAAAACCACCTGAATAGCACTCTGTAGTAGAAAAACCTGCTACTTTTATTTAAAAAGATCAACAGGTAGTTCACACAAGTAAGGTTATTACTAAGGAAGAGCATTAATATTGATACACGTTATCAATTTCTCTCTGGAGTACACCCATGCCATAGTCTATTTATTCTAACAGAAAAATAGGGATAATCTTAAGGAATGAATATAAAGAAAAGGGCACAGGAAGAACTTTTATATTAACAGTTGGCACTTAAAAAATATGAACTAGCTTCATTTCAAACCAAGAACTTAACGTGGTTCAATTACTTTCTAAGCTTTAAGAAAAATTCTTTCTACCTAGTCATGGTTATCTCATTTAAAGATACCCTCTCAAAAAGCCAGCACTTTAAACCAAAGGCTTCATTTGGCATACAGGGAGCCACAAAATATAGCTGACACTAATGCATGCTTGTCAGTGATAAATATTTAGCTCAGATGCTTAGGCTTAAAATTTTTTTCTCTCTTACATCACCTAACTCCCTGGCAAAATTTGGACTAAATTACCATATTCTATATAGTATTGGAACAAACACTGTAAGCTAAAAATTTAATATCATGGTAGCTTGGAAAAGATACCACTTAAGTTTGTTTCTTACTTGTACATTACTAGTGCTATATATCTGCATTGCCATGCAAGAATATTTTAAGCAATGACTACTTTCACATTAACAGAGACCAAGCAGTTAAAGGTACAGTTTAAAAAAAAAAAAAAACAAAAAAACTGCCACATCTGTTACCTTTTGTTAGTTAATACAGTGCCTTAAAGCATGCAGCACTCAAGTGCTGGCAGTACCATGAATAAGCGCACCATAGAGTGCAGATCTTCTTACCCTACAACATAGCGTATTTCTCTGTCCACTCTCTTGCTAACCTATTGTACCTAATTGAACAAGTATACTTAGCATTAATTATAACATACGAAAATTAAAATAGTGAACTCTAACAAAGATAATTCAAATATTCCAGCTATTTGATCAATTTTATTTTTACAAGTTTAATATATTTTTAAAAAGTATTTGTGGTGAGTAAAAATTTGCTTTCTTCCAACCTTGAGAACAATTAACATACATAAGCTAGGACACAGGGATATTTTTTTAAGCAACCATAACTTAGCTTTCCACTATCATCTTACCAGAAATAAGTGTCAAGCCTTCTTGGCATTGTCCCAACTTACAACAGAATATAAGCCTAACTTAAAAAGTAAACCCACTTCTATATTATTTTCTTAAACTACTTCATACTCACTTATCTCTGTCTGTTTTATAAATCCGTGCAATCTCTGGCACTAAGGGGTCATCTGGATTCGGATCACATAGCAGTGAACAAATGGATAAAAGAACTGCAAGAAAACAAATGTCCGTTACCCAACATTGGGAATTTGGATAAATAAATGCCAAAAGTATTTAAAAACACAAACTTTGATCCTCAAAAGGTATTATTAGTTAATACCTTAATTTCAATGAGACAAAGCTTTACAGAGATTTTGCTTCATAGGAGATAAGCTCTTTGTGTAAATGAGGATTGCTAAAAATAGAGCTTTGCTAGCCTAAGTTTAGTACTGACTAGCTATAAAAATGTTGCCCAACTCAGGAGGTTCTAAGATAGCTAAATGATGCCATATTTATTAAAAAACAAAAAACCAGGTAAGTGGCATTCGAACTTAAGTAACTGGAGTTAAGAGAATAAGGGGGAGTTTCTCACACCTTAATCCTAACACCCCCAACTAACTATTTTGTCTCCTTGAATTTATATATAAGGTGATCCACGGTGGCATGAAATCAGCGTAATGTGTAGAATTGAGAGAGCATTCTCCCAAATAGTCGCGCCCCCCCCCCCCCCCCATTTTACTCTATGGGAAATGCTACACAGCCACATTAAGAGTTTCAAATGCACTGTCTAAGCATAGAAAGGCTTTATGATGTCCTATTACAAAAAGTTCACTTTGCATTTATCAAAGTCATAAAAGCATAAAACATTTGGTGAATATCTATCAACTATTCCATGAAAGAGTTTGGGAAATGCTGCACTTTAAGAACTCAGCCACGGGAAGCAGCTGTGGCTCAATCAGTAGGGCTCCCGTCTGCCATATGGGAGGCCCTGGGTTCGGTTCCCGGGGCCTCCTGGTGAGGGCGGGCCCGCCCGCACGGCGTGGTTGGCTGACCCAGCGAGCACAAGCAGCAAGGGGGGGATGAATGAATAAATAAAATCTTAAAAAAAAAAAAAAAAAGAACTCAGCCAGGAAATGAGAATGCTGAAGAGATGGATAGCTGCCATTTTCGAATATCTGAGACAATCGCATAACTGGCAATATAACTAATTCTGTATACCTAAGGAATGCTAAGCTAATCCCCAAACTGAAAATTGTTAGACGGCAGAGAAGACTTCCTTATCATTAAATAGTTTTGCTTTGTGTGTGGTTATTTTTATTTTGGATCTAAAGTGACATAAAAGCCACCAGAGTCATTCAGAAAGAGAAAGAGAAGCAAAGGAACTCCATCTCCATCCACAATATTCATGCAGAAAACAGACAACCTGTTAGGTGTCACATTAAAGTAGGAGACCAGAATTTATCTAGAGACTTTTCCAGGATTCTATAATTTTAGACTCCTACTAGGGTAGGAACAACATACCATGTGCATACAATACTAAAAATTTTATCTAAATAATAAAACCAAGAAGAGCAAAACCAACATTCTCCTACAAAGGAAACATCAAGAATTAAAAGTTTAGATATTTATCATTCTAGCTAAATGGCAACAGGAAAACGAGTGAGATGTTTAACTGGCTTGTGCTTGAAAATACTACAGAGATCTATTAAAATAAACTTTACTGCATTCTGTATTTGCCACCCAACTCCCAACACACACCCACAAACACCAACCCCAATTTGAATTTGAACTTCTCACAAAACCCTTTTAATCAATACAGATAAAGGAGCAAAATGATATATAAATTACTTATTTCTTCTTCCCCACCTCTTACAGTTTCTATAAAAATAAATGATTCAGGTAAGTAGGTTCAAGAATAAAACTCCTTTAACTTATTAGAAAAATCAGAACAGAACAAGAATATTCTCTAAAGTAGTTTACCTTTAGAAATAGTTAAAGCAGGAGACCACTGTGATCTTAGAATATCGAGACAAATGCTGCCATTACTGTTAATATTTGGATGATAAATTCTTGTTGTAAATGCAACCTAAAATACATTAAAAACTTTTAGGTATTTTTCCAAAATAAAAACAAGCATTTCTAAACTTAAAAATAACACAACACAACACAACACACCCCACACCACAACACAACATAACATCAGCAAGATTTTAAAAATTAAGTCGCAATTCTGAAGATCAAATGGCTAAAACCCAATGTACATACATAAAAGGACCCAAAATTACAGAACTGTTTTTTAAAAAAATTCTCTCTCAAGATCCCTGTGGAGTGCCCCTTTTTAAATTAAAATGAAAAATATGACTTTGGAGCAATAATTTATTTATCAATGATATGGTAGAAAGTTCTAAAAGGTTAACTTTGGCCCTAACATATCATAAGTACCATAAAGCCATTTAAAGGGTATTTTACACAGTGATTAAAAAAAATAACTTATGACTGTAACCAAAATTTATAAGATCAACTAATTTTATTAACTTTAAGGTATAATTAAACCACACAGGTATGCATTTGAATCGGTATTTGCATAAAATGCAAATTTGATTATCACAAAGATAATTCATCTAAAGGAACTGCTGTGTTGCATCTACAACGTGACTGACGAGGACCTCCAAAGATGGTTACAGAGAAGTGACAATATCCTAGGTGTATTATTTCCATAGTTATTCACACATGAATTTATATTATTGGTTCTGAGAAGTCAAGGACCATATCCTTTAAAAAAATATGCATAAACCAGTTACCTCGGTGTTACCAAGCAACTCCTAAGTTTTGATAAATTTATTCAATTATGTATACAAACCCAAACACCTACCAAATCAAAAGAATTATGGTCTGTCTAAATTGCAAGATGAACATGGTATATGTTGTACCAATATGTGCAAATACACACTGAAGGTGAACATTTTATGTCTACTATGTACAAGTCTCTAAGGTTAATAATAATCCAAATCTGTATAAGCACAGTAATGTAAAAACAAAACACAACAAAGCTTCCACACAGTACACTTGAGCCCTGCAACTCTAAGGATAAGGTAGATCTAATCCCATTTACAGAGTTGAAAGCTAAGTCTAGCTCTTTTAACTAAAGGTTGAGTTAGCATTCTTTTATCAAGGAGTCAATTCAATACATGTGTGTACATATGGCCTATTTTTATTCATTATGTACACCAAACCAATTCAGCCTCAATTATGCTGAAATACTAATTTATAAGAATGCCCTATTCCTGTGAAATAAAATGTAAGTCTATACTAACAAATTTTGGGGGGAAAATACTTGCCTTAGGTGGTTTGAAGGGGTAGTCTGTAGGAAAATGAATTGTCAAAAAGAATACACCGCCTTGATATGGGCTGTCATTCTGTGAAAAGAAAAATTCACTTAACTCTGACATTTGAAGTATTATTGAATTATCTAACAGTTTTAGTTTCAAACATTTCTCTAATAATGAGCCAAAATTACCTAATTACACTGCAATAAAGAATCTAAGTTATTAAAAAAAAAAATCAAAATTTACTCTACAATAATGAATCCAAATTTACTTGGATCTCAAATTTACATGTCACCAGTTTTAGACAAAATTACTCAGAAAATTCTGATTAACAAAGTAAATTTATCAACAAAATCTATACAGCATTACAATTATCAAATATAATTTGAAAATAAAATAGTTCTAGAGTATTTCTTCTAACAATAGGCCAGATATGTCACAAATGGCTCTGCATTTCAACAGCCCACTCTAACTCGGGCAAACAAAAATACTAGGTATTCTAGATAACGCAACCATTCCAACTAGAGAAGAACAGTAACAAAATAGGTCTAAGAAAGTTTAATTCCCATCTAGCCCCCCGATTCTCCTTTAAGACTATGAAAGCTTTTCCCCACAGAGCAACTGAATTAACCACAGCAAATCAATGTGAATATAGAATATTAAGATTTGGGGAAAAAAAGAAACTTTGTTTTTTCCATTTTAACAGTAAAATATAAAATTTCACACTAGAGCAATATTCATTCCCCTTTGCCATTTTATTCATTACAACTTGAATATAAAGTTTCTTAATAAGTAATGTTATATTATGTTAGTATAAACTTAACACTTGAAGGAAACCACGATAGGAGCTCTACATTTTAATCTAATCAACGCCAGGAAACAGATTGTTTCTGTTATACCAAAAATAATTTCTTAACTTAATGGGTTTCTAATTTGGTAGAAATAGATATGTAAAGTGAATGAAAGGATATGAAATGAACAGGGTATACCTGGGGTGCAAAGGAGAATGCTAATTTATTGATGAAGAAACAAAAAATAAACACAAGGCACCAGAATGTTTATTAGATACATGTTTTTACTGCACACAATTAACAATTTAGGTAATCTCAAACATTAAAGGCTTTTATAAAACCCAATTCCAAAAGGTCTGGTTAAGCTTTCATTCCAAACTTTACACATTAAGCGCTGTGCCTGTTTTTTTTTTTTTTTTTTTTTGACTGCTTTTGAATAAAGGCACTCTAAGGATGAGATTTAGGTAAAGCCAAATCTCATTTCACATGTTCAAAAAAAGAACTTAGGGGAAAATATTTCAACGTTAGCAATTTAACACTAAAATTTCACCAAAATCAACATGGAAAAACTGGTAAAACTACAAGATCCAGAGGTAATCAAACGAGGTCATATAGAAAGACGCTCTAAGCTCAGATTTACATTGGCAGCAAACAGAAAATATAACAAAGAAAAACCCATTTTTTCCTATCCCTCAGTAAACCAAGCCACAAACCAGGAGCTCATCTTTCATTCTTCCTGTTCTATCTTCTCAGAGCCAAATGGGTTACCAAATCTTAAAGATCTTTAAAACCCCCTCTCCTTGATACCCACTGCATGACCTTATATAGTTTAAGATGTTATTACCTTTTGCCTGCATTATGGCAATAGCAGTATGCCTGCCTCCACTCTGCTGGCTTTCACCTCTAATTTATGATCTGGTTCTTACCAATCTACTTAGTTTCATCTTCTACCTTTTCTCCAGAACATCCTCTCTTTACTACACATCATTTAAATATTATGTGGGTTAAAAACTCAGCTTCACATTTCTTTTTCCTATTATTTTCCCTGCTTGGAATACTTTTTCTTATCTGCTTCCTTATGTTCATTACCTTTAGGACCCTACCTGTACTTTAGGGTCTATTTTAAGCATAAACTTCTTAGAAAAACAAATAATACATCCCTCCCTTCAGTCCAATTTGCTGGCTGTCCTTCCTTTAGATCTCTTTATGTACGTACCATTACCCACCACATTAATATTTCTTTTACTTATATCTCCTTCCACTAGACTAAAAAGCTCCTTAAAGAATAAGGTATAAAGGGAAATAGCTTGCATATATCATTAGCCTTTGTAGTGAGTGACATAACACGCTTAACATAAATTGAAAAAACAAAAAACAAAAAAAAAAACCCATGACTCTTACAGGCCAATAAAGTAACACCTATATTACTTCAGCTACTTTTGTAGCTGATTCAGCTCAGGCTGCCAAAGGTTACATTATTCACACATGCAGTACTTTCTGCCATGGCTATGTCATAGATTAGATGGAAGTTAGTGTGGTTGTCCCAAGTAATTTCAATGAATCTCTTTCTGCCAACTCCATTTCCAATAAAGAAAAATTAAACAAGTAAACATAAGAAACAATAGGTTAGGAAATTAATTTCTCCTCACTGCATCATTTCTTATTGGGAATTGCTCTTAATATAGTAAAGGCCCCTGACAAACATTTCTAAAACCACTTAACTTAGCAAAATACTCTTGTCTATTCTTTCAAAGACTTATCAATATTTGTGCTTTCAAAGTATCTTACCCTCAGAAAAAATGAGCAACCACATAGGATTAAAACCAAGCACTTTTGTATCAACTTTAATAACCAAGAGCATTTCCCAATTACAATACTCAGAGCTTCACTAGTTAGTCTGTATTGAGACTTCAAATTAAGTTCTACACATTGCTTTTTAGATACTAAACCACGAGTAACTTAAAATAGCTACTGAACTGACATTAATTCTGTAGTCAGCATTACAAACGCAATTTTTTATAAATTAGGTGCTACTCAAAGATTTTTAAATTCTGTGGCACTGTCATTTTAACTGATTAATATTCCAAAGCAAAGTGTTATCATTCAGTCTTCTCAGTAAATCTGCAATTTATGGGTTATGCCACTACTGGCCTTATGTTTTGGGTCAGAACTGCATGCCACAGGGTAAGTATACTCATAATACAGTATTTATTTAATCATACTTTGATGCTTAGTCACAAAGATGTATTTAAGATCCAAAATAACAATAAGTTATTTTATAAGCTGGGATCTAAATTTACATGCTTACCTATGTAGAATACAGTAAGGTCTGTATTTTGGATGGGTTTTTATGACTTTGGACTACTGCCTGAAATTATCCAACCAACAGTGAGAATATTCTCAATAGTTAGAATGGAGAGAACCTTAACAAAAAACAAGTAGTTCAAATCAGCTAATATTGCTACTGAAGAAAAATGCAGTGGTGGCATAAATGTTAAGTACTTTTTGCAAATAAGGGAATTTTAAACAGTTCTGAAAAATCATACGTTTCTGTTTTAAAAGCAGAAAACAAATTAATCCATAAAGGGAAAATTATAGAGGTTGTAAAAGCAAATGAAGTGAACCTGGTGGGGCCTATGACAGACATGAACCCTCATCTAAAAAAGGGAGGCAGCTGCTACCCCATCCCAAATCATTATTGCTTGTGGCATGAGGGCCCAGTCAGAGGACCTATGTGTGAAGACTGCTGATTTTCAAACATTGTATGGGTCAAACCAGTCAGTTAACTATATGTACTGGAGACCACTATTTTGTAACTAAGTAAGAAAAAGAAAGCACATTAAAAATAAAATACACAACAGCAAAAAGCCTGACATAACTGGACGTCCTCACTTTGTAGTCTTTATTAGGATAAACCAAATATATTTCAAATTATTAAACTAAAATCCCACTTCCCCCTCTATCTGTTCCCCAATGTTTGACTCACAATCTTCCTATCTTCTTACTTTAGGTCACAAGGCTAATTTACAAAGTCAATCATCCCTGCTATAACTTCCTAAACATTTCTAATACTCCACACACTTCATTCACACATCACTTTATTTCTTATCTGATACTTTAAACACTTGTTTTAATTGCTTGCGTCCTGTCCATCCCCGTCTCCCCGCTCCCTCCCCGATTTTAAGTTCCCTAAAGATCAGAACAGATCTCGTGTACTATGTTCATTTGTATCCTTAATGCCTGGCCCAAAACAGCTGGCACCCAGTAGGTGCTCACATTTGTTGGGATAGGAAAAAAAAAAGATTAAAGTAATCAAACTCATCCTACTTTAGAATTATAAACATCTACTTAATGGGCATTATCTCATCTAATACATCGTCATCATTTATGTAGCGATAAAATCACCAAAAGGGAAGAAAGCAGAAAAATTTCAATAATATACACACATAACTTAGAAAAGAGACCCCAAATGCCTTCCAAGTCAAAGAAATGTTATGTACTGGGTATGATGAAGTCCTAATCCTAGATGTTTTTCCCGTACTACTAATTCTCTGAAACTTAGATGGTATCCATAATTCTGAGTATTTATAGTGAGTATAAACAGTTTCTTATTAATTTCTTAATTTAAGATGGTATAGTTCTATCCAGGATAGAAAGGAGTTTTTGCTATATTCAAAATAGCATTTTCTACCTAAAACTATTCAAGTTCTAAAATTCTATAAAGAACTAAAAACCAAAATAATGCAATTAAAAGTTACATTTTTGGTAGCTACCTGAATGGTTCAAGATCTCTGAGTAACACGACTCATTTTAAGATCGAAGCTAGTAAATTAAATTGGCTCTATAAATAAAGCTCTGTGATAATGCTTTACACTGCTATGAAGGAAAAGTGGACTAAATCAAGTTATTTGGTGTCATAAAGATGCTACTAGCATGCTAGAAGCTGAACACAGGAACATAGAGTACATGTAGTAAGTGGCTACTTCATTAAATTACTCTATTTCTTTCAAAAGCAGTACAACTGTGGCATATCCAAAACAGAAAAATTATATAATAAAATAAATCTAAATTAAAAATTATACCCAAATCAAAGCTGGATTTTCAATAAGAATCAAAATTTAAAAACTCTTAATACTTACAGGTCCCATAATTGTGGCTTGCCAATGAAACACTAGAAAAAGAAAAACTCGTTATTATGTAAAAATGCACAAGATTTTTAAAAAATTAGCCATAAAAATCAACTTTAAAGTTAATTATAAAACAAAAACAAAAAATAAAAATAAAAAAATAATAAAAATGAATAAATAAATAAAAGGGGGAGGGAGAATGTTACTTACTATCATCCCCAACTGGACCTGCAGAACATTGTGCTGGGGGGTCACGGGCCAAATCACTAAGTTCCTACACCAAGACAGAAAATGATGGGTCATGTAACCTTAATAGAAAACACAAGCAAGCAAAGAGAGTCAACTGCTTCCAGTTACTTGCGCCTCATTTTTTAAGGGACATGCGATCAAAATTCACTTTAACATACATTCCGTTAGGAGGTATAAATCATAGTCTATTAGCTGGAACATGGTAGCCATAGTTGTTTGATACGGAGAATCATCTTGCTTAGAGTTCACAGAAGTATATATACAACATTGATATGAAAATTTTTATTACATGAACAAAAATCTTACAAACTTAAGCAGTTGTAATCCCATACTTTCACAGCCTAAGTATTTAAAGAAGGTGGTTCTCAATATTCATGTTATTTGCTGAACTTTCAAACCATCTCACTGTCTTTTGTTCTTTCTGAACCTTACTTCCCCCTCAAATCCACTGACCTCAGTTTGGTGAGAGATTTTTTTCAAGTGAAAATATGTACACTTTTTGGTTTAATTTTTATATTCCCTGAATTCAACCTTGTCTTTTACTCAATGTCCATTTTTAACTATTTTTGAAATTCCAATACTGGAAGAACCTATCTACACAGGGAGAAAATAAGTTCATTATCAAAACAGGCAATTTTCACAATATTAATTCCATCTAAACTATTATTTTCAACAAGCATGTACTTAACCCTCCCATGACTTGTATAACACATATAATCTATAATATGAAGATGAAGTTATTTCTTTACTAGTTTTTTTGATAATATGGTATATAGCTCCATTTTACAATGATGCAACCAATGTCTACCATCAAAAACTAAAAATGAGATAAGCCCAATGTTAATGCATTACTGCCTTCACATTTTCAAATTCTGTGTCAATGGCACAAAATTAGTAAAGCACCAAAAACCATTTTTAAAAAAATGACTTCTTTATCCCCTTTCTTACCTAAACGTGGAAATAATGATCAGAGATAATGTTTGGAGTCGGTCTAAACAACAAAATAGACCACTTACGTACAAAAGACGAAGTACTAGAAAAGCAGAGGCATGAATGACTAAATAAAAGATACAATAAAGAATAATCTAATTGCCCAATATCAACCATTTACCACAACACCAATGCATCTAATGTGTAACCCGGAAATACTATCTTCTCCATTTAGTCTACTAGAACTTATTCCCTAGAATAATTTATTCAAGGATTTGAGTTAAATGGAATTTAATTTCCAAACTGTTACATTCATTTTCTTTCTTCAACTCTGATCTTTGCTTTTCAGTGCAAAGTCAAGGACATAAAATCCAGAATATCAAGTATCAAGAGGCTACAGGGGAAGAGAGAGAAGTATTTAAATTTAAACTCCAGAATAATAACTGCCTCATGGAAGAATGTAGGAATTCACAGCATTAATTAATACAGGAAACACAGAAGCAATGACCACGACAGAAGGAAAACAAATTGCACCCAGAACATACACAAACATACCGTAATCTTTATTTTAAGGTTCTGGAAAACCAGGTACTTTTCAGTTTCTATACACCACTGAATAAACAGTTCTAAACTGTTGATGGTATACATAAAGACTAAAAACATCTGCACATGAGCCATGTACTTGATACCAGGGACACGAGAAAGATTCCGAGACCTCAATTGAGAATTTATCATTAAATGCTTTAAGCAGACAAAGGGCACTCATGGAACAGATGTAATGGTATCCCAAAGGTCCTTGTTTGCCTGGGTTCCAGTTTTCACCTATTGCCCTGGCAAGACACCAAACAGCCTTTTTCTTGATTTTTTTTTTTTTAAGGTAGATACAATTTATGCTAAAATAAGCTGACTTAGCTTTAAAAGACCTTGCTTTGTATACTTCTATAACAGAATTTTTTCTTTAATACCTGATGAAATCTGAAACAGCAGCAAAAACTTGTCTATCTTCTCTTGGCCCTTTTCAGAAAAAAGGTAAAGGACATCTCTCCTTTAGGGACAACATACTGGGTTCATGGAGATTACAAAGTATGGCTAGATATGACATCCTTATCAGGTGTAGGTGACATAAGTATAGGACACTGTTGTTTCTGCCAGTCACTTTGGTGCTGTGGTGGCCACTGGGCTATGCGTTGGCTGGGTCATGGGTAAAGATGGGAAATTACATATGTGAGAAATAAGAGGTCAACAGAATCAATGCTCATGCATGGTGTAAATCTACAACTACTTATTTCCTAATGATGCAGTTGACTGTAGTTCTACGTTTTTCATACATTTTTATAATTGCAAGGTCTCTTACGAGTACATAAGAAAACAAAGTAATGGCTTTACTATGTTGACTCCATTAGCATAACAAGAACTTTATAAATAGTTTAATAGAAATCATTGGAGTTTTTCAGAAATGTTCTTGGATTGGTTGTGGTGGATACCCATTAAAAGACGCCATGGTTGTCAAAATCCATAATTTAAAAAAATATACCAAGTAACTGTACTACGAAATGTGTGAGAATCTGATAATGAATACCAAAAAAACCCCCAGCCTTTTGACAGTACTCTGTCATTAAGATTTCAGAAATGTTCAAGTGTTTGAAGAACTAAGTAAAATAAATGACTTAAGGGTCCAATTATGACATTGATTTGGGGGTGGGTAAATGAGTACTCTAAATTTTATTCATTTTGTTTAAAATCATTTGGAAATCTTAAAAAATCATTGGGTAGGGTGGTGGTGGTGGGGGGGAATCAGCTTTTAGACCAAACTGGGATTACTGAAAACAGGAAGATGTTGAAATCTATCCCTACAAAACCAAGGAACTGAACAAATTACATCATGCACTTTAAATATTTCAATTTGTGGGAAAGCTTTTGATGGGGTCATTTCTAATTGGATAGTTGTATTTTGTACTACAATGGAATGAAATTAAGATGGTTTACAATTCTGAACAATTCAAATTTGGCAAAACACTGAAAAGAATATAGAGGTTTTGTCTTATAAAAAATATTTGCTGGGAAAAAAAAAAAAAAGGAAATCTACATAAATGCAAAAAGACAGTGCCAATGAAAATACCTGAACTGAAATATTTATTTAAGAGTAAAAAGAATTTGGGGGGGGGGGGAGAACTGAGAGAGTAGATGTGGCTCAAGCAGTTGAGTGCCCACCTCCCAAATGGGAGGTCCCCGGTGCCTCCTAAAAACAACAACAACAACAAAAAAAAACAACCAGCAAAACAAAGGATAAAACCAACTCAGGGAAGCCGATGTGGCTCAGTGGTTGAACGCTGGCTTCCCACATTTGAGGTCCTGGGCTAAAAAAGATTTTAGTTTTATATACTAGAGTCAACGGTCAATGTTCATTTCAACAATACTGACTCAATCAAAGGAAAAAAAAAGCTACTTTGAATAAGATTACAATTTCAAAAGAAACCTAAAATAAAGAAATATTAGCCAAGCAGAATCGAGATGAAGAGGGCTAAGAAACTGAAGTACATGAATATGCATTAGGATAATTATTCTTTTATAATGTTCATATAATCAACAAAGTTTTCATCGCCTTAATGGTACATTTAAGAAAATTAAATGTTTTAATAGAACTATTTGATAGGACCACTAATAAAACCAATAGTAGTCTTTAAATTGGTGATCTATAGATATATACACACACACATATTTCAAAAAAGGTACTTTCTTTTTCCTGATTAACTCAAGGTGAGAAAATAAAGGAGAAGGCCAGGAATTTTGGCCTGAGCAAACAGAGCATGCCGGCCTTAAGTAAAACGTAAAGGTGTGGGGAAATGGATGTGGCTCAAGTGACTGAGCTCCTGCCTACCACAAGGGAGGGCCCCTGGTTCTGTTCCTGGTGCCTCCTAAAGACAGAGCTGGCAGGACAGGAAGGCGTGGCAAGCTGATGCAACAAGATGACAAAAAAACACAATGAGACACACAATAAAGCAGGGAGTGGAGATGGCTAAGCGATTAGGCAACTCCCTTTAGGCACTTCCCTTCCGTATCTGGAGTCCAGGGTTCCTTTCCAGTGCTTCCTAAAGAAACAAGAAAGATGAACAGAAATAGCAAGTACAAACAATGAGGGAGTGGGGAGAAATAAAATAAATCTCAAAACAAAACAAAACAAAACAAAACAAAAACAATGTAAAGTGTGAGTGAAGCATTTGGGAAAGATACCATTTAGACATCCAAGTGGATAGTCAATTAAGCAGGCACATATATTTAAGTCTAGGTTGGGGAAGACAGGCTGAAGAAAAGTTTAAGAATACACAAATGGTATTTATAGCCCTGACACTGTTTAAGAACTCCTTGTGATATCTAAAGTATTGACAGAGAAAAGGTCTCAGGAGTGAACCCAAGAATAACTCAACATTAACAAAGGAACAGTAAAGGAGACTGGTATACTCAAAGTTAGGTGAAGAAAACAAGACTTTAAAGGGGAAGTGATAATCAATGATATCTAAGGCTAAAAAATCAAATAAGATATCTAAGATTTGGCTACAGTAAGCAGTGGTAGGGATTTACAGACCCATGAGATAAGACTGGGCTTCTAACATAGAAGGCAGGGAAAATACAACTCTGCAGGAAGAATAACTAGCTCAAAGATGTACAGGCAAAATACACATCAGAATATGACAAACTCAGGAATGATCAGTCTAATACAGTCCAAAAAAACAAAAAAACCCACAATGTAGTAGGATAGCAAGAAATTGCCAATATGCTCCTGAAACTCATCACAATAAACTGCTTAGAAGGTTAACAATAAGGCAAGAGATCCAAGGATTCACAAACGGATGTTCAAAACTTTATGCCTGCCTATGTAAGTATGCCCCCTAAAGAGGGAGAATATGCATACCCCACATTTTTTATTCTGAACAGTAGGAATTATAAAAACTTGCTTCACAGATTCAAATAATTTGTTAAAAAAATAGGTGGTTTGAGCTTTCAAAAAATTTTATACACTAAATAATATAGCATACTATGCTTTCTTAATATGTATTAATAAAAGTGACTTGTTAAAAATTATTTTTTAGCAAGGTGGTTGAAGGGAATGGGGAGTTAATGCGTAATGGGTACAGAGTTTGAACTGAAAAAGCTTGAGTAATGGATGTTGGTGATGGTAGCACAACATTGTGAATGTAATACCAAAATAATACAGCACAACAAACAAAATTAAAACATTAAATTCTGACCCAAGTGATCATCTGAAAAATACATTTTTCAAATTAAAAACAAGTGTACTGAGAGCTTGAATCAACTATCCATTATTGAGCAAGTAACTTTTTTATAGACTAGATCAGAACAAATTTAACACCCACTTGCAAATTCAAGATAACCCAAGCTTTTAGTAGCAATCTACTTTACCACCATCTCAAGGTATATATATACCTTAAGCCTTTTATTACAGTTAAGGATCAAGCACAGTCTAACCCATTTAAACAGAGAAGTCTTCCATGTTCCAAAACTTAATATAACAAGTTCTACTGTTTAACTGGTCAGGGGGTGGTAAATGAAAGGCTAAAGAACTTGTACAATCTAAGCAGTCACTCTTTCCTTAAGAAGGGCAAGTCCAAAAGAGTATTTTATGGTTAAAACCTACCTGGTTCCCATTCCATCTCCATTTCCCACAGAACATAAAAGATAAAGAGCCAAGTTTTAAAAAATGCTGTTAAAATTCAAAAGCAAGCTTACATAAATAAATGACACTATGCAAATTCTCAAAAATATGAAATGAGGACATGAGTATGTACTTCCCCCAATACAGCATCAGTTTGAAGGCACAATTTTAGTCCAATTTGGACCCACTATTTACTAGGCTTAATTCCTCATCTTTAAAATAGGATGTCTATGTTCACACAATTTTTGAGACGATGATTTAAGACTTAACACAATGGTACACTATCTAGGACACATAATATACTAGGTATACAACAAACAGACCACTTGCAGAATACCCATTACCAAGGCAAGATTTCTTGCTCAGCCTGCCAATTTATAAAACAAAGCAAAACTGCTTCATAAACAGGCTATATAGTAAAGCCCTAGCTCATTTTCATTTAAGTCTCTTTAATATTGCCAATCTCACAAATTATGTTAGGTGTCTATATCATGGTCACCTAGCAATTACACTGCCATGCTATAAGTAATAGTAATTCAAAGAATGTTTGCTGATGGGGTTTTTAAAGAAATCATGGTATTAGGGTAAGCCATTTGAAATGACCACTACTTGAATATTTTGAACCACAGAAACTGCAATTTCATGTGTTTCTACCTAAAAATGCCTGGTAAGCAAATGAATTTGAATACCATTAAGGGCTTAAAAAAAAAAAAAAAAAAAAAAAAAGTTGTCAACACCACCCAAGTTTCTTACACTGCTCTACACCAAATCACCTAATTAAATTAGTTTCTGGATATAACAAAAATTTTTTAAAGGATGTGTTAAAATGTGGATAATATTCCATCGTGTGAACAGACCACAGTCTGTTTATCCATTCGTTTATTGATGGACACCTAGGTTGTTTCCAACTTTTGGCAATGGTGAATAATGTTACTATGAACACCCATGTGCAGATGTCTGTTCGTGTCACTGTTCTCATTTCTTCTGGGTATATACCCAGTAGTGGTATTGCAGGGTCAATTTATTCATCTGTGTTTATTTTTTAGTTTTTAATTGTTTATATTTTCAATTATTAAATGTACAAAACAAAGTGTAAAAAAAAAAAAAAAAAGTCTGTGGAAAAGTTTCCAGCAAGTAATTTTGAATGAAAACAAATTTGACGATGGTTGGTCTAAACAAAATACTCAATAATCATATTCAAACAATTTCATTTATTATAAATAAAACCAAAGTTCAGAACACTATAAAGTTGATCTAGAATATATCAATGTACTAACTTGAAAGTTACACATCTGAATTATGAAAAATACAAAAACATTTCTTATAGAAGAAAAGTATTTTTCTGCACATTACTATTTACAAATCTCTAAGCCTTTAAATGCTAACAATATCATTCCTTTAGAGGGTATAAATTTCAGCTAGTTAGCAATGAATTTCAGCTCTTCACTCCTGAAATTTCAGGGTTGTTACCTCTCAGATCACTTCTAATGCCTTACTTTCTAAATTCTCCATGGTCAACACACCTATGAAGTAATAAACATCTAAAATTAGGCCAGTAAACTTATGTACTAAAAGTTACTTTAAATTCAATATAGAAAGTCCTTTTAATTTCACTTTTCCTTCATGCCCTTTAAACAGTACCCAGTGGGAATCAAATCATGTACCAGGACTTACCTCTAAAATCCCAAAACAACTCTCATGACTTTATTATGCCCATAAGGAAATGAGAAGATATAAGAATATATCTTGGGGGCGGACGTGGCCCAAAAGGTTGGGCCTCTGTCTGCCATATGGAGGGACCTGGGTTCGTTCCCTGGGACCTCCCGGTAAAATGAAAAAAAAAATATATATATATGGAGGGCGCATGGCTGCCAGGCTCTGTGTGCCGGTGAACCGCCAGACCCCGGGAGCCATGCAGCAAGATGATGATGTAACAGGAGACACAGGGGAGACAAGACAAGATGCTCTGAAAGCCAGGAACCGAGGTGGCGCAGGTGGCCAAACACCTCTCTCCTACATCGGAGATCTCCAGGATTAAATCCCGCTGAAGACTGGAGGAGGAGGATGAGGAGAGATGGCAGGAAACAGATACAGAGAATTGCGCAGCAAATGGACACAAAACAGCAAATGGGGAAGGGGGCGTTTAAAATGGATAAAGTAAATAAATAAATCTTAAAAAAAAAAAAAAAAAAGAATACATCTTAGGGGAAAAAAATATGAATAGCATAAGTCATCTCAGATACTCTTCTATGAAGCAGACATTTTGTCTCAAAAAATCATTTTACCTTACTTCCAAGGAACTGTTTCTGCCTTCTTCCAAACATGTTGATTACAGTGTTGGGTGATTATCACCTACCATTAACCAGTTACTCAGACAAGGTTAATCATAGAATATTGTTCTCTCAGCCTCAGTGATTACCTCAAAGGGTAAGAAAGTTACCTAAGCCCAGGCCAGAGTATCAGCTTCCCCTCTGAGATTTTCCAAACTGAAGATGGAAGATACTCTTCCTTCGCTAATCAAGAGTTATATAAGGCTGTGACCCAGAGCTGTTGGCAGGCATGTGCCCTGGAATTACACAGTAAGCCATATAACTTGCCCTGGGTTCCTATAGCTAGTCCTTTGTTAATTATCCATTACCCCCTTATTTGATATGGGTCATGCCAAGAGAGAAAAAAACAAGGGAGTAAGAAGAGATAGTCTAAGCAAAGTACTTTTATCCCAATAAAGCAATGTAACTAACTCAAGTCTTGCTGGAAAATATATAAGAAAAACTAAACAAAGCAAATAGTCTCAAAATTAAACTAGGCATTGCCTAAAGACATCTTTTGTGTTATATTAGCTATTTGCTAAAGTTTTACCATTAAAACATTTACTCATTCACATGAACACTGTCTTTTTGGTGTCAAGCATAATGAAGCCTGAAAATACGAAGATAAGTAAAACATGAATGCTTCCCCTCCCCCATAAACCAAACTAAAAGGCGGCATCACAAATCAAAACAAAAAATACACTTCAACAATATAAGTGCTTAAAATAAAAGGCATCCTGAAAAGATAACCACTAACTCTTGTCTAGGTTTAAAACAAAGTAACATTTAGTTTGGTATTCCAGAGACACAGAACAGGGTGCAGTTAAGGGAATGGCAGATGTGGCTGAAAGGTTGATTAGAACATCATTTAAAGCCTTGAATTTTATACCAAAGGAAAAGGGAAGATGAAACTTTTTTACAATATAAAAACTATATTAAACATTTTTACTATATACTTTCTTCAGGTTTTTAGGAATGTTGCAGAGATAACTGAAGCTCTTTCATAAACTTCCAAACCAAACCAATGTTTCTCCCCCTCCCAAGAGGTATCCCAATTATCCCAAATTTGTTTTTTGTCATTTCCTACACATTTCCAGACACTGTGTATATACATGAACTTTAAGAATATATAGCACTGTTTTGCATGTTTTCATATTTTAAATGGTATAAAAATACATACCATTTCTTAACAGTTATAAGGACTTAAAAAGAATTGGATCAACTACCCCCAAAACACATGCACTCACACAAAATTTTTCCTATTTTTGTGAGGTGTCATAGACCCTCCTCACTCTTATATTGTAGGAATCCCTCCTGTTGAGGACAGAGGAGTAGATACCCCCCCCCCCAAATCAGGAAACAGCAGCAGAGGGAGGATGAACTAAATCACTGGCGATGAAAAAGGATAGGGACAACAAAAAGAGCTAAAACACTAATTTAACCCTTACAATCACCTCATGGAAATGCCTTTTCCTCATTTTACATTAAGAGTTAACCTCTCATGAAAAGGAAAGATTATTATGAGTTCAAATGTAGGACACGCTGAATTTCAGGATAGATAGGAAAGCAAAGTGGCACGTCTACTAGTCAACCTGAAAGATAGGTCTAAGGATATGTTACAAGGAAAAAAGGCTCCTTTCTCAAATGAGTTCCTTTGCATTAAAGGTGTAGTTAGAATTTGATTCAGTTATCTGGCTTACAGGAGAATAAAATTTCAATCACACTAACTCAATTCTCCTTTCCACTCAATGAGTCAATGGCCCAGATTATGCAAGATATGGAAAACATGATTTCTCAGGCTAAGTTCCCTCATAACTATCCACTGTTTGTCTGCATCCCTCTGCACTTAGTGAGTGCAGTGTTACCTGTATTTTTCAAATGAAAGCCAACTGAGAAAACTGTTCTGAAACAAGAGGAAACTATTTACTGGACTTCAGCAAATTTCCAATGAAGCATATACTCAAAAGAATTTTCAAAAGAAATTTGCCTATGATTTTCACCTAATGAAAAATGACTTTAAAGCCTAAAGTTTCACAGGTTTCAGGAACAAAAGCAATCCAAAAATAATTTGAAATTTAAATTGTCAGCTCAATACTTCCTAATGACCAAAAAGGAACAGTGGCAAGGACCAGAAAAAACAGCTCATATATGGTACCTGGTAATGTTTTCATACTCTGTTGACTAACCACCCCCACCAAGCCCCAAGAGGAACAGCTTATTATTCAAGTAGGTTCTTAGCTGACTATTAAATCCACTGAAATAGGACGATAACAGCATGCAGGGGAATGTTACTAGCATACACTAGGACTTGCTAGAATTCCACACACTTCAAGGGATACTAAAATGGATCAAGAACACACAATTGGGATACAATACTAAGAAACTATACTGCCCATAAAAAGAACAAAAGATTAGACATTTCTTTTTCATGGTGTGCACTTTTGGGAAATTTTCTTTTAGAATCGTCTTTCTCTGAATTGTTTCTCTTGAAACTTCCTCAGATGGCTAGTGTGATAAGGTGAAACAGTCTCCTTTATCTTTAAATGCCTTTATAGACTCACAGGAAAGGGGCCAAGGAGACCACTGTGCTTTCTTTAATCTAGGAAAATGAACTTATCAAAGTGCTCATGTGGTCTTGTTCACCTTATCAGGTTAACATACTGTACAGAAATTCAGGGCCATAATACACCTCACATGCTTGAAGTGCCTATTTCTTAAGACTTGGTGGGCATCAGGGTAGAAAATGGGGTAGGATTCAGGTTATTTTTTTCACCAAGCAAATCTCTTAGGCAACCAAATGGTTAAGTCAGTGAGTGTTGTCATCTGTAGGTACAATTACACTGTAATGGGATTGACTACCATACTTTTTATTCTGAAAACCTTCCTTTTGGGGCATTGCTTTCATCATTGTAGGATGCAGGACCTCTCTGAGAAGTTAACTGCTGGAGTTAAAAATACAGTGAGAAACACTGGCCTAAATGTCTACATATATTGTTAAAATATCTGGCTTCTACTTCTCTCTACAGCTTCCTCATTTGATGATGGGATTATGCTATCCTAATCTCTGCCACCCATCTTGCATATCATACAAAGGTCATAAGGAGGATACAGTAGGCAGTGTAGATTCATTTCCTATTAGCACTTTGAGAAAACAAAGCTCATTTTATTGAGAGTCCATTTTCTTCAAAACTAAACAGTGAAGTGACAAACCACAGACTACAAAGAACAGGAGGCCAAAGTATTGAAATCATCAAGGACCCAAAAGGACGCTCTGGAAGTAGAAAATACCTTCCTTCAAAGAGTTTATAAATTAATTGGAAATATAAGAACTATTTATGAATGACAAAGCTATAGAGCAGCCAAGTTAGACCAGCCTATAATACAAGCATTCTGATGAACTAGCTTTCAATGACAACCAAATCAACATAACCACAAAAAAATATCATTTTATGAAAACAAAACTTTAACTATTTGCTACTAAAGTATAACTTCCAAAATAACATTTTAGTTTGCCCAGGTTCTACCACTGCCCAAAGGCTTGCCGAAACTCATTTGCTATCCTCATCTCTGCCACCCATCTTGCATATCATCATACAAAGGTCATAAGGAGGATAGAGTAGGCAGTGTAGAGTCATTTCCTATTAGCACTTTGGGAAAACAAAGCTCATCACATAACTGACAATCTAGTTTCTTACACATTTTATTGAGAGTCCATTTCCTTCAAAATTAAACTTCACTGACCCTTTAGGACTGGATGGAATGAGGGCTTGAAATGGGAAGCAAGGGGACTATCTTTTTAAGAAATTTGAGATAAGAATCACTCAAGGAGCCTTTACAACCTAGTAAAATATATAGACTGATGACAGAGGGAAAAAAAGTCAAAATGCAGTACAATTGGGGAGCAGATGTAGCTAAGTGGCTGCACGCCTGCTTCTCATGTACAATCCTGGGTTCAACCCCTGGTACCACCTTTAAAAAAAAAAAAAGGCAGTACAACTGTCAATCAGACAATGTTTGCTCTAAATTGTTCATAAAGATCACTTCTAGTTTACTATGAAGTAAACAAATTTTTATGAACTTCAAATGTTATGAAATTTCCATATACCATATGTAGGTACAAATAGCAAGAAAGTATGGTTAAAAGCAGATATTTCAAGAGAATGATCCTCAGCAAAGATTTTTCAATTTCACACAACCAGTAATCAGAAAGAATAGTCCTTTTAAAGTCTATTTTAGTTTGGAATCTGTAATTTCCTCTAAGAAATTCTAGAAGTTTATCTTAAGGATTAACAGGTTGGGGCTACACATGCCTCATTACATCACTGACAAGATATTTACTTCCTCTTTAGTTGTAATTATAGGTGAGACAAGTATGCTGTGCTTATATATAAGAAACTAAGAATGGCTTGAATGAATACAATTTTCTCTTTAGATCTTAAAAGGTAAGTCACTTAAGATTATTCAAATCTATTCTTTTGTAAACATTATCTAAACTGGACAAAGACAGAAAGCCACATTTAGGTTCTAAGCTTTAATCCACAAAAGCAAATAAGGCATTTATATAAATGAAAATCAATAATAGCAGTCCAGTAGTGGAAAATATCAAATTATACATTAGCCAAGATAATATAGCAAGGCTGGAATTAATGTGAACAAGTATGGCATCCTGAAAATGAACAAGAAACCAAGAATTCGTGAATATCTAAGAGATCTAATAAATCAAGATACTAGTAAATGCATTCACTCTTAATTATTGTTCAATTTTGAAATAAAATCATTGCTATGGTAACAAAACAAAATCAAGATAATAAAATTTCCAGTTAAATGAAAATCACTTAATTTTGCCTCCTTCAAATAATTGGTTTGTTTTGGCATGGGAAATTTAGTTATAAAAGATAAACCACACTCTAACAATGACAAAATATAGTGTAGAAAGACATTAGATAACCCCCCCCCTTTTTTTTAAACAAGAACAGGCAAACTTGGTATGTATCAAGATTCACTCAAATTTCTTTAAATGGTTTTCCTATTAGATTTATATTCTTGAAAGGTTAAGTTGTATAAAGTGACAAACACCTATTTATGTATTTATATGCTTGTTTGCTCCACTCAAGGGAGAGAGTCTCGTGGGTAATGACAGTGACAGTCTTCCTCATTTTTTTAATCTGGTGGGACTACTGTGTTTAAGACAGTAGGACCTCAATGAGTATTTCTTTATGACTATCCTGTATCTATAGTTCTTAACCAGAAATGGGCTTCAGAATCACCTAGGTAACATTTAAAAATCATGCCTGTTCCCAAAGATATTGATTCAGTAAGTCAAGCCAGACCCAATGTACCTGTATCTTTTTAAAGCTCCACTGAACGTTTTGATATGTAACAGATCAAAACCCACTAATTTATACAGCTTTTATTATTCACTAATGGATAAAATAATTTACTATAAAACAGAAGAATGCAAAAGCCAATCTAGAATCTGACTTCCAATTGAATCTGAAACATTTTTACCTCAATTAGGAACCTAGTTCCTTTAATAGAGAAAGATCATTATAGCAAAATGCTCTGGAAAATTCTCAAGAATGGACTGGATAACAAGTGATACTTGAACAATTATTTAAAGTACAAAACTTGATAGAACAATCTAGTGACACAAGTAGTTTTTCTTTGTGCTAGCAAGAATATTCATTGAACTTTACATTTATTGTATAAAAAACAAACTAGAATTAACATTGTAGATGAGCACGATGATGAAAGAAAAACATCCAGTGTCAAAATAAGTCATCATCATCAAATTATCTAAACACTCAAGTGATTATGTTTGTCCCTCAGTCACTAAACTATCCTACATAGTAAAAGACAGTCAGCTACCTACCCAGACTATAGGCTTGTTGGGGGCAAGAACTGTATTTTGTTCACTTAAGATACCCCAATCACTTTAACTGGCACATGGAGTTCATACAGCTCTTGAAAAGACTAACCAGAAAGGATTAAATTTACTACTACTTCCAAATAATCTATCAGCTAAAATCTTAATTCACAAATTATCTATAACCTAAGAATAAAGCTAAATTCCCATTATTTAAAAACAAAGTGGGGCAGAGGAGAGTTTATTTCAGTAGCAAAAACTAAACTCACACCCATTCACCTAACAATAAAATAAGCAGTGAAATGGTTCGAAATGGCAGTACAGTATGGGAGTTAAAGAGGCAAACTACATGATTTCAATCTCGGCTGTCACTTACTAGCTGTGTGACTTCAGACAAGTGACTTAACCTCTCTGTGCTTTGTTTTTCCCATCTGTAAAATGGAATAAAGCATCTATCTCAGAGGAGTAGCAAGAATTAAATGAGTTAATACTTGTAAAGGGCTTAGAAAGAGTGGTAGAGGAGATACTACAGGAAGTCTTAGCTGTTACTAGTAGGAGATTAGTAATATATATGCAAAAGGAAACCTTTCTGAATGCAAAAAACCTTAAGGATGACATAAAAGTGTAACAGTGGCTAAAAGCAGATTCTGCAGCCAAACTACCCAGGTTTCTAATACCAACTCTCCACAATATGACCCCGAGTATTAGAAAATTCTTGTCAATTTTCTAATCTCAAAATGGGGATAATAGTCCCTATTTCCTAGGACTGTTATAAAATTAAATGAGTTAATTATAAGTGCTTTGAACATTTCTGACATACCACAAACACAAAGTTCCCTTCAAACTTCCTGAACATATTTGAAACTAGTCATTAGTACCAAAAATACTAATAGGAATGGTGAAGTTGTCTATGGTTCCCAAATACCACCAATCAACTTGAATTTCCATTTTTGATTCCTGTTAATAGCCCTACAGAATCACACTACAGCTAGTCCAAATAAAAAATACAGGAAAAATCAAGGGTAATTCCATTTTTGATTCCTGTTAATAGCCCTAGAATCACACTACAGCTAGTCCAAATAAAAAATACAGGAAAAATCAAGGGTAAGATCTTATAACACTGCTTGGGCTAAGAATCATTCAAACAAGAAAAAAATATAAATTCAAAGGCCTGTTCACATGAACTACTACCAAAGATCAAAAGTATTTCAACAATCATTTCAATGAAGTATTAGTGAGGAACACCGACATATCTTAATATTTGAAATTTGGGGACTTCAGACAAGAATGAATTGGAAATAAGTACATGACAACAGAACCACCACACTAACATCAATGCCTACTTGACCCTATATTTTTAGAAAAAAGGAATATAAAAATAAAGTAACTCTCACCCCTCTTTCAGAGTTATCCACTCACTAAAATTGTTTGGATCTGGGGTTATACCATAAAAAGCATCCCCATGTAATTCTGACAGTAACAATAGTTGAAACTCAAACCACAAACACATATTAAAAACTGTCTATAGGTTGAATCAGTAACATCTCACATTAAACACTTTTTTTCCCCCAATGTGGAAAATGTTATCGTGCCAAATCTCTATGATATATAAATCTTCAAAAATATTTACAACAGAAGACAATCTGGTTTGAACTAAGCACTACAACAGAAGTCAATGTTCTTTCATTCAAAAGCTTTTCAGGATTTAAAATACTGATAATAGTAAAAAACTAATCCAAGTGTCAGGGGTCTGTTCAAAGCTATACATTAACCTATATAATCCTCAAAATTAAAACAAAACAAAAAACCCCAGGGTTTAAAATTTTGTTTTGTTCACTATTGTATACCTAGCATTTAAAACTATGCCTGGTGCATACTAGGCACTGAACTATTAGAAAATTCTCAACAACATTTTTTTTCACTCCAACATTCACAGTCAACCATTATGTTATGTTGCCTTTCTAGAGCTTTTAAATCATTAAAGTGGTGTCACAGCAGCTGGGTTTTACCTGTAAAAGAAAAAACAATCAATGAAACCTTCCTTTAAAGTGTTGTTTCACATGCATAAAAAGCTATGGATTTGAAATTATTCCGCATCTTAGCGGCCTGAATTAATTCCCACAAATAACGTTTTTATTTGTATTGAATATTATGTCTATTAATTATGCTGTAAAATACTTCAGATGTGCATCTTCATTTTGTAGGCCTTCAAAATGCTCACAGAAAGGGGTGTTTAAGTAATCCTTTTAAGTCTTAACTCTTAAAAGCTAAGTTTTTCTTCTCTCCTTTTCCACTGTGTCAAAAAGGCACAGATTTAAGTTCATATTCTGTATAAACCCACAATGACAACGCAATGATGCCCTAAAACAAATTCAAGATTTCATCATCAGGAGTGCCGATCTAAACCTCCATCTTTCATAAAATCTCAGTTTTGCCAAATAACCCCCCCAAATCACGCTTTATTAAATGCAAAACTAAGCAAACAGCACATCTACTTTTAAAGTACTTGTCTTTCCTGTCACATAGAACTCCTTTAAACAAAATCAAAGTCTCTAATCTACAACCTCTCCTGTCTCCTAATTTCTGGTAAGGCTGAATTTATTCCATGACTTTTTTTTCAAGTTAGTTGTAAATACTCCACCCTCTCGATTGTGCAAGAACCAAACACACCACTCATACACAAGTTACAAAAACGGGAAATACAGTCTGAGTTTGAATTTAGATGTATCTCAAGCAAAGGGTGTTACAACAGTGTATAATCTGAAGTAAAAATTAACATTTAACAAAGAATATTATTTCACATTATTACGAAAGGAGATGCCGGAAAGAGCCTGAACCAGTTAAAGCAGCCGCCATCTTAAACTGCGGGATAGAAGTTAGAGCAAGAAAATGAGACTAAACCACCGGAGGTGGAGGTTCCGCTCACCCCCCCACACCAGCCTCGAGAAATTCTAGTTTCATTTCAGCTTAGATCGATAATTTACTATCAAACCGCATATTAAGTAGCAAAACAACCTTCCTCGAGGGTGTTCTTAAATGGGCCGAGGCAAAAAAAAAAAAAAAAGGTACTCCTAAGTCGTCCCTTACTGCCATCCCAACCCCTTATCACCCTCACGCCCAGTCAAAAGAAAAAGGGAGCTTCCAGAAAGGCGGCTTTTACATCAGTTCCCGGTCTGCCTCTAATATATAACTTCGGGTGAAAAGCAAACACTACAAAACATAGAAAGCGGCAACATTGTGTCAGTCCATCTCCTCCCAACCCCACTTAAATTCTTGTGTAACCTGCCCAGGGTCGACGATGAGTTTTTGGCTGGATTATTCACTGCCTATCCGCAGGCAAGATTTCTACTCCGATCCTCAAAGTGAAAGTAAGAAGACCGCCAGATTTCTGTGATCTCCGAGTTTTCTACCTTTCCTCCTACTAGAAGGCCTAAGGCTTTGGTCTTAGTCTTACTACTAAAAGAAGTTCTCAAATACCAAGAATGGGAAGCGCCATGACATCAGCTGGAGCGTCGCTCCACAATTCCGATCCCCAAACAGGACCAACTCTTAAGCAGCAGAAAATCGAGGCGCCTTAAATAGCAGCTTCACTCTCCCCCACTTCTAATTTCCACCGATTCCGTTTAAACATACTCAGGTTAACATCTCACTTGCCACAATTGTTCCGTTCCTAGGTTTAAACTTCATTTCTTAATAATGTATACCAACGTCCCCCATTGGAAGTGACCCAAAGAGATATTTTCAGAATTTTATTCGCCGCCCCCGCCCCCCCCACTTTCCTCCCGGCCGGAGCCTTCCTTTCCTCCCACAACCTCATTCCCGTCAGCCCCATTGGTTACCTTATTAATCCGTTTCAGCGCCATAGTCTGTGCTTTTCGTCTGGCTCCGCACTATCTCGGTGTGCACTCAAAGGTCCGGCCAAAACTCTTGATTATCAGGGCGGCGGGGAAGGATTCTATCTTCGTCTCACACCGGTTCTGCCAGACACAGGCGCCTTTTGCAAAAACGGAGCAGATCAGCACTCGCACAGGCCCCGAAGAGACCCTGATGAATCCAGGTCCCTTAAAACGGTCGCGATCCGGGGTGGGTGGGGTGGCAAAGCCACCAACAGCCTCTATGCCGTGCTTCGGCCCGAAGTGGGAGCGAGGGTGACGGGAAGAGCAGAGGAGTAACTACAAGTTTGACTTCCCGGCCTCTCGAGAGGAAGAGACCCGAGTGGGAGAGGAAGAGGCGTAAGAGAAAAAGGGTGGGTGCGGGGCAGGGTCCCGAGCCCAGCAGAGGAGGAGCCGGGGCCTAGTCGGCGCTATGCCGGCGTCACTAGGGCAAAGAAAGGCAAGGGGGGAGGGGGGAAATAGGAGACTCCGGACTAACGCCGGGAATTCTTTCGGTTTCTGCTCAAAGGTGCGGCCGGAGAGAGAAAGGAAAGAAAAGACAGGCTTGATGTGTGTTGCTGTCCCCGCAGCTAGAGCTATTCTGTGTCGCCCCTGACGCCACCGTACACTCCGCCTTCCAGCGCGCTCCTGCGCGCGCCCGCCCAGCCACCGCCACCACGCGCCCGCGCTGCCCCTAAGGCTCCGGCTTAGGCGCGAGGACGCGCCCATTCCCCCTCCCCCTTAAGCACTAGAAGCCCCGGCTTCTCCAGCCTTTCCACCCTACCCAACCTAACACGCTGGTCACTCAACCCAGCCGGGATCCGTATTGCCCCTCTTACCCAGCCGGCCAGTGGGCCGGCATCCCTTCCCTTCCCCTAGCTGTCCACACCCACACGTACAGAGGGGCCGGGGCCTCCCTCAAGCTGCGGCCTCGGCCTCCTCCCCGCGCGGCAGCTGGTGCCTCCCCGGCCCTACGGGGCTCACGCGCACGACACAGCCACAAGATGTCCGCTCTGACGGAACTACTGCCAGCTGCCACGCTCCGCCCCTCCCCCCTCCTCCTGCCTCTTCACCGCCGCGTATCAATCCGCCAACGCTGCCGTCGCGAGCACAGGACGAATCGAAAGGTGAAGAGGAACAGTTTACTTCCCACGTCCAGGGCCGACTGTATCTGTGCCACCCCCTATTCTATCTCCTTTTCCGAACAGCACCTTTTTACTAAACGGATCAGAGGTTGCACTGGGAGGGCGGGGGCCGGAGGCGGGCCATGGGGTGGGGGGAGGGTAGTCAAGCAGCGGAAACCCTTAGGCTGAGAGAAGCATCGAGAACCGGAAGGAGACCATGGGAAGAAGGTAATGGAAGCGGCGGCTGCGCGGTCTATCCCCACGCCCCTCCCAACAGGATCCCCGGTTTCCTCACTTGGTATTGAGGCGAATCTCGCGAGAACCTCGTGGCTGGCTAACAGGAACTGTGGCTCTGCAGCGATTTACGGATAGTTTTGTGTGCTCTTCCTGATGAGTCCGCCCACAAGTTCTCGCGAGAAGCAGTGGGGCACCGGCAGGGAAGCGCCGCCCATGAATGCTGATGCTGGTGGGAGGGAGAGGAAATGGAATTCCTGGCCTGGTAAGACCGCGAGCCGACACATCCCTCCCTCACGCGCCCAATCAGGAATGTTTCATCATGGATTAATTAGTAGATACCTTTAGTAGGGGTTAGGCCAGGACTTTTGAGGTTTCCCGTGGAGCAGGTGAACGATATATACTCTTCCGCTAGTCTGAGCCGGTTAATCAGTGGGAGGAGGCACCTTTCCAAGTGGGAACGGTAATTTGAAATAGAACCAAGCCGGATGGTGATTAGCGCTCGCACGTGCTGAAAATTCGTGCATGTCTGATCTTGGATGATTGGTACTGAAGAGTAGGCCCATAGACCAGTCCCCGAGCAGCCTCTGAATTAAACTCAACCGTGACTCTATTAGGGTGGGGGAAAAGGAAATGGGGTGGGCTTGCTTGCCTCTGTAATGACCTGCCACCGTCACCAAAGTTAAGGTGTAACAACGGGTTTAATAACCTAATACCTTTTCCTCTGGTTGCTATGTTTCAGTTGCTGGGGCCAGAAAGGGGCGAAACCCAAGAAAGAAAGAAGGTAGAGTGTCGGGTCAGAAAAACTCAATACTTAGCGGAATATCCAGAGGGGGAAATACAAGGATAAAATTGGCTTATTGTAATCTGCCGGTGCAAAGTATGGAGAGGGTGAATTTGCTGTGTCGTGCGTAGCAAAGGTTAGTAAGGCATTAGTTTTTGGAAAGGAATTTAGAGGCGGGAAGGGAATTTAAGGTTTTCTAACATTTATAATGATTACACATACTGAAGTGGAAATACTTAAGAATTTATTGGAAAAATAAAGCTGTTTAAAATATGCTTAATTTTCAAAAAAGAAAGGAGCAAGCCACTTCCTCTTACAGAAACTATACTTCACAGGACCGTTTTAAATGATCTCTACATGTTCAAGTGAGCTATAGTATCTCCAGGTAAATTAGTTGAATAGTTCTTCTCAAACTCTACTGTAAATACAAATCACCTGGAGATTTTGTTAAAAATGCAGATTTTGATTTAGTAGGCAAGGGGTGGAGCCCTGGTGATACAAGGTCCCAGGTGATATAAATTATTCTAGTCCTAGGACCACACTGAGTAGGAAGGCAGTAAATGCTCACCTCATGACCTGTTGTGCATTTCTGCCGCCTCCTTCCTCTCTGAATAATCTTTCTTTTGTTCTCTTCTAGCCAGCGTAGTGCAGTAAAAGCACAAGCTTAGGCATGGGGTTTGAGAGAGAAACCCAGGTTTGAGTTCTTGTGCCATTGCTTCCTTGTATGTGACCTTCATCAGAGTCTGTTTCTTCAGCACTCAAACAGGCATAATAATAGCTGTTCTTTTTCACAGGGTAATTGAGTTGTTCAAATGTCATATATATGTGAAAGGACACTGTAGATTCTGCAATACTGTATAAATGTAAATTATTAGTAACCAGTAAGTCATTAACTGGCCATAATGTGAAACAAATGTATAGTAACAATAAATACAGGTAATATGAATTGAACATTTACCATGTACCAGGTACTGTGCTTATTAACCCCCCTTTTACAAATAAACTGATCTACAGAGAGATTGAGTTGGAGATTGATATTCCCTAAAGTAGAATTTGAACCCATGCAGTTAACTTCTGAATATTTATTGAATGAAATTTCATATTGTCTCTTAATTTAGAAAATATGAGAGTAGACTATTTTATATTTCTATTGTAAATGCCATCTGAATCTATTTGTATTTGACTTATTTCTTCCTTTATTTGTTTTACTTTTTTGGGAGCCCTTTTTAGAATAAATGTGCCCCATTGTTAATATAAGGTATTACCATGTTCCATTATATTTTCATACTGAAGCTTATATAGATTAGGGTAATATACATTGGCCTCTCTGGGACTTTTCTTCATGGACCTCCCTGGAGTGTGAATTCCCTTTGGAACCTTGGCTCCAAAATAACAACAATAATAATAATGGGCTCATTTTGTTATTTAAGTAACTTTATTGTTCTTCTGACTTCTGAGGTGGTCATACTTGACTTTATCTCCATATACTTATAGATATGCAGAGAAGAATAACTTGTCCAAGATCACACATCTAACCAGAATTAGAACAAGGACAGTGTTAAAACCTAAGCCTAACTAAACTGCTTTCTGAGTATGATTTTGGCATTTTAGAAAAAACATAATTTTTAAGTACATGCGTACTCTTTCTTAACCTATTAGAACTATTAGGTAAAGAAAGATTATTAAACCAGAAGTCAAGAAACATGAACTCTCTATTTATTGAGAGAATTTGGGAAAGACATTTAATTTCCTTAGGCCTGGTTATCTTTATCTGTAAAACTAAGTTGAAATGCCAAAATGCTTAACAAGTCCAAAGTTCTGTGAAGCTTCCAATTAGTATATGAATAGACTCAGAAACAAAAAAGGAATATAAACATCATTGATTCACGTATCTTACGAACTCTTCATACATTTAAATGTCTCATAGCATCTTATAAAAACATCTCCCATTAGTTGCAACTGCCTGCCTTTAACTGGTATTGCAGTACTTAAAAGAACAACTTAATGAGCAGAGGAGATCTCTAATTAGGTAACTTGGGTCACAAAGTCCATGGACCTTAGGAAAACTCTGCAAGTCTTTCTCAAGACCTGGTTCTTTTAAAAGTTTACTCTGAATTTCTCCTACATTCTACCCACAGTAGAATAAAGTTGCAAAATGGAAAGTGGTAGAGGGGCTGCTCTCACCAAGTGGTGTCACCAAGGAGAAATTACAGATGACAAAGAGAGGAAAGAAAAACACGCATATAAACTCAGAAAATCACACCAGCATAGAACAAATTTTAGTGCAGGGTACTTAACTTTTTTTTGTGCCACGAAGCACCCTTTGGTGAAGCCTTGGACCCTTCTCGGAATAATGTTTCTCGGTGTATAAAATTCATAGCATTATGGAAGAAAAAATCTTGATATACAGTTATTAAAATATTAAAAACAAATTTATGATACAGGAATATATGTGCTTTATTATTTATTAACACAGTAAATTAGATACAATGGTATGTCTAATAAAGACCAAATTTTTAGAATAATGGTGAACATCAATAGTATTTCCAGAGTTTGCGACGGTTACATGATATAAAGTATCTGTGATTTCTATTGGTGATACAGATGTAGGTACAACTAGTACTACTGTGCTTGTTCTTATATTCATAATTGAAGGAAGTACTAATTTTCAGTTAGAGATTAGTGAAAATAAAAATGTATCTTTTTTCCCATCCAAGTCCACACATCCTCTGAAATCTATTCACGGACTTCATGTTAAATCTTGAGTCGAGTGGGCTTATTCCTGTTGGTATTCTTTGAAAGGATTGAGAAATTCTAACATAGAATAACGATTGATATTCCTAACGATAGTGAGTCATCAAGAAAATTTTTAATTATAACCAGTATATTCTCTTTAAGAAGGCAGGGAAGTATGTAGTAGGTTTAGGAAATACTTTCACTGCGTTTGTTGATTTTTTGGGGGGTGGGGTAGGGAGTATATTTATAAAGGTACCCTATGGAAAATTTAGCTATCCGGAATTATTCATTTCCCAAGCTTTCTAGATAACTTAGATTTTACTGTATCATTCTCATTTATTACATCCTTCTTAAATAAGATGTCATGACAGAAGAATTCTAAAATGAAATTAATAACCAAGGGTGAAAAATTAAAAATTTTAATCATTGTTAATCATTATTATTATTTGAAGTATTTTCCAGGTGCTGGGTTCATTATCTCATCAGATCTCCATTGTGCAAATGGAAACACTCAGGGTCATACAGTAAATAAATATTAAAGCCAGGATTTAAACCTAGGCAGTCTGATCTTAATGCCCACACTTTAAACCACTAAGCTATTTGATTAATTTTTAGACCTCTTGACTATTTAGCCAACATTAATTTTGTCACTAGTGAAAATACATTTTTGCTGCCTCAAAATATTTATGCATTTTTTAAATTCAGTATTCCAAATGAAATCCCACCCGGTGATTAAAAGGAATTTTCCAACTTCTTCCTTTGCAGTGGAATGATTATATATACAATACCACTTTTAAATAAGTTGGGGTTGGGAAATAGTTTTGTTTTACAGAAATTTTTGTTGTGAAGGAGTTTTGCTTAAAAGATGAAGAAATTCTGCGCTGCCATCTGAGCCCCAGTGCGCTTCCATTTTCACCCCAGTCCCCTAAGCTGTGACCCTGAGCTGGGGCGCGCTTCTGTCGTCACCTCGGCCAGGCTTGAGCGTAACACTGAGAGCACTTCCATCTTTGCCCTGGCCACCTGAGCTGTAACGCTGAGCTGTGGGGCACGCTTCCATCTTTGCCCTGGCCAGGCTAACACTCAAGCTGTAACACTGAGCTGTAATTAAATAAACATCTGGTTGCTGCATTGAATAAAAGAAGAAATCTATACCTCTTTTGCCCTCCACCTAAAATCCAAACCTTTTATTAGTCCACTTTATTTTATGATAGTGCCACTATATCTTTTACATTGACTACCATCAGCACTGTATACAAGAAATGATGACATAAATAAATCCTAATATACAGAGTTTTAGACTATCCCTGCTTAGGGAAGCAAGTGATTGTTTAACCCCAAGTTCAGTTTTGTTTCTCACTGAGGTTAATTTATTGGGTTGATTGGGCTTTCTGCTTATATGATTATATTTGCACTACTGGATTTATATTTTTACACACATTTTGCAAAGGTTAAACTTAAAGGGAACATAGCCTGCAAAGCATTTTGATGTCAAGGATAAGGCAGTTTATAATCAGCTCAAAGTTTTAAACATTATTAACGTATTTAGTGTTATAGGGACTCCATTTTACAGTTAAAATAAAGTTAAAACTGACTGTGGCAGTTTAATATTATTTATGAATTCCAAAAAGAGATAAAGGTTATATTTGTAAACTGGTCTCTTCCTCTGGACATGATAACCCTTTGATAGTATTAAATTCAGCTGAGATGTCTGATTAAATTATGTTAAGATTAGGGCTTTGATTCAACCAATCATTAGAGTGCGACTCAGCCTTCAGTCCCAGTCCCCGTGGTGGGCTGATAAAACAGACTTTCACACTGAAGTAGATACATAGATAATCCTGCAGCCCTGGGAAGAGAGATGAGCCTGATAGATTATAGCTGACCTTTTGAAGAGAACAGAGCAGCTGAGCTCAGAAAGAAATGAACCCCAGAGTAAGAGAGACAAGCCCTATGCCAGCCTACACCTGAGATTGGAAGAAGCTGGGCGCATGGAGCCTTAAGAGGAAGTCTGAACCCTTGCAGAGACCGGCAGCTATCTTGCTCCAAAATGTGGCAACAGACTTCGGTGAGGGAAGTAACTTAATCTTTATGGCCTTGTGACTGTAAGCTTCTACCCCAAAGAAATACCCTTTATAAAAGCCAACAGAATTCTGGTACTTTGCATCGGCACCCCTTTGGCTGATTATAGTGCCCCATTTGAGTAACTAAACGTGGAACTTGTGAGTCAGAATTGAAAATGCCGTTACCTGGGAAAGACTTTTGGAAAGTCTTACTATCTGATGGCTTGGACCCCTGCTTCCTGCATGCCAAACAAACAAGGTTTTTGCAAGAGCTGAGTGAACAAAACCACTGTCAGCCTGGACTAAAAGGGATATGGAGGGGGGAATATAAAAGGGAAAATGGCTTTAAAAAGAAAACCATGGAAGCTGAGGTCTGGAAATAAGACATCTCTTTGTGCCAAGAGAAGGAACCCACCAATATGTATGGAGAGGGTGAGTTTTCCCTGGAGGTTGAAGAGGGTGGATGTGCCAGCCAACTGTTCAGGGAAAGTTTTGCCGCCCCAGGCTACAGAGAAGGTGGAGAACATTCCCCACGTGTTGGGGAGAGTAGATGCCTTATAGGTCTGAGAGGGGTGGGCCTGTCTCCCATGGATTAGGGAAGGCCAGGTCGCCAACTTGTTTCTCTGAGTGGATTGGGCCTGGAGGACAGAGATTAGGGAGAATGTTGACTCTCCCTCACTGTACTAAGGGGAAGACATTGTCCACCATCTTGCTTCAACATGTGGCAACAGACTTTGGGTGAGGAAGTACCTCTTTTTTTTTTTTTTTTAAAGATTTTATTTATTCATTTATCCCCCACCTGCCGCTCGTGCTCGCTGGGCCAGCCAACCATGCCATGCAGGCGGGCCCGCCCTCACCAGGAGGCCTCGGGAACCGAACCCGGGGCCCCCCATATGGTAAACGGGAGCCCCACCGATTGAGCCACAGCCGCTTCCCAGGAAGTACCTCTTATGGTACCTGGAGTTGGACTCTTTACGGCCTTGTAACTGTAAGCTTCTACCCCAAATAAATGCCCTTTATAAAAACCAACACCCCTTTGACTGACTAATACACTGACTTTCATATGACCTAACTGAATTACAATGGTAGAAATGTTTCCATATGAAAAAAGAAAGGAAAATAGTCATGTATTTTATATTGCAGTCTGGGATCTGCTTAGAAAAGATTCTGGTTTTAAATATTGTAAGAAACATTTATATTCAACAAAAAATGTCGTCGTTCCCCCCCCCCCCAAAAAAAAATGAGCAAAGAAACCCAAAACCCTTTCTTAATGAGTATTATATTGAAGCTTTAAAAAACTTTCTAATTAGGGGTCGGATGTGGCTCAACTGGTTGGGCGTCCGTCTCCCATATGGAGGGACCCGGGTTCGATCCCCGGGACCTCCCGGTAAAAAAAAAAAAACAAAACTTTCTAATTATATTAGATCATTTCTTGCATAAATTGGCATAAAACATGAGAAAAGTAGAGTCAGGAAGATTGTGTTTAAAATGGCAATAAAATAACCCAAATAATGGTATGCCAAGATTTTAATATGTGAATGTATTACTGAGGCCACATTTTTATACTAAGTACAGGGGATAATTAAAATATACTTGTGAATAAATATAATTAATAGTACATCTACTTATTAATATTGATCTATATTTTCATGTCCTTGTAACTTTGTCACAGATTTTTATAACTTGCCAAGGGTACTGAGTCTAAAAAAATATGACATTTTATCAGTTAAATTAAGTTTTAAATGCCGTGTTCCAGATTTTACATTCAGAATGCATGTTTACATATCTGCTTGGAATAGGTAATTTGGAGCTCAAGTCAGCAAACTATTCATATTTGCATAAAAATGAAACCAGTTGCCATACTTTTCTAGTTCAGAGTCTCATTTTTATGATCAAGTCAAATTAATATGATTTAGGAAACTGTACTTTTATTTCATGCAAAGAACATCATTTGGACCTTAAATCTGTCATATAATTAATCACTCACAAATTTTTTACCTAAAAATAAATTAGAACCTTTGTTAACACAAAAACCTTGTATACACAAGTGTTACCCTCAAATGTTCATGAATTGGTGAATGGATAAACAAAATGTAATACTTTTACACGACGGAATACTGTCCATCAATAAGAAGGAACAAAATACGGATATGTGCTACTACATAAACGAACCTTGATAACATTATGCTAAATGTAAGAAGCCAGGCACAAAATGCTGCATACTGTATGGTTACATTAGTATGAAATGACCAGAATAGGCAAATCCAGAGAGAAGATCACTACTGGTTGCCGGGGACAAGAGGGCAATGGGAGTGGGGAATGACTGCTTAATGTATATGGTGTTTCTTTTTGGAATGATGAAATGCTCTAAAATTAGAAAATGATGATGATTGCACATTCTGTGAGTATATTTAACAAATCACTGAATTGAACACTTTAAAATGTTGAATTTTATGGTATATGAATTATTTCTATATAGATGTTACTTTAAAAATACTAAAATTGAAATATGACATCAGTCTGGAAGCTTATTAGTAAGTATTTTAAGTATCTCATAGTGTTTCATATTGGTGTTCATAAATCACATACAGCATCCTTGTAACACTAACTGTGTGAAAAATTTACAAGGCAGTAAGAGTTTTTTCCTTCAGTACAATGTATTTAAATTTGATTTTTTTTTTTTTTAATTTATTTATTTATACCCCGCTTACTGCTTGTGCTCCCTGTGTCCATTTTGCTTTGCATTTTCTGTGTCTGCTTGTCTCCCTTTTGTTGCATCATCTTGCTGCGCCAGCTCACTGCACCACGCATGCTGACTTGCCTTCACCAGGAGGCCCTTGGAATCGAACCCGGGGCCTCCCATATGGCAAATGGGAGCCCAAATAATTGAGCCACAGCCGCTTCCCTATATTTAATTTTAATATGATAAACATTTGCTGTCTTATAAATTTATAAGTATTTTCATCAATACTATTTGTTTAATAAAACATGATTAAAAAACTAACTTAGCATTGTATTTCATTGAAAATTAATGTTCATAATTATGACCAAAAATAGGACAATGCATCCAATTTTGGCACACAGTATAGAAAAATTTCTTTTAAATTTCAAAATGAAATGAAGTAAGTTAAAAGTAGGGGAAAACAGTCTAGATAAGGATTTTGGGGGTTATATGCTTAACTACAAATAAGGAATTCAAATTAAAATTACTCCCCTACCATAATTAAAATTCTTGCTTCAATGGTGATATCAAAATCTAAAGAGGAGATTGGGTGTAATTTAGATCAGAAATCATCACTGTTATAACACTATTGGATTTGATTATTTACATACCTGTGTGAGAATTTTAGTAAGATAGTCATGATAAACTTAAAAATTATTAAAGAATATTCAGTTAAGAGTGATTATGGGAATGTTGTACATAGTGGTTCTTAACCTTTTTTGTTCCACGGACCCCTTTGCCAGTGAGGTGGACCCTTACTAAGTCGACACTATACTGTGTATTATTTAATAAATATATTCACACCCACACCAACAAGTCCCCACAAGAAGAATGTTTTTTTGAATTTCAGTTCAAGCTCACAGACCCTTTGTTAAGAACCCCTGTCCTAAAGGACCTTCACAGTGTGTAAGTGACTTAATGGAGCTACTTATGTGAGATTTAATTTTTAATACATATTATCTAGCACCTGTTGAAGATTTTTTGTTTGCATAGGAGTAATTTACCAAATGGCACTAAAAGAAGGAATGAAACTTAAGTATTCCACTACATCTAAAAATAATTCATATTCAAAGAATTTGGCTCATTTGGTACTGATGATTTGTGACAATTTCAGAGATACCCCATCATTAAAGCATATTAAATCTTAGAGTTAGAAAATAAGTAATAATAGGTGAAATTGGGTTTTCCTATATATGCCTAATAAGAGAATAGTATGATATGGATTTCCTATCTGTTTTAGTTTGCTAAATGCTATCAAAACGATATACTGGAAATGGGTTGGCTTTTCCATTGGGAATTTATTGGGTTAATAGCTTACAGTTCATGAAAGTGTCCAAATCAAGGCATCATCAGAGGTGCTTTTTCACTGAGCTGTAGCTGTAGGCAATCAGGTACATGGCATCGTTTGCGCGTGCACTCTCCTCCAGCCTCATTGCTTTTAGCTTCGGCCACTTTTCTCTCTGGCTTTTCTCTCTCCCAGTTAGTTGATTTCAACTTTTGGAGGCTTCTCTCTGTCTCTGCAGCCTTTTTGCTGTGTATGTGGCTTTTTAGTCCTTTGTTTATAAAGGACTCCAGTAAGACCCACTCTAGGTAATGCCCTATTGAATTGATTAATCAAAAGGGAAGGTCCTTTAACAGAGTCTAATCAAAGGTCCCATCTATAATAGGCTTAGATTCACAGGAATGGATTAGCTTTTTTTTTTTTTTTCCCTAAGGATTAGCTTTAACTTAATTGGCTTTTTTTTGTATTTGCTAGCTTAAAATCTAGTCACTAACATTGTTAACATATAATCTTTCTGCCTTCTAAAAAGCCACATTATTTACAGTTTTTAAAAACACCCACTTGTAATTCAGGACTACTTTTGATGTAGTGTGAGACAGGTCAAAGAGACTTAGTGTGTTAATCAGTAATTTAGATCTGACCATATAGGTTAAGTGGGGGATTTTCATGTTAGGCCAAAGACTGTTTAGGTAATACAGATCTGTTGATAAAATCACTGCCATTTTCCTAAACGTTCATTTATCTAAAAACTATGACATGCCTATTATGTGCTAGGCACTCTGCTAAGTGCCTACATAGATGGAAGATTCAGGCATCACCTTCAAGAAACTTAATTGGGGAGAGACCAGTAATGATTAGACTATCACCATAGTCTGTTGGGTGACATAAATGTATGTACCCAGCAATATTAAAACAGTTAACTCCATTGGTATGGTAAGGGAAAGTTTCTTTAAGGAGATGAGTTGTTGTGAAACAAAAAGAGGGAGGAAGGCTCCTAGGCAGAGGGAACAATGAACTGTTAAGTTTTTGAAAATACAATGATGAACTGATAAGTTTTCTAAACTACAAGTACTGTGGCTGCAGTAAAGTGTGTGTGAGAAAGGAAACGAAGAGAAGATGTAATGAAGTTGAAGATCTTGTGGGCCTTAGCATGCCATGTTAATGAATGCAGATTTTATTCTGAAGGGGTTGGGATGGAAGTAAATATACTGGAAAGAATTTTGAGGATCCCCCTTAGTTATTTATATTAGAATGTTCTTAAAATCATATATATAAATATATAAAACACTATAATAAAATATAACATTTTAATAAAAACAACTTTAAATGTAATACTTGATGTGACTTCCCTATGCTCTCAGCTCCTAAAGAACATGAACTAAAGTTTACATATTGTGGCAGTTTGATATAGTTATGAATTCCAAAAATAGGTATGAATTATGTTTATCCACTGGTCTGTTCCTCTGGGTGTGATTAAATTATAAGGGCTTTGATTGGGCCACATAGGTAGGATGTTGATTCCCCACCCCTTGGTGGGTGAGGATTCAGAGATAAAAGCCAAAGGACAGAATTGGAGTTGTGATGTTGGAGTTTTAATGCTGGAGCCTGGGGAAGTAAGCACACAGAGGAGCTTGGTTGTAAGGAAGGAGAGAAGGCCCTGGAAAAAGGGGCAAGCCATTCTCCTGACAGTTCACTACTGGCCTTGTGGAGAGAGGCGAAGCCTAGAGAGCCTCATAGTCTACAGCTGACCTTGTGGAGGAAACAGAGGAGCTGAGCCCAGAGAGAAACCCAAGAAGCCTGAACCCTGGCAAACGTCAGCAGCTGTCATGCTCCAACACGTGGCAAGAGACTTTGGTGAGGGAAAAAACTTATGTTTTATGGCCTGGTAAATGTAAGCTTCAACCCCAAATAAATACCCTTTATAAAAGCCAACTGATTTCTGGTATTTTGCATCAGCACCCCTTTGGCTGACTAATACACATATTAAATGTGGAGAAATGTAAGCTACTAAAATTAATATCAATGTACTACATGCTTTTTATTTTATTTTTTGAAAACCAAATTGTCTCTTGCAACATAAATAGAGTACTAACTGCCACAATTTAGGGTTTTTAAATTTTGGCACATCTATACCAACTGCCATATCCCATATGATGACTCAATTCTTTCACCACTTTTCCATACTTGAATCTTTGGGAGACTTTTGTCCATTCTTTGATATTATTTGACTTTCACATGGCCAGAAAGAAGCACTTACCTATTTCTGTTCTAGTTTGCCTAAGACAAAGTATTATTACATGGTGCCAAAACAAGTTCATAAACTTAAACACACCACAAGCTCTGAAATCACATGGCAGTACTTACTTGTAGGTGGAAATCGAGATGATCTGGATCATGCTTACATTAATTATTATAGATTTCTGAAATCATACAATGGAAAAAAAAAACTTGTAGAGAATGCAAAGAATCTAGTTTGAGAAACACTGATGTAGAGGTTATAAAAATCCTCTTGTCACATACCTAAAGTAGAATTTGTTGGGTCTGACCATATTATGATTCTTGAGTTTACAGTCAAGAAATGCAAGGTAGGTAGAGCAGATAAATTAATAAACCAAGTTCTAAAGTGGAAATAAAAGAAGAAAGCCTTTGGGGAGCAGATGTAGCACCTGCTTTCCAGGTATGAGGTCCTGGGTTCGATCTCCGGTACCTCCAAATGAATGAAGGAATGAATGAATAAATGCCTTTAAAGGATTTTAGGTGCCTTTTAAGGTTCATTACTATGTGGAACTCAGAACATAATGTCCTATAGAAAAGTAGTTAGGATTCCAGGTCACTCCACAAAGTCCTATTCTTTAAATCTACCCTGCCTGTGTTATGTCCCTAAGAGAGTACTCTATAGACATTCCAACTTGATAATAGTAGGAGCTGTATACCCCTCTGCTCATCAGAAAAAGAGGTCCCTCATCCTCCCTTTCTAGTATGTTAGCAGAAATTCTCAGTTTCGAGCAACAGGAGTTACTTCTTGTGGCGTAGGATAGGCACTCAATCTGAGGAAAGGATTGAACTGAGGGTTAATTTATGTTGAGTGGTTTGATGAAAGCTTTAAAAAGTTGGAGATTGGTGAGTGTTTTAGTTTCCAAGATACTATGATAAATACCACAAAATCAACAGGAATTTATTGTCTCATGGTTTTGAGGCTAGAAGGCCTGCTTGCTCCAGGTGTTTCTTGGCTTTCCTATCACATGGGACGTCCTCTCCCTTCTTGGGTTGTGTTGATTTCTTGCTTCTGGTTCCTCCCTATGATTTTCTCTTTATAAGTCCTTAGTAATTGAATTAAGATCCACTCACATTCACTTGGACCACACTTTAACAAAAAATAGCATCTTCAAAAGGCCTTATTTAAACTGGGTTCATACCCACAGAGATAAATTAAGAACATTTGAGAATTGGGATACATAATTCAACCTACCACAGTGATCAAGAAATCTGTAGATTTAACCGTGGGTAAAAGTCACTGTATAGGTTAGCTCTAGGATACCTTCCTTTTCTTTTGTGAATGTCATTGATTCACCCATGTTCCTCTCCACTGCTATTACCAATTACTTCCTAACAGGGACCAAGATTTCTATCTTGCTTACAATGGGAAAACATAATCTCACAGGCTTCCTTTTTTCCCTGTATTTTTATTCCTAAAGCAAGCATATTCCCTGTTAAGCTTTCATAAAGACTTTTATATCTGGTAATAGAACTTTAATATTTATATATGATTATAAGCAAATATCTGACAGTATGAAGTTCAGTGAAAGTAGTTAAAGTGGGGGAAGACGTAGAGAATATTCTATCCTGGTTTCCTTGCTATCACTACCACCAACCTCCTTCCCCCTACTCATTCAATAGAAAAAGCCACAAGATTCAACTATATTTTAAAGAAAAATTAGAACTGGTTATTTAAATTGTTTCCTATCTGTTATAACAAATTATCACAAACTTAGTGGTTTAAAACAACACAATTTACAGTTTTGGATGTTAAAGTCTGAAATGGGTCCCACTGAGCTAAAATCAAGGTGTTGGCAGAGCTGTCCTCCTTCCTGGAGACTCTATGGAAGAGTGTTTTCTTACCCTTTTCAGCTTCTAGAGAGGCTGCCTGCATTCCTTGGCTCTTGGCCCCCTTCCATCTTCAAAGCCAGCCATGGCTGGTTAACTCTTCATCACATTGCATCACTCTGACACTCTTTTGCTTCCCTATTCCTCTTACAAGGACCCCTGTGATTACACTGGGCCTGCTAGATAATTCACTGATAATCTCCCTATCTCAAGGCTAGGTGATTACCAACCTTAATTCCACTTGCAACTTTAATTCCCCCTTGCCTTTGATATAACATGTTCACAGCTCCATGGACTGGAATATGGACATCTTAGGGGTGGGATGGGGCATTATTTATTCTACCTACCACAGCTCTTTAGGATAATTCATTGGGAACTCTGAGTTTAAGAGCAACTTCCCTATATTCTTGTTCACAGGAAATTACAGATCTGCTTTCTGCACTATAGATTAGTTTGCATATTCTAGAATTTTTAAGATAGAATCAATTTGCCCTTTTTTTAGTTTAGCTTCTCAAAGCTCCAGAAAACAAGTTAAAGGTTGGCAGTAACAAAGTAAACCCTTTTAAAAACAATAGGAAAACCTCTTTGTGGCACCCTGGCTGGCCCTTCTCACCTCCTCTCACTGGCTCAGTGAAATACTTAGACTATGCAAACTCATAGACAGAAAATAGAGTACAGTTTATTCTAGAAGGGGAGGAAGAAGAGGTAGTTAATGCATTGGGTGCAGGGTTTATGTTTGGTGTGATGGGAAGGTTCTGGTAAACGGATGGTGGGAAGGATAGCATAACATTGTGAATGTGATTAATCCCACTGAATTATATGCTTGTCAGTAGTTGAGATGGGAAAGTTCATGTTTTATATATGTTTCCACAATTTAAAAAAAGATAAAAGAGGATATAACAACTAAAGGCATTTCATGATCTTGGACTGCATCTAATAATAGAGAAAATGCCCAAAGGACATACATGTTGGGACATATGAAAAAAATTGGAGTGTATATTCTAAGCTTTATATTATTGTTGAAGTGCTTGAACTTGACAACTGCACTTACGGTGGTTTTATAAGTGTATATCCTCGTTTTTAGGAAATGTACATGGAAGTATTAAGTGTTCAAAGGACATGATATATACAGCCTACTCGCAAACGTTTAGATAGATGGAGAAAGGGGGGAGGGGAAGGGAGGAAGGGAGGAGAGAAGGAGGGAAGGAAGGAAGGAGGGAAGGAAGGAAGGAGGGAGGGAGAGAAAGGAGGGAGGGAGGGGGGGAAGAAGGAAGGGCAAATATGGCAAAACGTTAAAAGTTATTGGATATGGGTATTGGGATGGGAGGTATGTTGGAGGTTTCTGTGAGGTTTGTATTATTTTTGCAACCATCCTATAAGTTTGAAATTATTTCAGAGTAAAAAGTTAAAAAAATATGTAGGAGTGTAATGACTAAATTATATTTTAACTTTTAAAGAAACTACCAAACTGTTTTCCCAAGTGGTTGTACCATTTTACAGTCCCACTAACAGTGTATGAGAGTTCCACTACCTCCTGGCTTGTGATGGTCAGTCTTTTTAATATTCAGCACTCTAATAGGTGTCCCTTCATTGTTTTAATTTGCATTTCCTTAACGACTAATGATGTTTAGCATCTTTTCATGTGCTGCTTTGCCATCTGTCTATCTTTGGTGAAGTGCCTATCCATATATTTTGCCCATTGTTTATTGGGTTCCTTTTATTTACAGGTGACACAGATTAAATTAACCATCCAGAGCAGCCTTGAAAGATTAAAAAAGATAATAAAGCCATAACACATACATGGAGGAAAATGAAAGAGGCATGAATATTGCAAATAAAAATATGAAAAGATGTTCAGCATCATATATCGTTAGGGAATTTCACATTAAAATAGCAATGACATACCACTACACACCTTTTATTACGGCTAAAATCTCAAACACCAACACCGCCAAATACTGGCCAGGATATGGAATAATGGAAACCCTTATTCACTGCTGGTGGGAATGCATACAGCTACTTTGGAAGATAGTTTAGCAATTTCTTACAATAGGCTTACTATATTATACAGCAATTGTGCTTCTAGGTATTTACCCAAAGGAGTTGCAAATGTATGCCCCACAAAAGCCTTCAATATTTATAGAAGCTTTATTCATAATTTTCAAAAATTGGAAGCAAACAAGATACTCTTCAACAGATGCATGAATAAACAAACTGTGGCACATCTATACAATGGAATATTATTCAGCAATAAAAAGGAATGAGCTATCAAGCCATGAAAAGACATGGAAGAACCTTAAATACATATTGCTATGTAAAATAAGTCAGCCTGAAAAAGCTACTTACTGTATGATTCCAACTCTGACATTCGGAAAAAGGCAAAACTATAGGGACAGTAAAAAAATCTGTTGTTGACGTGGGTTTGGTGGAAAAAGGGAGGGAGGGGTGAATAGTTCAAACAGAGGGCATTTTTAGGGCAGTGAACCTATTCTGTATGAAATACAATGGATACATGACATTATGCATTTGTCATACAACAGAGAGTGAACTATAGATTATAGACTTCATTTATACTAGTGTATCAATATTGGTTTACCAATTTTAACAAATATACCATATTAATGCAAGTTAATATGGGAAACTGTGGGGGGCATATGGGAACTCTGGACATTAAAAAATGCAATTTTTCTGTAAACCTAAAACTTCTCTAAAAACATTTTTAAAAAATTGACAAGTTTGAAAAAGAAATCTGAGCCAGACATTTCCTCAAGGAGCCCTCAGAGGTTTAGAATCAGGTACTGAGTAACTCCTGGCACTTGGGTGATATTTCCAATAAATTGGTTTAAATTGGGGAAAGAAAAAGGGGGGAGCTTTACCATGTGAGATTGCAGAATTTAAGGGTTAACTATATGAATCTGAATATTAAAATATATATTTTTAACATCAGCTGGCAGAACTATCTCAACTCCTAATGGCTAGTCCCAAAATTATTTCTATAACTAAGAGTACAGGTAGTAGTGTGCTAGAGATGTATATACTAGCCCACAGGTGCCAATTTAAAAATTTTTAGGAATTTTGTTGGCCAGATGTTAAACACAGCTGTTATTAAGAATTAAGGGGGAGGGGGCGGATGTGGCTCAAATGGTTGGGCGTCCGTCTGCCATATGGAGGGACCTGGGTTCCAAGGTTCGATCCCCAGGACCTCCTGGTAAAAAAAAAAAAAAAAAAAAAAATTAAGGGGGGCAGATGTGGTTCAAATGGTTGGGCGTCCGTCTTCCATATGGAGGGGCCTGGGTTCAATCCCCAGGATCTCCTGGTAAAAATAAAGAAGTAATAGAAGGCGTGAGGGCTGCTAGGCCCTGTAAGTGGGTGCACTGCCAGGCCCCGTGCCTGGGTGCGCTGTCAGGCCTTGCCGAGCCACGCAGCAAGATGATAATGTAACAGGAGAATGACACAAGGGAGAGCCAAGATGAGACGTGCCGAAAAAACAGGAACTAAGGTGGCACATGTGGTAGGACGCCTCTCTCCCACATCAGAGGTTCCCAGGATCGAATCCTGATGAAGACAGGAGGGAGAAGGATAAGAGAGGGCAGGAAACAGACACACAGAATTGCCCAGCAAATGGACACAAAAACAGCAAAAATGGGTAAAAATGGATAAAAGGAAAATAAATAAATCTTAAAAAAAATTATAGAACCTGACTATTAAAAACTAATATATAATACTCAAAACTCATCGCTTCCTAGTTATTTTACTACATTTTATTGTTGTCTACGTTTTTGTGGTTATTGTACCTGTATGGTGGATATATTGTGCACTCTTTCAAATTCCATGTTAATGATGTCTTATTGGTAGCTAAAATCAGCCACAATGTGAGTTTTTACCCCAGGAGATTTTGCAAACTCCACAAATGAAAACATTCTTTTCCCTAGAAAGCTAGTTGTTAAACATTTACTAGCACTCCCCTGATGACTGGGCCCTTTGATCTATACTGACTTACTGACCTTGATGGATAATTGAAGCTTCAGTTACATGGAGAATTCACCTTTGTGAAACACTAGAACAGATAAATATTTTCCCTGCAGAATAAAGCTTACAACACATATTTTCCTTGATGCTCCATTTTTTTTTTTGTTCCAGGTTATCCAATGCCAAAGTCTGACTACTGGATAAAGGAGGATGCTAATACATTATATCTGTGGTCCCAAGTTAAAAAAAATATACACAAACACACATTGTATGTGTGTGTGCAAAATAACTTATTTTGTTTGGAGCCAGGAAGGGTGTTAAATACAGAAAATTGTAGATGAAGCTCTTTTTGTTCAAAGTTAGCAATGATTCTGGATGTTATTGGAAATATAAAGTCCCCAGACAGTTCAGTAAAATACTAACAGCAGTCCAGAGAAAATAAAATTTTGGGTGGCAAATTCTCAATGCAAAAGGTATAGCTACTACTAAATTTGGGTGTCTATTACAATTTAATTTTTAAAATACTAGGAGAAACTGGCTAGGAATTTAAAAAGGAAACCATCTTAATTTTAGGGTCTAAATAAAAGGCATATAGGGAAGCAGATGTGGCTCAAGAGGTTCGGCGTCCGTCTACCATATGGAGAGACCGGGGTTCGATCCCCGGTACCTCCCGGTAAAAAAAAAAAAAAAAAAAAAGGCATATATACCTTGAAAATGTGGAAGAAGCAAAAATCCTGCATATGATTTTCATTAAGGCATTTGATTGTGTCTCATGGAATTCAATAAGAGTTAAAGAAAATGTTTGCCTGGATTATACTAAGGTCCTAGTGTATACTAAGGTCCCCTCATAGGGAACAACTATTTATTCATAGTGATACATATAAAGAATAGCAGTTAGTTATTAAATTGGAAGGAGCTAACAAATAATCTTTAAACCAGTCTATACCTTATGTAATCACTTTATCAATAAATTGCGCAAAATAGAGGGAACTTTATTGAAACAATCAGCGGGCACAGTTTGTTTTTTTTAAATGAAAAATGAGGAAGTACAAAGTGCCCAGGAGATAACTGTTTATGAAGAAGACTGAATAATCTCACAAGAAAAAATACGTATTTTTAACTAATATAAGTAATATTTGTAATAAAGAACTGCCTGCTGGACATTTCCACAATGAGAATGAAATCACTGTTTTCTCCCTAAACCTTCCAAATTTTGATTTCCAAAATGTGGTTGCTCTTTTGATTGACCTGCTTAGTTGAATATTTCCATTTACCATGATTCAATGTATTGGAGGAATCTTTGTCTTTTCACCCTTCTCTTTCCTCATCAGTGTCCATTTCTACTTCTTTATGCCTTCAGATGCATATTACACCTTAAATTATGTAACACTGAAATGTTTGAAAAGTGTTTTCATTTGAATTGTATTGCTGCTTTGCATAACCATCATTAAACAAGTCTTTATTGAGGGCCTACAAAGAGACTGGCATGTAAATAAGGAAGCTGAATGAGGTTAAGTGATTTGCCCAAGGTGACAAGACCTGTAATGACCAGTCCTGTGATTCCAAGGTCAACATTCTTTCCATTACATTGTGATGCCTCTTGTCACCTCATATTTTGTCCATTACTGTAGCTTCCAAGTGGGCTTCTCTGCTTCTCTTCTTTCTCCATACTTGAAATCTTTCATCAAACTGAGCTCCTTGTGCTCCTTTGAATATACTTTTGATTTTCCTGAGAGTATGCCTTTGCTTTTAGCAGGGTTTCACTTGTTTGCGCTACAAACCCCTGAGTATCAGTTCTTGCAAGGGCCTGGAAATTTATACACCAAGCATGATCTGTAGACTAAATAAATGTATAATAACTACCTTTTGCATTTTGCCGGCGAGGGGCCACGGAGCATCTAGTAAAATTTAGAACATTTTTTTTAACATGGGAAAAAAGCATCCTCTGCCATTCCACTTCTAGTAATGGGGAACTAGATGGTTTTGATTATGCTTCTGCTGAGAATAACTCGAAAAGCTAGACCAAAAAACCACATCTGTTTAAAAACATCGAAAAGCTATGGAATCAGTGAGGATTACAAAACCAAGATCTAAGAGAAGACACATTAGAGAAATGTCTGCAGCGTTTGGGACTCCCTTTCCCTTAAAGGCATCTGGTTATTCTAAAAGCTGAACAGAGTTTTACAAGCTCACAGAACTGGATAGGTTGGGAAGGAAGGAAAAACTGGAATTTGGGGGATTAAATACTTTAGGCTTTCAGTTGTAGTTCTGAATGGCTACACCCTGGAGTCAGAGTGAATGGAATTCATCTGAATTTGATGGCCCTAATTGGATTTAGGAAACCTGAGCCTGCTAATGCCCTTAATCTAACTGCCTAACAGAAGCAAAAGAAAATATTTTTAGAGGACGGTAATGCTATCCAGAGCCTCTAAATACTTCCACAGTATTTTGTATACAATATTCAGCATACATAAAAAATAATCCATTATATTAGAAGTTCTGACAAAACCAGTGAGACAATAGGCCATAGAAACAGAACCTACAAGGATTATCAGATGAAAACTTTAAAATAACTATGATTAGTGTGTTCAGGAACTAAAAATGCGAGTAAGAATTTAGCAGAGAATGGAAATACAAAGAACAGAACAGAAAAATACATTAAAACCCAGTGGGTATATTTAATAGGTTATACAAAGCTGAAGACAAAATGAAGGAATTGGAAGAAAGTTCAGGAAAAATATTCAATTTTACAGAGAGACAAAGGGATGGAAAAATGGAGAAAATTAAAAAAGCAGAGAAGACATATGGAATAGAGTACAAAAAGATTAAGATATGTATAATTAAAAACCCAGAAGGACAGAAGTAAGAGAACAGAACAAAGTAATACTTGCAGAGATACCTAAAATAAAAGGCATCATACCACAGATTCCAGAAGTACTAGAAACTTCAAGCAAGAAAAAGGCAAAGAAAATCACACCTATCACATCATAGTAAAACTGCTAAAAACCAAACAATAAAATTTTAAGCATCCAGAGGAAAAACATAAATTACCTACGCAAGAGAAACAATAACACAACTGCTTTGAAGCTAAAACAATGCAATCTTCAGTGTACTGAAAAATAATATTTCCAACTTAGAATTTCATATTCAGATAATGTAACTTTCAGAAATTAAGGCAAAATAAAGATATTTTCAAACAAACAGAAGCATATCTGCCCCAAAGAGTAGACTTTAGTCAGAGAGAAATGATCTCTGATGAGAACTCTGAGATTCAGAAAGGAATGAAAAACAATGAAAAGAATAAATATATAGGTAAATCTAAATAGATATTAACATTCAAAAAACAATGCTAATATATTGTGTTAAAATATAGAGATTTTAAAAGATCACAATAGCATAGAGAGGAAAGGGATAGAGATAAAGTGGTCTAAGGTGTTTACATTGCCCAGGAAATGGTAAAAATACTAATGTATACTAGGCTTTTAGAAATCAAGGATGCATATTATAATTTCTAGAGTAATTAATATAATAAATCATATAAAAAAGCTCATTAAAAGAAAAAATGGAGTAAAAAATAACCTCAAAGAAAGACTAAAAAAACTGTAGAACAGGTGGGTCTTTAAAAATCATTTTAAGATGGCAGTTTTAAAACCCCATATATTAGTAATTACGTTAAATTTAAATTGATTATCCCAGTTAAAAGACAGACTGTTCTATGCGAATATTCTCACTGTCCTGATTCTGTGATAATCAGGGTGGGCTAAACATTCGCTATATTAGAAACCATGCATGTGTCCCCAGACCTCGTTTTCCTCCCTAGGTCTGGTTTTTAGAATGCTGGTGATAAACTAAGCCTGATTTATTATATGTCCATCCTGTATGGGAAAAGACTGTAACTCTAGGTATCTCTGGTCAACCTTAAGAGATATAGCAGGGGGCTATATCTGGTTGGCGTCCATCTCCCATATGGAGGGACCTGGGTTCGATCCCCGGGACCTCCTGGTAAAAATTTAAAAAATATATAGAAGGTGCGTGGGCCGCCAGGCCCTGTGCACGGGCGCACCACCAGTTCCCGCGAGCCACACAGCAAGATGATGACATAATAGGAGAGTGACACAAGGGAGAGGCAAGATGAGACGCACCGAAAAACCAGCAACTAAGGTTGCGCGGGCAGGATGCCTCTCTCCTACATCAGAGATTCCAAGGATTGAATCCCAGTGAAGACAGGAGGAGAAGGATGAGAAGAGAGGGCAGAAAATGAACACAGAGTTGCCCAGCGAATGGACACAGAAACAGCAAAAATGGGGGGGGAGGGGGAAGGGGTGTAAAAATGGATAAAAGTAAATAAATAAATAAATCCTTAAAAAAAAAAAAAAAAAAAAGACAGACTGTTACTTTTTATGTGTTTTCAAGACACACCTTAAATATTAGAATGCAGAAAAGTTGAAAGTGAAAAGATGGAAAAGATGTATCATGCAAAAACTAACAGAAAGATGGTGTGGCTATGCTAATATCCGGATGGATTTTAGTCAAGAAGCAATACAAGAAATAAGACGTTCAGGTGTCAAGAGTCCTAACACGAAACAGATGGCACATTCAAGATAGAATCATTTATGAGGGATTTCTTTACAAAGGGACTAATTACAAATGTGTGGGCAGGGTATAGGGGAGTTAGAAGGGATAGTTTTTTGTTTTAAGATTTATTTATTTACTTTTATCCATTTTAACACCCCCCCCCACCTTTTTTGCTGTTTTCTGTCCATTTGCTGGGCAAATTATGTCTGTGTCTGTTTCCTGCCCTCTCTTCTCATCCTTTTCCTCCTGTCTTCACCAGGGTTTGATCCTCAGAACCTCCAATGTGGGAGAGAGGCATCCTACCCCCTGCACCACCTTAGTTCCTGGTTTTTTGGCATGTCTCATCTTGGCTCTCCCTTGTGTCACTCTCCTGTTACGTTATCATCTTGCTGTGCAGCTCGGCGGGGCCTGGCATCGCACCCTTGCTCAGGCCTGGGGGCCTCACCGCTTGTGGGGCCTGATGGCGCACCCGCGCATGGGACCTGGTGGTCTGTACACCTATATTTTTCTTTTTTCTATTTTTACTGGGAGGTCCCAGGGATTGAACCCAGGTCCCTCCATGTTTGAGATGGACGCCCAACCATTTGAGCCACATCCACCCCCCTGCTATATCCCTTAAGGTTGACCAAAGATACCTGGAGTTACAATCATTTCTCATACAGGATGTTCATATAATAAATCAGGCTTGGTTTATCACCAACATTCTAAAAACCAGACCTAGGGAGAAAAACTAGGTTTGGGGTCACATGTGTGGTTTCTAATATAGCGAATGTTTAGCCTACCCTGATTATCACAAAATCAGGACAGCAAGAATATTTGCATTAGAAGGGATAGTTTTAACCCAGGGCTAACAGTGGGAAAGCTGTACATACTCTTGGGCCCAAAGAGATATTTCTTACCAAAGCATGTAGACTGCTTGCTACTCTTTGCTTATCAGGTCCTTTTAACATAAATCATTACCATAAAGGACCAGTTTGATGTTCCATTCAGACCATAGTGTGACAGAGAATAGGAGAATTGGCATAGCCCTGAGACAAGACATTAAGGGCTTACTGTTGTCTCTGCTATTTAAGTGCATTTTGCTTCTGATTTTTCTTGCTAATTGGAATGGAGTAAAATTGTGTTAAGGTCTGTATTAATTTGCTTCAGTGAAGATGCCACACCTAGAACAGCACCTACAGTTGGCATCAGCACATGATTAAGCTTTGCCATAATCCACTGTCATTCTTTACTACCCTTCTGGTTTTTTACACTGTCATTCTTTATGATCCATCTTGTGACAGGCAATTTAAATTGGAATGTGGTATGAATCACCATGTTGACATGTTGGCATTAATCTCTCAGTCCTCTGAGGATTTGATTATGCTTTTTATTACTATCTTGGTGAGGTTGTAAGGAGCAGTTTTGAGTATCTACTTAGCCCTTCATACCATAATACCTGTTACAGATTGAATTGTTTCTGCCAAAAAGACATATTCAAGTCCTAATCCTTGGTCCTGTAAATGTGAACTTAATTTTAAATGCAATCTTTATAGATGCTGTTAGTTAAGGTGAGGCCAGTGACCAATGGCATAAGATGCTCCAAGGTGCCATTCCCCCACAGAATCTTTGAACAACTAGCAAAAACTAGAAAAGCCATGTTCCTAAACATTCCAGAAAATAGTTAAAGGGTTACGGTAACTGGGTAAATATCGAATCAAGAAAACGAGCTTTAAAAATGATAGGAGAAGGGGAGTGGGTGTAGCTTAGAGGTTTGAGTGCCTGCTTCCCATTTATTAGGTCCTGGGTTCAATCCCTGATACCTCCTAAAAAATTAATAATAAATAAATTTTTAAAAATGGTAGAAGTTTGTGGTGCCCTTACTGGTGACTCGCCCACCCACTCACCAGTGTAGAGTGGAGCCATCCTGCCCTCCAATTGTTGGACCCTTAGCCCTGTTCCAGAGGGAGCACATGCTGGGGTGCCTTTATATAGTGCCAGTCTAATGGGTGGTAGCCTAAAAGGCTGAACTATGATACTCATCTCTTGCTCCCCTTCTCAGTACTTGCACTCTAGGCAGAAACAGCTTGCTGACAGACACACTAACCTGGGGAAAAGGATTACCTGCTTTAAGTCAAACAAAAAAGCAACTTGGAAGGGGGGAAATGTCTATTTCGTAGGGAGTAGAGAGGGCATTCCAAATCCTGAAAACAGTGGATTCCCTAAGGCCACGAGCAAGCACAAGCCCAGGACAAGATGCAGGTTCAGAAAAGAGAGAGGGCCCTGCATTTCACATTTGCCTCTGACTGATCTTCTTGATAGGTGGTCTAACTCTGAAAGAGGATCAGCAAACACAGAGCCTTTGAAAATACTGTGGAAGGTGTTTTCTGCATTTGTTTGTGTAAGCTACTGATACACAAGGAAGTCTCTGTCATATCATTAGCTGAATACAAACTCCAGGAACAGACAGAACAGGAACTAAACCAAAAATTAACACTTTAAAATATTAAAATGTATACTGTGCAACAAGAGAATACAAGTCAAAGAAATAGGAAATGATGGGCCATCTGAAGGAACAAGATAAAAACCCAAAAAACATCAATGATGAGGACCAGACTTGGTTATACTAGAAAACAATGTTTTAAAAAATGATCTGCAATATGCTCAAGAGATAAAGGCAAACAGAGAAAGAGCTCAAGGATATCAGGAAAACAATGAATCATATGAGAACCTCAATAAGAGAAAATTTTACAAAATGAATCAAACAGAAACATTGGAGTTGAAGACCACAATATCTGAAATGACAAATTACCTAGAGGGTTTCTAGAACAGATTGGAGGTGTCAGAAGAAAGAATCAGTGAACTCAAAGACAACAATTGAAATGACACAAGCTGAGAAGCAAAAAGAAAAAGGACTTGAAAAAGTGAAAATAGCCATAGAGACCTTTTGGACACCAATAAGCATGCATGTCAGTATATGCATATAGGAATCCTAGAAGGAGAAGAAAGGGAGAAAGAGGCACAAGGAATATTGAAAGAAAAAATGGCAGAATTTTCCCCAAATTTAATGAAAGACATGATTATACACATTCAAGGAGCCAATGAACCCCAAAGAAAATAAACTCAAAGAGAACTATGTCCAGACAAAGTAGTCAAACTGTTGAATGCCAAGCACAAAGAGAAAATTCTAAAAGCTTCATGAAAAAAACAACATGCTTTGTACAAAGGATTCCAAATATGATTAAGTGCTGATTTCTCATGAGAAACCATGGAGGCAAGAAAACAATGGGATGATATATTTAAAGTGCTAAAAGAAAACAATTGTCAATTAAAATTTTTATATCTGGTGAGACTATCTTTCAAAAATGAGGGAGAGATTAAGACATTACCTGGTAAACAAAATTGAGGGATTCCATCACCACTAGTCTGTTCTACAAGCATTGCTAAAGGGAGTTCTTCAGTCTAAAGGAAAAGCTATACTAATATCAGATAAAATAGACTTTAAGTCAAAAACTGTTATGAGAGACTTAGAAGGTCATTATATTCTGATAACAGGGTCAATTCAGCAAAAGACCTAGCAGTTATAAGTATATATACACCTATTGGCAGAACCCCCAAATATATGAAGCAAATATTCAGAGATATGTAGGGAGAAATAGACTACATTAGTAGTAAGAGACTTCAATACAACATGGTCAATAATGGTTAGAACATCCATACAGAAGATCAATAAGAAAATAGAAATCTTGAAGGATGCTATAAAGCAACCAGACCTAACATATATATAGAACACTAACAACGCAGTAGAATACACATTCTTCTATAGTACTCTTGTTTCCTTCTCCAGGATAGACCATATGGTAGGTCTCAAATATTTCAAAATATTGAAATTGTTCAATGTAACTTCTCAGAACAGAAGGAAATGAAGCTGGAAAGCAATAACAGAGGGAGAACTGGAAGATTCACAAATATGTGGAAATTAAGAAATGAACTCTTAACCAGTGGATTAAAGAAGAAATCACAAGGGAAATTAGGATATATTTAGAGACAAATTAAATAATAGCAGACATTCTAATGGGTGTGAAATGGTATTTTTTATTTGCATTTCCCTGATGGCTAATGATGTTAAGCACATTTTCATTTAGTTCCTGGCCATTTGTATATCTTTTTTGGTGAGATGTCTGTTCAAGTGTTTTGCCCATTTTTTCAATTGGGTTGTTTGTCTTTTTGTTGTTAAGGTATAGGATTTCTTTATGTATTCTGGATATTAAACCTTTATTGGATATGTGGTTTCCAAATATTGTGTCCCATTATGTAGGTTGTTTTACTTTCATGAAAAAGTCCTTTGAGGCACAAGTTTTTAATTTTGATGAGGTCCCATTTATCTATTTTTTCTTTCATTGCTTGTGCTTTGGGTGTAAATTCAAGAAACTGTTACCTAATACAAAGTCCTGAAAATACTTCCCTACATTTTCTAATAGGGTTTTGGTCATTTTAGCTCTTACATTTAGGTTTTTGATCCATTTTGAGTTGATTTTTGTATATGATGTGAGGTAGGAGGACTCTTTTTTTTTTTTTTTTTTTCCAAATTGAGACCCAGTTTTCCTAGCATCATTTGTTGAACAGATAATTTTTTCTCAATTGAGTGGTCTTTGCCCTCTTGTCAAAATCATTTGGCTGGGGGGCAGATGTGGCTCAAATGGTTGGGTGTCTGTTTCCTATATGGAGAGACTTGGGTTTGATCCCTGGGACCTCCTGGCAAAATAAAGGAAAAATATAGAAGGTGCATGGGTGCACTGTCAGGCCCCGTGAGCAGGTGAGCTGCCAGGCCCTGCCGAACCATGCAGCAAGATGATGACATAATAGGAGAGAGATGCAGAGGAGAGCCAAGATGAGACATGCCGAAAAGCCAGGAAATGGGGTGGCGTAGGTGGCAGAACGCCTTCTCCCACATCAAAGGTTCCCAGGATCGAATCCCAGTGAAGACAGGAGGAGAAGGATGAGAGGAGAGGGCAGGGAACAGACACAAAGAATTGCCCAGCAAATGGACAGAAAACAGCAAAGGGGTGGGGTGGGGGGCTAAAATGGATTTTTTAAAAAGTAAGTAAATAAATAAATCTTAAAAAAAAAAAATCAGATGGCTGCTACAACATAACTAAACTCAAGAGAAGAGAAGGAGGTTCCATGGGTAGTTTCAGCATAATGAGTTAAAAAAAAAAAACCAACACTCCAGAATGCTTGCAAAACACTGTCAAGTTAAAAATTGTGCTGGGAGCGGATGTGGCTCAAGTGATTGAGCACCTGTTTCCCACATGGAGATCCTGAGTTTAGTCTCTGTTGCCTTCTGAAAACAACAAGCAAACAAATGGAAAAAGCAACTGAGGGGAGCCGATGTGGCTCAGTGGTTGAGCACTGGCTTCCCACATATGAGGTTCCAGATTCAATCCCTGGCCCTGGCACCTCAAAAAAAAAAAAAAAAAAGTGCTTATGAGGTTCTTTAAAAAAGCAGTTTCCCTAGCCATTATGGGTAATACCTCATTTTGCTAACTCAAAAATAGGTTGTGGTTTTTTTTTTTTTGTTTTTTTTTTATGCTGTAGCTTGTCGTTTGCACCTTAAACCCTTTCATGACTTCTCATTGCCTCTAAGATCAAGTTGAAACTCTTCCAAATGACAGAAGCCCCTTCATGAGTGGGCTCTGCTTACCTGCTTAGGTTTACTTCTGGCCTGAGAATAGAATCTATTCTCTCATTCTATGATCCCACCACTCAAAGACTGAAAATTCCTAGTAGAAGCCATGCCCACTCTGCCTCTCAGTCTTTGTTTTTGCTTTTCCCTCTGCCTAGAATACTTTTCCAACCATTGTAAGGAGATTAAGCATGCATGTAGGACACTAGCAAAGCAGATGCTCCAAATGTTTGAAATAATTTAAATGCTTATCTTTCTCAAAAAAATTTTTTTGAACATGTGGTAAATTAATGTTTTAGAGTTCCTTTGTACTTATTTTGCTGTTAGTATTGTTTTTCTTTTTCCGGTACACATTGAGACCCATCATAATCTCTTCCATGCTTAGGTCTGCTAATGGGGTCCTACCCTGATCCGGTTTCTTACTCTGTCCTTAGCTAACTTCTCTTTATTCTTCCATTTTCTGCATTTCCCCCCAGGAAACCTCCTGTGACTACTCTCTTGTCCACCCCTCACTCCTAGTCAGGTTAGTTGCTTTCTTCTAGGTTACCAGAGCTCCCAATACCTCCTCTGTGGCAGCAATAATAACACAGTAATTTTCACCTTGCTTAAATAAAAAGAGATCTAAATTCCATGAAGGCAAGGCAGCATGTGTCTTGTTCCTCACTGCATTTCTAACAACCAGCCCGTGTACCTGGCATATATAGGTACTCAATAAATATTATACTGAATATGCATTTCAAACCCATCTCAACCCTGGGCAGGGTCCAGTGACTGACTTGGAGGTAAATTGATGTGGATGATTGCATTTTTCAATCAGTGTTGATTTGGTCACTTATGCTTTTAAAATCAAAGAAAAGATATGAGTCATTTGAAGTAGGTATTTAGTTCTCAGAATCAGGCCACCTATAATCAAATGGCAATATTATTATTTGCTATTATATATATTTGAATGGCCTGGCTACATTCTGGCACTGTCCTGGCCCTTTAACTGTGTCAGCTCATCTGAGACTCTAGCAACTCTCTGTAGTATATGCACTGATTATCTTCATTTTCCAAGTGGGGAAACTGAAGCCTGGGTAGCTTCTATAATTTACCCCAAATAAACAACTAGTAAGTGCAAAGCAGGGATTTGAACTCCAGAGTCTTTGCTCATAACTACTAAAATCAGCCTTTTCCCCAAGAATCACGGGGAGGGTTGGGATGTGGTTTAGAGATGGAGGTGGTGTTGGTGTGGGAGATGAGGCTCTCTCTCTGTGAGTGCTGTTCATGCAATAATTATCAAAATTAAGTGAAAATTCTAGGGGATTCCGAGAACTTAAATTCATATGAAGGTTTAATATTGCTTTGATACAACCATCACCATTTGGCTACTTTATATAAGGGAGGAGAACCTTTTACCCCTTTTGTACCTTTATGATAAGAACAATGTTCATTACCAAACATCAAAATGAAAACTAAACAAACAAGCAAAAAAAATATATAGTTACCCCCCAACGTGGGACATGACTCCCGGGGATGAGCCTCCCTGGCAACGAGGGATTAATACCAAGTGCCAACTGGCAGCTTTGTGCAGTGGCAGTATCGTAGCCAATGAGGTTTATCCGAGGCGCGATTATTGCTAATTGAAAACTTTTCCCAAGTGCCAACTGGCAACACAACTGGAAAAAGACCTTGAATAAAAGGGGGAAATGGTAAAGACAAATGAGTTCAAGTGGCTAAGAGACTTCAAAGAGAGTAGGGAGGTCATCCCAGAGGTAACTCTTACACACACCTCAGTAGGAGCTCATAGAACATCTAAGTGCCTATCACCCCACTCAGTGGGGTTCCTGAGAGCTCCGGAGACACCCCGGTCCTATATAAGGGGGGATAGCCCCAGAGACTGATGCCTTATCAGTGGGTTCTATTTTGGAATCTGTGCTCCTGAGAGTGACAGAATTAGACTCAAATAAGTCCTCCCTGCACATGGTTCACCAGTCTCTTCTATTCAAACCTATATGTGATGCTGGAGTTTTTAGGTATACTTCCAGAGACTGGAGCCTCCCGCCTACCTATGTTCCAGGTGTGCATGAAATCTAGGTGGAGCTGCAACTCCTACCCTACAGCTCAATGGACTCATCCAAGTCACCTGGTGAGGAGACAACGATGGGAAATGGCCATCCCAGGGAATGGAGAGGGCCTGCATCTGCAGGCAGGATCATCCCACCCACCATACCCATGGGATATAAGCCCTCTCTCACTTGGAGTTGGAGTGGACATCACCATCCCAGTCGCCTCTGGATTGGGGGAAGAACTATGGACTAGAGTGGACTTGATGGTATTCTCTTGCTCACATATGGTGATTCTTGCAATGCAAGAAATTATAATAATGAGGTGGAGCCAGTGGCCACTTGACAGTTTTTGGGTAGGGAGGGGATGAGCAGTTGAAATACAGGGGCTTCTTTGGGAGTTGGAGTTGTCCTGAGTACTGTTGTGGCAATGGATGTAGGCCATTTTAAATCAGCACACACCACTCAGAACTGAGTGGGAGAGAGTGTGGTCTACAGTGTGAACTGTGGTCTATGGTTGGTGGCAAGGCTCCAGGATGTGTAAGTTCATTGAGATTGGTGGGCCACACTGTGGGAGATGTTTGTGTGGGATGTGGTGGGAGGTGTGGGAGGTGGGCAACATGGGAATCCCAGTGGGTTCCGTGTAATATTTTAGGTAATCTAAGCACCTCTTAAAATAAATGTATATATATATATATATAAATAACATTTTTGTAAGCAAATACACATATATGCATATATATTTATATATCATTTTGCAAATGTTTGTATGTATTGTGAGAATTTTGATTTTTACCCATAATAAAAAAAAAAAAAAGAAAAAAAAAAAAAACAAAGATATAGTCAAAATATATATATATATATATATAGGTAAAGAAAGAAAGAAAGAAAAAAAAAACAGCTACAGTTCTACCTTATTCAGAAGCTATTACTATTAATTCTTTGGTGCTAATGAGTCTCCCAAACACTCTTCTGTGGATATGCAAATGTATATGGTAATTCTCTGTTTTAATGATATCATACTGTGTATACTATATGTATTAGTCAGCCAAAGGGGTGCTAATGCAATATACCAGAGATTGGTTGGTCTTTATAAAGAGTATTTATTTGGGGTAGAAGTCCACAGTTACCAGGCCATAAAGCCTAAGTTTCTTCTCTCACCAAAGTCCATGGCCACGTGTTAGAGCAAGACAGCTGCCAACGTTTGCCACGGTTCAGGCTTCTTGGGTTTCTTTCTTCCCGGGGCTGCATTTCTCTCCAGGCTTAGTGACTCTGGTTCCTCCACAAGGTCAGCTGTAGACTATTAGGCTCTCTAGGCTTTGCTTCTCTCCACAAGGCCAGCTGTGAACTCTCAGGTGAATGGCTCGTCTCTATCCCAGGGCCTTCTCTCCAACATCAAAACTGCTGCAACTCTTTCTTTGGGATGCCTTTTATATTTTCTTCCCCCACCCACCAAGGGGTGGGACTCAACGCCTTACTGATGTGGCCCAGTCAACACCCTAATCATAACTTAATCATTCCCAGATTAACAGACCAGTTTACAAGCATAATCCAATATATATTTTTGGAATTCATAATTACATCAAATTGCCCAACAGCTACACCATATCTTAACTTTTTTTCATTTAATATATGAGAACTGTATTTCATGTTAATAAATATATTTCTTCAACATAAATCAGTTGGTGTAAATGTGATGGTTGACTTCTGAGCTCTCAATTCAATTCCATTGGTCTATATGTCTGTCCTTGTGCCAGTACCATGCCATTTCATTACTGTGGCTTTGTAATAAATTTAAAGTTTGGGAAGTGTGAGTCTTCCAACTTCATTCTGCTTTTACAACATGGCTTTAGCTATTCATGGCTCCTCACCCTTCCAAATAAATTTGATGATTAGCTTTTCCATTCTGCAAAGAAGATTGTTGGAATTTTGATTGGAATTGCATTGACTCTATAAATGCTTTGGGTATGATTGACATTCTAACAATAGTTAATCTTCTAAACCATGAACATGGAATGTCCTTCCATTTATTCAGGTCTTTGGCTTCTTTTAGCAATGTTTGTAGTTTCTGTGTACTAGTCCTTTACATCCTTAGTAGATGTATTCCTAGATATTTGATTCATGTGGTTGCAAGAGTGAATGGCATTTTTTTTCTTAATTTTCTTTATTTCCTCTTGCAGCTCTTCATTGGTTGCTGAATTCATTTATTCAAAAAACATAGATTTATCATTACTTTTTTTTTTCCCTTTTACCGGGAGGTCCCAGGGATCGAACCCAGGTCCCTCCATATGGGAGACGGACGCCTAACCATTTGAGCCACATCCGCCCCCATCATTACTTTTTATGCATTTGCAATTTAGCACCTGTTGGAAGTAAGAAATGGAGTTACACACCTAACAATACACTACAATAATACGAGCATTTATAATTATACAAATGGACTTTTACTACAGGTCAGAGATCTTCATTTCTTTATGCTGCTTCAATCTACTGCCTAGTGCCCTTTTCAATCTGAAGGGCTCCCTTAGTATTGTTTGTAGGAAGGACTAGTGGTGATGAACTCCTTCAGCTTTTGTTTTTCTGAGAATGTCTTAATCATTTCCCTTCCCTTCCTCATTTTTTTTGGAAAGATAGTCTAGCTGGATATCAGATTCTGGTTGGCAATTATTTTCTTTCAGTATTTTAAATATTTCATCTCACTGCCTTTTGCTTCCAAGATTTCTGATGAGAAATTGGCACTTAATTTTATTGGGGCTTCTGACACATAAGTCTTCTCTTGAAGCTTTCAGAATTATCTCTCTGTCTTTGGCCTTCAAAAGTTTTATTATAACATATATGAGTGTGGATCTCTTAGAGTTTATCCTGTTTCAGGTTCTTTGGACATCTGGCATGTGTATATTCATGCCTTTCATTAAAATTGGGGAATTTTCTCTCTCTTTTTTTTTGAATATTCTTTCTGCCCCTTCTCTTTTTCTTCTTCTTTTGTGTTTATTAGTATACTGATGGTGTACCAATACTGAGTATATTAGTATGCTTGATGTCTCACAGGTCTCTTAGGCTCTGTTCACTTTTTTAAAATGTGTTTTTCTTTCTGCTCTTTAGTCTGAGTAGTTTCTATTGCCTTATGCTCAATTTCACAGAATTTTTCTCCTAACAGCTCCAATCTGCTGTTCAAACCCTGTAAGGAATTTTTATTTCAGTTATTGTGAGTCTTCAACACCAATATTTATCTTTGATTGATTTTTATAATTTCTATTTCTTTACTAAGACTCTCATTTTATCCATTTATCCTGTTCCTGATATTCTTTAGTTCTTTGTGTTTTCCTTTAGATCTTTGAGCATATTGAAGATCATTTTTTAGAAGTCTTTTTGGCCTTCTTCATTCCTGATATCTGAAGTTTTACCTTGTTCCTTTGGGTATGCCATCATTTCCTGTGTCTTTGTTTGTCTTGTAAGCATTTCTTGCACACTGAACATTTTAATATTTTAATGTGTTAACTCTAGAATTTAGGGAGCGGATGTGGCTCAAGCAGTTGAGCATCCACATCCCACATGGGAGGACCCGGGTTCAGTTCCCAGTGCCTCTTGAAAAAAACAAAAACAAACAACAAGCAAAACAAATGATAAAACCAACTCAGGGAAGCTGATGTGAGTCAGTGGTTGAGGCCAGCTTCCCACATACAAGGTCCCAGGTTCAATCCCGGGCCCCAGGTACCTCAAAAAAACAAAAATAAAAACAAAAAAAATCAACTCTAGAATTTAGTCCCTGAGTTGTCTGTCTTTACTTGTATCCAGCTAGTGATATGACAGATTTCCTTAAGTGCCAGAGCTAACAAAAACCCACAAACGAATACAAAAACACTTTTCTCAGTTGTTGCAAATTGGCTCTGTATAACTGGTGTTCTCCTTCAAAGTTTAGTCCTCCTATCAGAAGATCAGCCCAAGGCAACAGTGCCTGGTCCTTCCGATCTTTTTTGAGCATATGTCTTTCCTGGGCCTGTTCTCATGGCTTTAGGCATTCCAATGTCTACAGGGATCTGAATAACCCCTCTACTCTCTATGAAATAGCCTTTCACTCCATCCTGGGTACTCTAGTATAGGTCTTGAATTCAGCAATCCTTTTTCCCAGGCTGATTCAGGATCAATTAACCTCTGCCAAGATAATGACTCTTATCAACTGTTGGCCTCGGTTCACAAGGAGTCATTGCTCAGTGGCAGCCATAGTGTCTTTGATGTGTCGCCTGGCAAGAGTCCACCCTTTGGGATATCATTTGGACCTCCAATCATGTAAAACCCAGAGTTGTGGGGATAAAAAGCACAGTGTCTCCCAGTGGGTCATTTGGAGTGATTGTAAATGGAGCCACTCCTGCTTTTACCCTTTGTTTCCTAGACCCCTCCACTCTTTCTATTGCAGAGAAGATGATAGTAATTTCTGATTTAATGCTATACTGCATCCTGAAGGATAATACTCCATCCTTTTGCCTCTGAGTTGGTGTTCCAGCTCAGCCTTGACTGGGTTGTTTCAGTACTCAGTGAGGCTAGCTACATCTGGATGGTGCAGTGTGTCACATGACCAGTGGATCCCACAGCCATAGACCCCATCCCATATTTTCTTCCCGGTGAAGGAGATCTCCTGGTCAGATGCTATGTTATATGGGATTTCATGCCTACTCTTTTTTTTTTTTAATGTGGGTAAAAATCAAATTTTTCACAATACATACCAATATTTGTAAAATGATATATAAATATATATGCATATATGTGTATTTGCTTACATAAATGTTATTTTTATGTATACATGCCTACTCTTAACATATAACATATAACTATGTTATATGTTTCCTACCTGACTCTGCAAGTAGGAAAAATCCCATACCCAGAAAATCATCTATCTCTGTGAGGTTGAACTGCTGACTCTATGATTACTCCAAAGTGGTCTCCCTGCCACTGAGGAGCCAATGAGTGGTTAGTTGGTCTCCTGGAAAAATAATGCCTTAAAACCTATTGCTGATAGGCCTTAGTAAGTGGTAATCTATGTTGCTGGACCCATACATAGCCTCATCTTTGCCATGTGGCCACTCCATTCATTTTCTCATCATACCTTTTGTGGAGTTACCAGCAGTTACTCAACTAGCTGAGTCATTTTTTTTTTTTTTTACTTTATTTTGTACATTTAATAATTGAAAATATAAACAATTAAAAACTAAAAAGTAAACAGATGAATAAATATATACATTTCTCAATTAAATAATGGATACATATAAAACATTTTTTTAATCAAACAATATGTTACACAATATATTTGGTTCATAATAACGCATTCATACAGTATTTGTCCTTTTGTGTCTGGCTTGTTTCGCTCAACATAATGTCCAGGTTCATCCATGTTGTTATATGCTATATAACTTCATTTCTTCTTACAACTGCATAATATTCCATTGTGTGCCTGGACCACAGTTTGTTTATCCATTTGTCTGTTGATGGACACCTGGGTTGTTTCCAACTTTTGGCAATGGTGAGTAATGTTACTATGAACATCGGTGTGCAGATGTCTGTTCATGTCACTGCTCTCAGTTCTTCTGGGTACATACCCAGTAGTGGTATTGCCAGGTGGCAAGTCTATATTCAACTTCTTTAGGAACTGCCAAACAGTCCTCCATAGTGGCTGTACCATTCTGCATTCCCACCAACAGTGAAGAAGTGTTCCTATCTCTCCACATCTTCTCCAACATTTGAAGTTCTCTGTCTTTTTAATAGTAGCCATTCTGATAGGTGTGAAACGATACCTCATTGTATGGCTGAGTCATTTTTGTCTATTTTGTTGTTTGTGCCTCTTTCATGGTAGATTGATTCTGGTAGGCACTGACAAGTAATAAAAATATGCTTGCATTTTTTGCCCACTTCTGTATGTCCATCCACTTGCTCCTCACTGGATCTCCTTGTCTCTGAACCTCCCTTTTTCCTTCCAGGCCCTGCATAAAATGACCAGGCAATTAGCCACTGCCCAGAAATCTGTATATATTTGCATACAAAGCTACTACTTCTGCATATAGTGAATGATTAGGTGCACAGATCACAGCTGTACTCATTTGGAAGATTTTCTCTCTCCACTGTCTTAAGTAATCACTTAATGTGTCTGTAATGCAGCTGCCATCTATTTTTGGTTTGTATCCACATATCAAGCAGACCCATCTGTAAACTGAACTTGGGATTTCCCCTCCTCCTTTAGAGGAGCCCCTCATATAGCCATATATAGGACCCCTCATATAACCATAGGAGAGAGCTGGTGGAAGGATACTGATTCAACTGTGGTAGGTGATATGGAGGCCTGTGCTGCTTGCTGCTTCAGCTTGCTTATACTTTCTAGTCCTCCTCAGGCTTAATTACAGATGTGCTGCTTCTGGGCCTGTCTGGATTTATAACTTGTTGGGTCTGACAGACTAGCTCAAAATGGGCAGTTTTGTTGCATGATCACTTGGGGTACCCCATGGTCATGTGTTCTTTTCTTTAGGGATTGGCAACATACCAGAAGTTATTTCTTAAAAGGTTGCAGATGAGATGACCTTGTTCCACAGTTCCAATAGACTGCATTGTGATTCCCCCAATGAGGCTTGCCATAAACTCCACACTGCATATTTTCCCACCACTGATACCTCCAACACCGTAGGGCAGGGGTTCTTAACCAGGGGTCTGTGAGATTGAATTGAAAATTCAAAAAACATTATTCTTATGGGGATGTGTTGGTGCGGTTGTGATATGTTTATTAAATAATACACAGTATAGTGTGGACTTAGTAAGGGGTCTGTGGTTTTCACCTGACTGACAAAGGGGTCTGTGGAACTAAAAAGGTTAAGAACCCCTGCCTTAGGGCTTGTGTGAGTCTGTGACCCAACAGGGTCTCTATTATTCCTTCAGAGAGCAAACTGGATAATTAAATGGAAAAATGAGAAGGATGACCATCCCTAAGTTGTTAATGTTGCCACCAATTTCCGTCATTGATCCTGGAGGTCAAGCCCTCTTGCCTGCCCCTCAGATTTTGCCAGTCATTACAGGAATTCTGCCTGTTGGTTTCTGGAAGTTAAGTGCCACCACCTGGCCTCAACTTTGGAGTCCTATCATCCCCATGGGTATTAATGAGCCCAGCTATGTAACTAGATTCCTGTCCGGTGGTCAGCCCTGGCTTGCAGAGGAAAGCCATCACTGAATTTCTTAGTGATGTTGGTGCCCCTTCTCCAGTGCATTACTAATGGTTGTGGCAAATGCTGTGTCCTCTGGACCCTCCCATGGAATTTAATCCTCTGGTGAATTTTCTGGCTTCACATAATATATCCATTCCAGCATGCCATTTATCTCAGACTCTTAATTAAGTACTCTGACATCTGCCAGGGAAACAGATATTTCCACTTTGTTCAGCCTGGGCTACTGTTTTTTCCAGGTTTTTAAGGGTCACTCTAGCAGCAAATATGTCCCATCTTTGGGGTCTTTGCCAGGGTGTTAAGTATTGTATCCCCCCCCAAAAGTGCCCCAAGTCAATGAAGTCCTACTTCTGCAGTCTAGTGGTCTGGCCCCATTGATTAAGCACCTCAAAATTTAATCCCTTTGTTATTGCCAGTCCATGATAGCTGACTTTTGTAGCTCCTTCAGTGTGTAATACCTTTTCTCCCTTATAAGCCCATTGTGTCCCCAACTGGGTAAGCTGAATTTAACCCTAGGTATAGGCCTGGCCTTCAGGAGAGAAGAAGGCATTTCCTGAGGGGTAGGGGCATTTCTTACCTTGCAAGGGAGAGACCTCTTGCAGCATCTTCCCATATGGAGAAAATGCTAGCTCTTGCCAGGGAGGGTTGAATCACCTCTGCAAACTCTGAGAATTCAGGGAGCAGTGAGAGGGTATGCAGAGCCAAAATCCACAGGCATATCCATCCATATATTTCCATACAGATTTTCCCAACCAGGGCCCCAATCTTAACAAAAAAGAACTGTCTTAGCTAAAGCATTTAAACATCTCCGGAGCTCTGCAACTCTTACTATCAAATCTTGTGTCTGTACCTCAGCGGTGTCTATTTTTCCACCGCATGCAATAAAGGGCCAATGAGTCCTTCTGTCTTTCATATCTGGCCTTTAACTGTCTGTTCATGATCCCAGGTTTTTCGTTATCCCCCTACAAGGTGTCAATACAACTTTGCATAAAACAGCCAACTCTGCTCTCCTTGTAAGCACTATTTCCCCCATCTTTCAAATGCCAGAACCATTGCACCTGTAACAGTATTCCTCTCTACTGGGACATATTCCCAAATCAACCCTGGCAAAATCTTCAGTAATTGCATTGTGATTTTATGCTCAGAACTATCTATGATCCTCAAAGTATCAAAGATGGGATTGTCTTTGCCAGCCAAGCTATGACTAAGCCAGTTTCCATAATCCATTATTACCACTTTTTTTCTTGGATCACTTTAAGCTGGGTTACTTCAGGTTCTCTGAAAAGCATTAAGAGATGTGAAAAAGATTGGGAGAAATTCCTGAGGTGGGGGAAGGAGCAGGAGCAGGAATGGGTAGGGAGAGTTTTTTGGTCATGGTTCTGGTCTGACACCATAGAATGAGAAGGTGATAGATTGGGTAGGAAGTGCCTCAGACTACAGCATAGTTCTAAGAAAGTTTCATCCAGGTCAATGGGGGAGTCCTTGATCCTTCCAAAGGCCCCAAGTTAGGGTTAGGGTTAGGGTTAGAGTTATGAATAGGCATGCAAATTCACTGCTAGGGTGGCCTTTAAAAGCATAGTAAAAACAATGGCTTATGATGAGTAAGGTGGATATGCCTGAGTTTCCCTGAGAGGTAGCAGAGTAAGTAATTAAGGGTCTGAGAGAAACAGGGTATGCTGGAATGGATCCTAGAGCAGGAATGGGCCTGCACTAGTATACCCACCACACTCAAGCTTTGTCTGGGAGAAGCACAGTGGAGCATGGCCTCAGTCTAAGACAGTGAGCAATACAAAAGGACAGCAGCTGGAGTTGTCAGTCAACTATACTCCTTGCAGTGGAAGATGTGAGTGGTGCATTTCCATGGCTCCCAGAGTTACAATGGCTTTATGATATTAATTTGTGCGATTTTCATCTTTATCTATGCAGGCATGTAAGAGTGTAAGTAACATTAGAATTTTTGTTTTAATAGGTAACACACATACACACAGCAAGGACCATTACTTATCACCATTTCTTTAATCTTTTCCAGCTTGATTCTGTTCCATTTACATGTTGTTCAGTTAAAGTCCTTCCTTGGGGGGGGGGGCGGATGTGGCTCGAGTGGCTGGGCGTCCGTCTGCCATATGGAGGGACCTGGGTTCAATCCCCGGGACCTCCCGGTAAAATAAAAAATATATATATAGAAGGCGCATGGGCTGCCAGGCTCTGTGTGCTGGTGAGCCGCCACACCCCGGGTGCTATTCAGCAAGATGATGACGTAATAGGGGAGAGACAAGACGAGATGCTCCGAAAGCTCTGAAAACCAGGAACCGAGGTGGTGCAGGTGGCAGAACACCTCTCTCCTGCATCGGAGGTCTCCAGGATCGAATCCCGGTGAAGACTAGAGAAGGCAGATGAGAAGACATGGCAGGAAACAGACACAGAGAATTGCCCAGTGAATGGATACAAAACAGCAAATAGGGAAGGGGGGCGTTAAAATGGATAAAGTAAATAAATAAATCTTAAAAAAAAAAAAAAAAAAAGTCCTTCCTTGGGGAGTGGATGTGGCTCAAGCAATTGGGTGCCCGCCTCCTACATGGGAGGTCCTGGGTTTGGTTCCTGGTGCCTCCGAAAGAAGATGCTCAGACAATGAGCAGACAGACAAGGGAGTCATCTGGGGGGCGGTGGGGGGGGGCGGTGGGGAGATTAATTAAAAAAAAAAAGTCCTTAAATATTTTCCACAGATAAGAAGGAGTATATGGTAAAATACTCTGAATTATTATCTGCAAATAATTATATTTTTTCACTCTAATAGGAGAATGGTATCTTGGCTGGGTATAGGAATCCTGGGTCATAGTCTTTTTTTCTCAGTAATATATTAATGCTAGCCCACTCTTTTCTAGATTTCAGTTTTGCAAATGGAGAAGCTTTTAAAAAATCCAGTCTAATATTTTCTTCCTTCATGGGTAACTACTACTTTCCACCTGGGGGATTATAAGATTTTTTTTAAAATTCCTTTTTCTAGAACCAGAATAAACCTAGCTCTATGTCTTTTCTTGGCAATATAGTCCAAGCTTTGTGAGTCCTGTTTTTTTTTGTTTTTGTTTTTGTTTTGTGAGTCCTGTTAATCTAAAGACATGGGTCTTAGCTTCAGGGATTTTTTCTTCTATTATTGACCTAATTGTAGCACCTCCTCCATCTATTTCTTCTACTCTGGCACTTTTATTACTTGCATATTAGGTATTCTGCATCTATCCTTCAGCTCTCTTATCTTTAACATTATAGTTTCTATCTTTGTATATTTTGCTCTGTGCTCTGATATATTTATTTCATCTTCCACATCACTATTTTGGGTATCTGCTATTCCCTTGGATCTTCCTTCAGCTTCTCTGACTCCTGGGCCAGGTGGCTTATGCCAGCTCCCACAATTGGCATAAGCCTATTTCCTGTTACAGATCAATATATACTAGATTTTTCTGCTACTGGGTCTGCTTCTCTGATTGAACTCTGACTAATACACCTACTTTGTTCCAGAAAGGATTTAAAGAGACAATTGGGGAAGCGGCTGTGGCTCAATCAGTGGGGCTCCCGTTTACCATATGGGAGGCCCCGGGTTCGGTTCCTGGGGCCTCCTGGTGAGGGCGGGCCCGCCCGCACGGCGTGGTTGGCTGACCCAGCGAGCACGGGTGGCGAGGGGGGCATAAATGAATAAATAAATAAAATCTTTAAAAAAAATAAAAAATAAAAATAAAGAGACAATTGCAGTGTTTCAGGTGAAAGATGATGAGAATCTAAATTATAGTAGTAGTAGCAGGGATGGAGAAAATGGGATTACATAATATATATTTAGAAAATAAAAAATTTCAAGACTTGGGTGATTAACTTGGAATGAGAAAGAAAGGATAAGAATGACTTCCAGAGTTCTAGTTTGTTCAGGGTGGCTAGTCCTACCATCTGAGTTAGACAACCAAGAGGAGCCTGTAGAACACCCAAGTGGAGATGTCTAACTGGAAATTTCCTGTCTTACTTAAATCCCTCTATGCTGAGTATGTATGTGACTGTTCTGTATCCTCTTAAAACATTAGGTAGTTCTATATGAAAGCTGTTTACTTATTGTTATGATTGGTATACCTTATATCCTGCTTAGATACCCTCAGGGTAGGATCAATGCCTTATCCATTTCTTTATCTTTCCACTTACTTGCTAGAGCACATCAACAAATATAAAACACATGGACTTTGTAGTCATATAGAAATGGGTTTAATTCTGGCTTTGTCACTTAATAAACTCTATGATCTAGTCAAGTTTTTAATTATCTCTAAGCTTTAGTTCCCTCATCTTGTGAAGTGAGTATAATGTCCATATAAGAGAATTATTGTGAGGATTAAATAAGATAAGCCATCCTTCAACTAGTGTACAAATCCTGATCAATTGGTAGTAGCTGCTTCTAGGCTTGTGTTGAAGTAGTCTTATCTGGGCTCAGCAGGAAAGAGTGTGCTGATGAATTAGTGATATTTTTCATGAACATGTGATTAAAAAAATAACTGCACATTTCTTATATTAATATATGCCATCTCTGATATACACTGTAAGTTTCTTAAGGGCAGGAACGATAGGATTCATTGTTATAGTCCTGATACCTAGCTCAGTATGTGGAACATCATAAATACCCCCCCCAAAATACTTGATAAATGAATAAATTCCTAGTATAGGACTTTCCATGTAGGATATACTTAAATGATATTTTCCTTCTTTCTATTCTGTACTATGAAGTTCTTCCTTGCATTTTTTTTTTTAACAATTTATTGAAGTATATCATTCCTACATGAACATGCATAAACTATAAGTGTTCAGTAAACATCATGAACTTACAAAACAAACATGCATAACATCATATAGGGCTCCCACACATCACCCACCCCCCCACACACACACACACACAGACACCTGCATTGTTGTGAAACATTTGTTAACAAATCATGAAAAAGACACTTCCGGGAAGATGGCGGACTAGTAAAACATGGGAATTTCTTCTCCAGAAAAATAGCTAGAGGACAGGCTGAAACAGACCCGAAAAAGATCTTCTAGGGTTTAGGACAGCAGGTGAAGGCTGCACACCACCCAGAGGAGAGAGGGACAAAAGAGGGAAATCACAACAACAGAACCATGAGTTGGAACTAGCAGCTTCTGCTGCTGCCGGCACCCTCCCCCACACTCTTTAGACTTCTCCGGCCTTTGGGCCTGCGACCACAGACAAAGGGGACTCCAGGGATCTACCAGTCCTGGAAAGGGGAGAGAGAGGGACACAGCCTTAGGCTGACTCAGGTTCTGACCTGCAAATTTGGGCTGCAGAGCCCCACGGACCCTTCCACACAGCGGTTTGCCCTGGGAGCCTAGGAAGGACTGGAGAAATCTGACCCTCGCAACCTCCCTCTCTTCTAGCCTGGACTAATTTTTGAGGACTCCACAGGAGAGGGGAGAGAGAGCCTGGGGCTGACCCTACTTTTGACTGGCAGGTTTGGTCTGCCCTGCCCTGAGAGCCCTTCCAGGCCCGGTGGGGCTGCGCCATTGTTTGCCTTGGAGCCTGCAAGGGGTTAAAGATATACAAACCTCCCAATCTCCTCCTCTACTAACAGGGACTGATTGTTGAGGATTCAGAAGGGAGTGGAAATATTTCTTAGCTGGGAAAAGGGGGGCACTACCAGAGAAGTCTGGAGAACTGTCTCAGAAAGTTTGAATTACAAGGCTCTTAGCCCGCAGACAGGAAGCTCTATCACATTGATCTGGTCTGTGTCACAACAAATACACTCTGACCAGGCATTGAATTGAGAGCTGCCAATGAGCGCCATCTCCTGGCAGACCAAGGAAGTGCACATAAGAAAATTAATAAGTAGGAGAGGCTTTTCCTGGCCTCTATAGCCTCCCTGCCCAAGGCCCTAGGAAACGACTCTACAACCAATTACTGGGTGCAGTGCTCAGTTTTGAGCAACCAGCAGAACAATCCTAACAATCAAGGTTGAGCCAAAAATCAAAGAGCTGTGGTAACTCATAGCCTCCTGCCACTAAAGCCCTATAAAAGAGAAAGTGATAGAGCATCTAAGTAAAATACAAACTAACCAGATGCCTAAGCACCAGCAAAAAATTACGAGCCATACTAAGAAAATAAAAGACATGACCCAAGAAAAGGAATACAGCAAAGTCCCAGAAGAGATGCAGAATTTGAGAGAACTAATCAGTGAGATGAGCACAAATTTCCAAAATCAAATTAATGAGATGAAAGGCAATATAGTTAAAGAGATAAATGACATCAAGAAGACGTTGAGCGAACACAAAGAAGAATCTGAAATCCTGAATAGAAAAGTAACAGAGTTCATGGGAATGAAAGACACAATAGGTGAAGTCAAAAACACATTTGAGGCATACAACAGCAGACTCGAAATGAAAGAAGAAAGAATAAGTGATACCGAAGACAGAGCAGCTAAAATTGAAGAGAGAAAAGAACAGAGAGAGAAAAGAATGGAAAAAATTAAGCAGGGGCTCAGAGAGTTGAATGACAACACAAAACGCAACAACATACGTGTCATGGGAGTTCCAGAAGGGGAAGAGAAAGGAAAAGAGGCAGAAAGAGTATTTGAGGAAATAACAGCTGAAAATTTCATCAACTCTCACGAAAGAAATGAACTTACATGTCCAAGAAGCACACCGTACCCCAATGAGAATAAATCCAAATAGACCTGCACCAAAACACATACTATTCACAATGTCAAATGTAAAAGATAAAGAGAAAATTCTCAGAGCAGCAAGAGAGAAGCAAACAATCACATACAAGGACGTCCAGTAAGACTTAGTACAGATTTCTCTTCAGAAACCATGGAGGCAAGAAGACAGTGGTATGATACAATTAGGAAACTGAAAGAGAAAAACTGCCAGCCGAGAATTCTTTATCCAGCAAAACTGTCCTTCAAATATGAAGGTGAATATAAAGTATTCACAAACAAACAGAAACTAAGAGAGTTTACAAAAAAGAATCCACCTTTGCAGGAAATATTAAAGAAAGCCTTAGAACCTGAAAGAAAAAGACAGGAGAGAGAGAGGCTTGGAGGAGAGTAGAGAAGAAAGAAAAGCAGAAAGGATAACCAAAAGACTAAAAAGAGAGACAAAAACAAGATGACATATGAAAACCAAAGAATAAAATGGAGGAAATAAATAGTGCATTTTCAGTAATATCATTGAATATGAATGGATTAAATTCCCCAATCAAAAGATACAGGCTGACAGAATGGATAAAAAAACATGAGCCATCCATATGCTGCTTACAAGAAACTCACCTCAGACCCAGGGATACAAACCGGCTGAAAGTAAAAGGTTGGAAAAAGATACTCCACACAAATAGTAAACAGAAAAGAGCAGGGGTAGCTATACTAATATCCAACAAAACAGACCTCAAATGCAAAAAAGTGATAAGAGATGCGGAAGGCCATTATATATTAATAAAAGGGACGATCCTCCAGAAGATCAAACAGTCATAAATATCTACGCACCTAACCAGGGTGCCTCAAAATATATGAGACAAACTGGCAAAACTGAAGGGAGAAATAGACATTACTACAATAATCGTGAAAAGTAATAAATAAATAAATCCTTAAAAAAAAAAATTTAAAAAAAAGGCAATACTGGATCCAAAATAGACAATGGAGCAATATTTTTAAAGAATTAAAGGAGAAATTATAACAGTGATGTGGAGCCAGTGGCCACTGGACACTCTCGGGGCAGGGAGGGGATGTGCAGTTGAAATACAGGGGCTTTTTCGGGATTTGGAGGTTGTCCTGAGTGCCTTTGTGGCAACGGATGTAGGCCATTTTAAATCAGCACACACCATTCAGAACTGTGTGGGAGAGAGTGTGGTCTATGATATGAACTGTGGTCTATGGTTGATGGCAAGGCCCCAGGATGTGTAAGTCCATTGAGGGTGATGGGCCACACTTGTGGGAGATGTTTGTGTGGGATGTGGTGGGAGGTGTGGGAGGTGGGGAACATGGGAATCCCAGTAGGTTCCGTGTAATATTTTAGGTAATCTAAGCACCTCTTAAAAAAAAAAAAAATATATATATATATATATATATATATATATAACATTTTTGTAAGCAAATGCACATATATGCATATATATTTATATATCATTTTACAAATATTGGTATGTATTGTGAAAATTTTGATTTTTACCCACAATAAAAAATAAATAAATTTAAAAAAAATTGGTGTGATGACAGCACAACTCTGTGATGAAACTGAGGGCCACTAAGTATAAACTTTGGATGGATTGTACAAGGCATGGAACCATATAAAACAATGAACCCCCTGGTGGATGATGGACTGTGGCCAACAATACAAATATGAGAACTTTCTCTCATGAACTATATAACAAATATACAATAAATATACATGGTCTTAATAAAGTGTGGTTTGTGGGAAAAATACATCAAATATAAACTATGGACTATAGTTAACAGTAATATTTTGATGATGTTATTTTTCTTTCATCATTTGTAACAAATGTTCCACAACAATGCAAGGTTTTGGTGGTGGGCTGATATATGGTAATCCTGTATGTTATGCATGATTGTTTTGTAAAGTTACAACTTCTTTAGTAATAATAATAATAATAATAAAGTTTCTATTGACAATGGGTTCACACCCACAGCAATGTAAAAAAAAAAAAAAGAATTAAAGGTAAAGAACTTTGTACTTAGATGTTTATAGTTTCAAATTTATATTTCGTTTCAAAGTATATATTTCATTTATAAGTTTATATTTCATTTAATTTCATTTAAATATGAAGATATAGTAAAATATTTTCAGCCATTAAACTTTCAGAAGATTAGCCCTAGGAAACTCATACAAAAAGGATGCCCTCTGTGACCACTGCTGCTTAACCCAAGGTCCTCTTCAATTTACTTGAACATTTCACTACTGTTGAGGTTTTAAATTGTTTGCATTCTTTTTTTTTAAGATTTTTTTATTTATTTATTCATTTATCCCCCCCTTGCTGCTTGTGCTCACTGGGTCAGCTAACCATGCCGTGCGGGCGGGCTTGCCTTCACCAGGAGGCCCCGGGAACCGAACCCGGGGCCTCCCATATGGCAAACGGGAGCCCTACTGATTGAGCCACAGCCGCTTCCCTGTTTGCATTCTTTGATCATTTTAAATAATGCTATAATAAAAAATTTATTAAAATAACTTTGTTCTTAATTACATCATTAGAAATAATTCATAGAAATAAAATTATTTAATCAGAGATATGTACACTTAAAATATTTTCATAAGTACTGCCAAACTGCTTTAACAAAATTAATCAAAATTAATGCACTTAATAATAAACTCAGAGTTCCTTGTCTCAAAGCACTCTTATAAGTATTATTATTTATAAAAACTTTGCTGATAAATAAGGGAACACTATTATCTTGTTGATTTAATTTGCAATTGTTTTAAGGGTGAACAATTTTTTGAATATTTTTTAGCTATTCGCATTTCCACTTTTGTGGATTTTTATTTTCTTCTTTTAATCTAGTTTTAGATCTGAGTGTTCTTATTTATTTGTCTGGAATAAAGGTATATATACTTTGTCCAATTTGGTGTAAAAACGTTTTTTTTACATATAGCCTTTTAATTTTCTGATGTTTTTGAGGTACAGAATTTTTTTATTTTTACAGTTAAAAATCTGTAGTTTTTTCCTTTTATGGTCACCAGTGCTTTTTTTTATTCTTTGAAAAACTTCTTTATCCAGACTTTTAAAGCTTTATAATGCAAATATTTAAAATTATAAAATAATGTTCTCACATGGTAAGAAATTCAAACAAAATAGCAGTACAGAAAGTGGAAAGTAAAAGACCTCATCATCTCTCCCATTCTCCATTCCACAGAAGTAACCATTTTTCTACGTATCCTTTCAGAAATTTTATATATATAACCAAATATATAAATACATAAATAGTTTTAAAGATTTATAAGTAGGATACTATACATACTTTCTGCAATTTGCTTTTTTCACACATAGGGACCTACTCCAGAGATTAAGGTTTTAAATGGCAGTAAACATTAATTTGGAAAAAAATATTCTTAAAACTTTGCATAGACTATTTTAAGATATGGAGGCTGGATTTAAATATCTGGTAGGCTGTGCTATGGTCCAGGCAAAAAATGATTAAAAACTCTATTGTAATAGTAGATGATATTAGTTTGAATGCATTTGCTAGTACTTAAGAAAACTGCACCTTAGAAAACCTCAAGTGAATTTAAAATTTCTGATTTAATGAAAGTTTGTCAAAAACTGTATGCTAACTCAGGAGTAGCAAAAAAATAATATGCTTAAAAATTATAAGTGAAAAATGGAAATGTAGCTGAAAAGATGTGGCTAGCCATAACATGTTGAAATTTTTTTTAAGTTAATATGACATGAAGAAACCAGGAATTTATTCATTCATTAGAGTTGCTTATGTTTTTAAATCGTTTATTTCTAGGTTTCTATTACTTCTGTCTTTTCTTAACAGTCATTAACAATATATTACTTTAATCTGAATAGCATTATTCCATACAAAATTCAACTCTCTCTGAGTTTCCAAGCTCAAACACAAAATATATATATTTTTAAGAGTTAAATAATATAAGACAACTTATTGTTAAATTTCAAATTTATTCATTGTACAACAGTAGTATCACAGAGCATTACTCAGAATTCTGGTCATAGATATATATTTATTATTAAGAAGCTTGAGGCTCTGGTGAAGGCGAGAAAGAGGAGAGTGTGGATGATGGGACCACCTGTCCCCTCATCCCGCCTAGTGTGTTTTTAATGGGTATGAGCGCCTGATGGAGAAAAGCATCAAGAATGGGGGCTCTAGACCCTACAGCACATGTTGGTGGGAACAGCAAAGTCTATTTTCATTGGCATCGGCAAGTTCAGGTTGTCAATGACCTTGACAAACTCCTTACAGCTGAGGGTGAGCCAGGGGTTCAGAATCTGGTCCTCCACGGTGGAAGCTGTGAGCCCATGGTAATGATGAGCAGGGTAGATCAGCCAGTCACCTGGAAGCATGAAGATCTTTTCATGGACTGAGTGGTACAAGGTCCTAGCACAACCTTGTTGGAAGTTTGTCCACCCATATCCTTCGAAGAGCAGGGCATTTCCAGTGAAGGCCATGCTGTGGTTATTCAGGACAAAGGTAGCACAACCTAGGGTGTGGACAGGACTGGCCCAGTTCTCCAAGGCAAAGTGCCCAAGGCAGATGGAGTCTCCATCCTCTATATGCAGGTCAGCCTGGGACTCACTAAGATGGGAGAAGACAAACTGGCAGCCAGGAAATAGGGATAGGAGCAGCCCCAAGCCGGTGATACGGTGAGTGTGGCAGTGTGTGTTTTCAGTATATAGTAGCCAGAGGCCCAGTTCCTTGACCAACTGGGTGTCTGAGGCACTGTCTACAGAACTTAGTCAATTAGAATGGCCTCTTGGGACTCCCTGTCACCTTGCAGGTATGTGTAGGTGCAGCACTTGGGTTCAAACATCTCTTGCATGCTGATTGGGACTAGTTGTAGTGCCAGCCACAGCTGGGTGTACTCGGGCTAACCCAGGGTCCTAGTCTCTTTAATGTCCAGTTTATCAGCACTCATATCAGAATGAGATTCTGTACTATTATTTTAATGATTACATATGCAAACTACAGTAAGCATTGAATTCCTCAGGCCCAAAAGAAAAATTTCAAAGCTCTACAGAATTAAGCTTTTTATATTTGTATGTATGCATATCCTTATGTATGTATTTACTTATTTTTTAACCCTTTTTCTAGTTACTGATTACAAAAGTGGTATCTCAGTATACACTCGTAAAATTATAGAGTAGAGGACCTCTGGGAAGATGGTGAATTAGAAAGACATAGGACTCTGTTCTGTCCCAGAAAAATAGGTAGAAGACAGGCAGAAATGGCCCAGAAAAAAATGTTCTAGAGTGTAGGACACCAGGGTAAGGCTGGTCACCATCCAAAAGAGAGAGGGTCACAGGAGAAAAAAGTCTCGACATTAAGACTGTGAGTAGAAGTTGCAGCTGCAGCTGCCAGCACCCTTCCCCCACCCTACATGCAGACAATTTTGAATTCTCCATCCTGGGCAGACACAGACAAAGGAGGCCACAGGTATCCATCTCTCCAGGAAATGGGAGAAAGAAGAACACAAGCTAAGGCTGATTCAGCTTTTGGCTAACAAATTGGGTCTGCTGTGTCCCACGAGCACTTCCAGGTTGGGTGGGGCCATGCCATTGTTTGCCTTAGGAGCCTGTCCAGGACTAAAGAGATCCAACCCTCCCAATCACCCTCCCTAATGACCAGGACTAGTTGTTGAGGACTCAGAGGGGAATGGAATTATTTCCTACCCACGAAAAGGGAGGGGGATACCAGCAAAGGTTGGAGAACATCCTCTGAGAAAGTTTGAATTGCCAGCCTCTGAATAGCCTCCAGGCAGGATCCTCTGCCACATTGTTACTGTCTGTGTTGCAACACACTCTGACCAGGCTTTGGACTGAGAGTGCTGTTGAAGAGCACTATCTACAGGCCAACTAAGGAAATGCATGTGAGGAAATTAAAATAAATAAAAGAGTTTTTTTCCAAAGTTTACAGCCTCCCCAAGGCCCTTGGGAGTAAGTCTGCAACCTGGTAATGGGTCTATGGCCCAGATTTGAGCAACTAACAGGAACAATCCTAAACACCCAGAACAGCCTGCACCAAGAATCAAAGAACATCAGTAACACACAGCCTCCTGCCATTAAATCCCTACCAAAGAGAGAGAGAAATTGAGCATCTGACTAAACTCGCCATCATACTGAGATGCTTAGAGATCAGCAAAAAATTACAAGCCATACTAATAAAATGGAAGAAATGGCCCAAGAAAAGGAAAATATCAAAGCCTAAATGAGACACAGATTAAAGCCAATCTATGAGATTCATACAAATTTCCAAATCAAATTAATGAGTTGAAAGACAATATGGATAAAGAGATAATGGACAGGGAAGCGGCTGTGGCTCAATCAGTGGGGCTCCCGTTTACCATATGGGAGGCCCTGGGTTCGGTTCCCGGGGCCTCCTGGTGAGGGCATGCCTGCCTGCACGGCGTGGTTGGCTGACCCAGTGAGCGCAAGCAGCAAGGGGGGGATAAATGAATAAATAAATAAAATCTTTAAAAAAAAAAAAAAAAAAAAGAGATAATGGACATTAAGAAGACACTGAGCAAGCACCAAAAAGAATTTGAAAATCTGAATAGAAAAATAACAGAGCTAATGGGAATGAAAGACACAATAGGTGAGATACAAAACACATTAGAGGTAGACACAGCAGACTGTAAATGATAGAAGAAAGAATAAGCGATGCAGAAGACAGAAAAGATGAAATTGAAGAGAGAGAAGAACAGAGAGAAAAGAATGGAAAAAATTTAGCAGGTGATGAGTGAGTTGAATAACATGAAGTGTAACAACATATGTGTCATGGAAGTTCCAGAAAAAGAGGAGAAGGGAAAAGGGGCATAAAGAGTAACTGAGGAAATAATGGCTGAAAATTTTCCAACTCCCATGAAAGAAATGAATTTACATGTCCAAGAAACACAGCATATCCCAATCAGAATAAATCCAAATAGACCTACTCCAAGATACATACTACTCAGAATGCCATACATCAAAGAAAAAGAGAAAATTCTGATGGCAGCAAGGGCAAAGCAAGCCACCACATACAAGGGATGGCCAGTAAGATGTAGTACAAATTTCTCATCAGAAACCATGGAGGCAAGAAGACAGTGCTATGATATAATTAGGATACTGAAAGAGAAAAATTACCAGCTGAGAATTCTTTACCCTGCAAAACTGTCATCAAATATAAAGATGAGTTTAAAATATTCACAAATAAACAGAAACTAAGAGAATTTGCAAAAAAAAAAAAAAAAAAAAAAAAAAAATCTTTGCAGGAAGTATTAAAGGGAGCTTTACAGTCTGAAAGAAAAAGACAGGAAAAAGAGGCTTGGAGGAGAGTATAGAAGGCAAGAATAGCAGACAGGATAATCAAGAGTAAAAACAAAGATGAAAATAAGACATGACATATGAAAACCAAAGAATAAAATGGAAGTAAATAATGCATTTACAGTAGTACCACTGAATGTGAATGGATTAATCTCCCCAATCAAAAGACATAGGCTGGGGGACAACCAGCAAGATGTAGGCAGAGTAAGAAGCTCCTAGTGTCGGCTTGTGCTACAGGGCAGTTAGTAATTACTCAGAGCTATCTAAGGCACCTGTTTGGGGGCTCCAGGACACCAGAAGAGCATACTGCAACATCCTTGAAAGAATGGAAGGAGGAGATTGCCCATCTCCAGAGAAGATCCCTAAGTAGAGTGTTCCATGCTCTGGAGCCCAGTGCCCATCCTCCACTGGTGACACAAGCCACTGTGGGAGAGATTCTGGAATTGGAAGCTCCACTTCCCAAAAACGGGAGAGGAAGACAGGATTGGGCACCAACTTCAGCTACTGGTTAGTAAATTCGGTGGGCCAAAGTATAATCCTAAGAACAGCTAAAGTTTAAACCTGTTCAAGTCAAAAAGAGGCCAGTAGCTGCCATTTTAACTTCATCCCTGGCACAAGGGGAAGCAAATGGACTGAAAATCACAGTGCTGGTAGGGACTGGCTTCTTTCCATCCAAATCAGATTGCAGCTCTAGCATAAGCCCCAGCCCCACCTCCAGCAGGGAGGAAGCTGAGGGGGACTTACAACAGCCTCTCTGGGAAAATACAGGCCATGCCACGGAGGCTGGTGATCATCCTACTCTAGCGGCACAAGCCGCCTCGGGGGCTATTCTGTGGCTGGAATAGGAAACTCCATTTCCCAAAAACGGGAGGAAGAGATAGTTGGCCACTGATTTCAGCTACTGATTAGTAAATTTGGCTAGCTAAAGTATAACCCCGAGAACAGCTAAAGTTTGAACCTGTCCACATCAGAAAGAGGCCAATAGCTGCATTTTGACTCCACCCCCAGCATGAGGGGAAGCTGGCTGACTGAAAATCACAGTGCTGGTGGGACCAGCTTCTTTCACCCAGATGGGCCTACAGCCCTAGCCTAGGCTTCAGCCCCACCTCTAGCAGGGAGGAAGCTGGCAGGCCCTGCACCAGCCTCTCCTGGTAACTGCAGGTACATTCAGCAGGCAGACTGAATAGTCAGAAGTGGGGCAACTGCAGTCATTTTGGACCTACATGGCATAGATTGCTGCCCACACCTGCAGCTCCATCCCCACCCTAGGCAGGGGAGAAAGGGGCTCAAAGCTTCATCAATCTCTCTGGGCAACTACAGTGTAGGCCTGCATAACTTGGATTATTACACACAGCTGTGGCTTTGTCCCTACCCCTGGCAAAGGAGAAAGTTGGGAGAAGCTTCATTGGTCCCTGGGGAAAGGAGGGCAGCTTGAGCCTCCACAGCTTACAGCACCAACTACATCCTTGGCTCCTACTATACAAACAGCAAGGGAGAAAGGGCAAGAAAGCCATAAACTAAAGAGAGAAACTGCACCCAGAATAAATACACCTGGTAAGCCAGATGTCAAGACACCAACAAAAAATTACAATCTACACCAAGAAACAGGAAGATATGGCCCAATTATAGGAACAAGATAAGCCTCCAGATTACATAAAGGAGTTGAGACAACTAATCATAGATGTTCAAACAAACCTCCTTAACAAATTGAATGAGATGGCTAAAGAGATTAAGGATATTAAGAAGACATTGGATGAGCACAAAGAAGAATTTGAAAGCACACATAGAAAAATAGCAGATCTTATGGGAATGAAAGGTGCAATAAATGAAATTAAAAATATACTGGAATCATATAATAGCATATTTGAGGAGGCAGAAGAAAGGATTGGTGAGCTTGAAGAAATGGCCTCTAAAAGTGAACATACAAAAGAAGAGATGGAGAAAAGAATGGAAAAACTTGAACAAGATGTCAGGGAACTAAACTACAGTAAGAGACATGCAAACATACATGTCATGAGTGTCCCAGAAGGATAAGGGAAAAGAGGCAGAAGGAATATTGAAGAAATAATGGTAGAAAATTCCCCAGCTCTAACGAAGGACATGGATATCCATGTCCAAGAAGCACAACGTACTCCCATCTGAATAAATCCGAATAGACCAACTCCAAGATACTTACTAATCAGAATGCTGAATGCCAAAGACAAAGAGAGAATGCTGAGAGCAGCAAGAGAAAAGCAATTATAACAAATAAGGGACACCCAATAAGATTAAGTACCAATTTCTCATCAGAAATCATGGAGGCAAGAAGACAATGGTATGATATATTTAAGATACTGCAAGAGAAAATCTTCCAGCCAAGCATCTTATATTTGGCAAGAATGTCTTTCAAAAATGAGGGTGAGTTTAGAATATTCACAGATAAACAGAAACTGAGAGAGTTTATAATAAAGAGACCAGTTTTGCAGGAAATACTAAAGGGTGTGCTACAGCCTGAAAAGAAAAAAACAGGAGAGAGAGGCTTGGAAGAGAGTCTAGAAATGAAGAATATATCAGTAAAAGTAACTAAAAGTCTCAAAAGAGTGGAGAAAATAAAATATGACAGATAAAACCCAAATATTTAGGAATAAACTTAACCCGGATGTAAAGCACTTGTATTCAGAAAACTACAATTCATTGTTAAAAGAAATTTTAAAAAGACCTAAATAATTGGAAGAACATTCCATGCTCATGGATTGGAAGACTAAATATCATTAAGATGTCAATTCTACTCAAGTTGATATACAGATACAGTGAAATCCTGATAAAATTCCACCAGCATTTTAAAAATAAATGGAAAGCATGATTATCAAATTTATTTGGAAGGGTAAGGGGTCCTGAATAGCCAGAAACATCCTAAAAAGGAAAAGTGAAGTTGGAGGACTCTCACTTCCAGACTTTAAATCATATTACCTAGCTAAAGTGGTAAAAACAGCAATCCAATCCACTACTTATTCCTTTTTTTTTGGTTGTTTATATCTCTATACAAAAGACAGTTTGTTTTGGCATTTTCTGCTTGGATATAAAGGTTTTTTTTGGAAAAAAAACTCATCTCAGATGAGTTTCCAAGAGACTCATCTAGATCCAGGGATACAAACTGGAGTAAAGTAAAAGATTGGAAAAAGATACTTCACACAAACAGTAACCAAAAAAGAGCACAGGAAGCTATACTAATTTTGGAAAAGAAGACTTTAAATGAAAAAAAGTTTTAAGAGATATAGAAGGCCAGTATATATTAATAAAAGGGACAATTCACCAGGAAGAAATAACAATCATAAATATCTATGCATCTAACCAGGGAGCCCCAAAATACATGAGGCAAACTCTGGCAAAACTGTAAGGAGAAATAGACATCTCTACAATAATAGTTGAAGACTTTAACACCCCACTCACATCATTAGATAGAACAACTAGACAGAAAATCAACAGGAAACAGAGAACTTGAACAATATGATAAACAAGCCAGACCTAACAGACATATACAGAAGATTGCATCCCAAATCAGCCAGTTCTACCTTCTCAAGTCCCTATGGTATTTCTCCAGGATAGACCACATGTTAGGTCACAGGGCAGGTCTCAATAAATATACAAAGATTTAAATTATATAAAGCACCTTCTCAGATCATAATGGAATGAAAATGGAAATTAATAATAAATGGGAAAGTAAAAAATTTGCAAATGTGTGGAGGCTAAACAACACACTTCTAAACAATCAGTGGGTCAAAGAAACTGTAAGTGAAGTTAATATATTTATACAAATGAAAATGAGAACACAATTTATGAAAACTTACGGGTTACAAGGAAGACAGTGTTGAGAGGGAAATTTATAGCCCTAAATGCCTATAATAAAAAAGAAGAGCTAAAATTGCAGGTCTTACTGAACTGGAGAAACTAGAAAAAGAACAACAAATTTTCCCAATGCAAGCAGAAGGAAAGAAATAACAAAGATTAGAGTAGAAATAAATAAAATTGAGAGGAAGAACAACAACAAAATAGAGAAAATCAACGAAACCAAAAGCTGGTTGTTGGAGAAGCTCAACAAAACTGACAAACCCTTAGGTAGATGAACAAAGGAAAAAACAGAGAAGATGCAAATAAATAAAATCAGAAATGAAGGGGAAGTTACAACTCATCCCATAGAAATGAAAAGGATCGTAAGAGGATATTATGAGGAACTGTATGCCAACAAACTAGACAACCTAGATGAAATGGACAAATTCTTAGAAATATACACAACCTACATTGACTCCTTTTAAAAGAAATACAAGAACTTAAACCAATCACATTTAAAGAGATTGAATCAGTCATCAAAAATCTCCCAACAAAGAAAAGTCCAGAACCAGATGGCATCACAGGTGAATTCTACCAAGCATTTTGAGAAGAATTAACACCAATCCTGTTTAAACTGTCCAAAAAATTGGAGAGGAGGGAAAATTACCTAACACATTTTATGAAACCAACATCAGCCTAATACCAAAGCCAGATAAAGATACTACAAGAAAAGAAAATTACAGACCAATCTCTCTAATGAACACAGATGCAAAAATTCTCAACAAAATACTTTCAAATAGGGGGCAGATGTGGCTCAAGCAGTTGAGCTCCTGCTTCCCACATGGGAAGTCCCGGGTTTGGTTTTTGGTGCCTCCTGAAAAAACAAACAAACAAACAAAAATGAACAACCAACAAGCAAAACAAATGTAAAAACCAACTCAGGGAAGCCGATATGGCTCAGTGGTTAAGCTAGCTGGTTAAGCTAGCTTCCCACATACAAGGTCCCGGATTCAATCTCCAGCCCCCACTACTTAAAAACAAAACAAAACAAAACAAAACAAAACAAAAAAAAAAAAAACCACAAAAAACAAAAAGCCCAAAACTTGCAAATAGAAACCAACAGCATATAAAAGTATGAAGTGGGATTTATTCCTGGTATGCAAGAGTAGTTCAACGTAAGAAAAGCAATTAACGTAATACACCACATTAACAATTGAAGAAAAAAAAACACATGATCATCTCAATTGATGCAGAAAAGACAGTCAACAAAATCCATCATCCTTTCTTGATAAAAATACTTCAAAAGATAGGAATAGAAGGAATATTCCTCAAAATGATAAAGGGTATAAATGAAAAAACTCACAGCTAACATCGTACTCAATGGAGAAAGGTTGAAAGTTTTCACTCTAAGATTGGGAACAAGACTAGGATGCCCACTCTTGCCACTGTTATTCAATATTGTGCTAGAAGTTCTAGCTAGAGCAATTAGACAAGAAAAAAAGTCATCCAAATAGGAAAAGAGGAAGTAAAACTCCCACTATTTGTGGATGACATGAAATATCTACAACAAATCTACTTGAGCTTATAAACATGTTCAGCAAAGTGTCAGGATACAAGATCAACACATAAAAATCAGTAATGTTTCTGTACACTAGTACTGAACAATCTGAGGTGGAAATCAGGAAAAAAAACTCCATTTACAATAGCAACAAAAAGACTCAAATACCTAGGAATCAATTTAACCAAAGAAGTAGAGGACCTATATGCAAAAAACTACAAAAGAATGATAAAACAAAGAAGACCTAAACAAATGGAAAGACATTCCATGTTCATGGATTGAAGATTCGTAGATTCAATGCAATACCAACCAAAATTCCGACAGCTTACTTTATAGTAATAGAAAAGGCAATTACCAAATTTATTTGGAAGGGAAAGTACACCCGAATAGCCAAAGCATTCCCAAAAGAAGAGTGATGTGGAAGGACTTTCACTTCCTGACCTTGAAATATACTACAAAGCTACAGTGGTCAAAATAGCATGGTATTGGCATAAACACAGACACATTCATCAGTGGAATAGAATTGAAAGTTTAGAAATGACCCTCATCTCTATGGCTAACTGGTTTTTGACAAATCTACCAAGTCCACATCAAGGAGACAAAGCATTCTCTTCAACAAATGGTGCTGGAAGAATTGGATATTCATAACCAAAAGAATGAAAGAGGACCCTATCTCACTTCCTATACAAGAATCAACTCAAAATATATCAAAGACCTAAATGTAAAAGCCAGGACAATAAACTTTGAGAAGAAAATGTAGGGAACTGTCTTCAATATCTTGTGATAGGAGGTGATTTCTTGGATCTTACACCCAAAGCATGCGCAACCAATGAAAAAATAGATAAAGGGACTTCCTCAATATTAAACACTTATGCACTTCAAAGGACTTATGCACTTCACGTCAAAAGGGTGAAAAAGGCAGCCTACTCAATGGAAGAAAATATTTGAAAATCACATATCTGATAAGGGTTTAATATCTATGCTATATAAAGAGATGCTACAACTCAACAATAAAAAGATGACCTGATTTAAAAATGGACAAAAGACATGAATAAACATTTGTCCAAAGAAGAAATACAAATGGTGAAAAAAACACATGAAAAAATGTTCAACATCACTAGCAAATAGGGAAATGCAAACAAAAGCTACAGTGACATATTTCACACCTATTAGAATGGCCACTATTAAAACGACAGAATTACAAATGTTGGAGAGAATGTGGATAGATAGGAACACTTATTCACGGTTGGTGAGAATGTAGAATGGTACAGCCACTATGAAGCACTGTTTGGAAATTCCTAAAGAAGTTGAATATAGATTTGCATGTGACCCAGAAATACCACTATTGAGAGCAGTGACACAAATAGATATCTGTACACTGTTGTTCATAGCAGCATTATTCATAATTGCCAAAAGATGGAAACAACCCAGATGTCCATCAAACTATGAAAGGATAAACAAACTGTGCTGTATACACACGATGGAATATTATGCAGCTATAAGAAATGAAATCGTGAAACATAAGACAACATTGATGAACCTGAAGACATTGTGTTGAGTGAAGCAAGCCAAACACAAAAGGACAAATATTTTATGTCTGCAGTATTATGAACTAAATATACTGTGTATCCACATGGAATTAATAATTAGAATATAGGTCACCAGAAAATAGAAGAAGGTTAGAGAATGTAAAGCCGAGGGTCAACCTGTGTAGAATTGGTAAAAAGGTTGTTTGTTAATCTTTGGAAATGAATAGAAAAGGTGAAATCACAACATAGTGTTTGTAAATAGCAGTGCTATTGTATGGGTATGGCAGTGGTTAAAAGGGAAAGTCTAAGGTCATGTATATTACTAGAAGGAAAGCTGAAAAATGTAACATAGAGGACTGTATGTGAAAAACCTCATGTGAAATATGGATATGGGTAATATTGCATACATAAGACTTTTTTATTTTTAAAGAAGCCTTAGATTACATAAATGTTACATGTGGAAGGATTCCTGGGGAACGGATATGGCTCAAGAAGTTGAGCACCTGCTTCCCATATGGCAGGTCCTGGGTTCGGTTCCTGGTGCCTCCTAGAAAAAAACAAAAACAAACAACAAGCAAAACAAATGAAAAAACCAACTCAGGGGAGCTGATATGGCTCAGTGGTTGAGTGCCGGCTTTCCACGTATGAGGTCCCGGGTTCAGTCCCTCGCCCCTGGTACCTCAAAAATAAAAAAAAAAAAAGAAAAAGAAAATAAAGGATTTTCCCATATACCCCACCCCTCCTGCTCCCACACTTTCCCCCATTAATCTTTCATTAGTGTGGTACATTTGTTATAATTGATGAACACATATTGAAGCACTCCTACTAACTGTGGACTATAGTTTACATTATGGTTTACACTTTGCACCTCACAATTTTGTAGGTTTTTATAAAATGTATAATGGCCTGTATCCGTCATTGCAATATCATGTAGAACAATTCCAATGTCCTGAAAATGCCCCATGTTAAACCTATTCTTCCCTCTCTCTCCCCTCAGAACCTCTCGTAACCACTGTTTTTATATCGATGTTAAACGTTCTTCCATTACTAGAATAATAATAAGTCTACTTTAGTCCATAGTTGCATTCTTTCCGTGTGTTTGTTCATTCCTCAGTCGTGAGGATTTTGGGACGGTGATGTCCACCCTGCTTCCAGCTGAGAGGGGGCTTAGTTCCAATGGGGCAGATGGATAGAATTGTCTTGCTTGTAATTGTAGATACTATGTGTTTTTGGATGGGCACTGTCCATCATCATCCTTTTGTTAGTTGTCCTGGATGAGTCTGATGAACTGGAGAGTAGGTGTTGGCTGCGACTCTGCTGAGATTCAGGGCTCAAACAGCATATGAACAGCCAGAAAACTTAAGTCTCTGAGACATATATTTAACAGGTATAATGCCAATTATAGGTTCAAATGAAAGGGGCAGAAGAACCATGCATAGGAAAATTATAAATGAGTCTGTGATATATTGGGGAGATAGGTCATTATATATTCCAAGGTAAGGCTCACTGATGGGGTACCAATTTCCTGGGGTTGTCTGCCCTGCCTATAGTGTCCAGATGGCTCTAGAGCTCTCAGGAGTACCCCTGCTTGAGGCACTGTTTACTGTGGCAGTCAGTGAGATCCCCCTGAGACGTGCATAAGTGTAACCTCTGGAATGACCTGATTCACTTTGAAATCTCTTAGACATTAAAAGCTCATTGGTATTTAATATTTTCCCCTTTTGGTCAAGGTCTTTTCCCAAATGCATCACTAGTTTGCTCTTGGGGTAATCCCTCGGTTCCAGGGAGGCTCATCCCTGTGATTCATTTCCCACACCGGTGGGAAGGTAGTACGCTTATACGCTGTTTGGCTTAGAGAGAGGCCACAATTGAGCAACAAGGAGGCTTTCAGAAGGTAACTCTTAGGCAATACACATTATGAGGCTAAATTTCAATTTCACAAGTTCAAGCATCAATATCCTAGTGCCTGGAGTATTGGTCTGTCCTCTTTTGCTAGGCAGTGCCTATGTACTCTAGAGATTCTTGCCACTCTATTAGAGAAGGTAGCAGGACTCCCCAGAATGGGAGTTCAATAGTCTGTTGGTTATTGTGTGGTTCTCCACCCACTGAAACAACATGACCCCATGAACACATTCATATTCCATAGATGTATGCTCCAGGTGCATCTCTCCTCACACATTGCCCCCTCACCAACACCCTGCACTAGTGATCCTCCCCTGCCCCAGTTTCAACCCTTTTGCAATCTAAGACCTCCCCCAAAACAAAGCCAAAAAAAAACTTTAATTAAAAAATTTTTTGGATTGTGCCTTTCAACACCATAAAATCTATCTTTTATGTATATTGACAATTTTTGTATGTTCCCCCAAGACTGTTTTTCTTTGAAAAACAATGTATGTTAACAAATGTATGTTAATGTTACAAGATGTCAGTATAGGAAATAAAACAACACATGCTAAGTGAAAGAAACCAGACACAAAGTACTATATATTGTATAATTCCACTTTTATAAAATGTAAATATAAATCAATTTATAAAGACAGAATTAGATTATTGGTTATGTAGGGCTGGGGAAGGATGGGGGATTGAGAGGTGACTGCTAAGGGGTGTGGAGGTTTTCTTTTTGGAATAATGAAATTGTTCTAAAATATTTTTTGATGATGAATGCAGAACACTGAGTATACTAAAAGCCATTGATTGTTTAAAAAAAATAAAATTATAGGGTGGAAAGATTTCTTTAAAACTTACAGTATCATACCATGTGTTTCCAGGAATTTTATATAGATAATTATATATGCTGCTTGTTTTTAGCACCACAAAGTATTATGGAAGATGATTTGAAAATATTTTTACTATATGTTATTGATTTACAGATCACAGTTTTGTTTTCCTAATTTTGCTTTTATTTCTAGTTTGCTGAACTTCCTCTTAAAACTGTGGGTAAGGAAAGGCAGTTAAAATATGGTTCCTCATCAACAAAGAGGAAGCACAAGTTAAGAACACCAAAACCATAAAATACTCTTAAGTTTTGTTTATACCTTTAAAAATGTTAGAATAAATAGACACAATTATAATAAACTGCAAAATTCATGCCTGGACTTCTATTTCAATGAATCACTTTTTATTTTCCTTGGCATATGATTTGCCTTTATAATTGTTTATACATTGCTAAAATAAGTCATTTACCAATCCACTACTTATTCCTTTTTTTTTTGGTTGTTTATATCTCTATACAAAAGACAGTTTGTTTTGGCATTTTCTGCTTGGATATAAAGGTTTTTTTTGGAAAAAATTGCTTTTACTAACACCTCTTTGCTAGTATATAATACATAATTTCAAATGAAATTCATGCATTGGCAATGAAAAACTTACTCAACAGATTTTTTGTTTGTTTTAAAAGACAACACAAAACATTAGAGTTGAATATTAGACCTTGCTCATTGCCACATGCATGATCATAGATATAAATAGGATACACATACTTCCTGCCGCTTGCTTTTTTTTCACACATATGGATATATTCAAGACATTGAGGTTTTAAATGACACTAATAACTTAATTTAGAAACAGTATTCTTAAAGCTTTGCTTAGGATAATTTGGAGTTGGAGGCTGGAATCAAATATCTAGTAGGTGTTGCTATGGTCCAGACTTTTAAGACTTTGCTTTTAGATTTAACCTTCCTTTTGGCGAAACACCAAAGCTCACTCTCTTTCTGAGGGTGTGTGCATGCAGTTCATGTACCTGTGTGTGTGTGAATCCTCATCTCATATCTTAAGAGGTCTCTGCAGTCTTGAGAGAAGTTTTCCCAAGCACAACTCAACTGGTCTAGAGACACAATTAGTAGATACTAGAATAAATTGGTTTGATAAATTCACCCCCAACTTCTTCTCCAGTAATATTACTGAAAATAACAGTTTAGTACTAGTTACTGTGTATTAACTTCCCTCCTGCTGTACCTAATAAACAAACCAAACTTGATTGCGAGTAAGGCAGAGAGAAAAGAATATGTGAAAAGAATATGACTTTAATGACTACCTCCAAAACAAAGCAAGGAACACAAGGTTTTAATTGTCCACTCCACAGTGACATATAAATGAGGATAATAAAGTTACTACAAGATACTTTTGAGATATTCTGGAGAATTATTTTTCTCCTCCTACTTCCTAGATTCTCTGTTTTATATCTTTTTATTATTATAGAATATATGGTCAATGTACTTTAAAAACCTTACAGAATATATAAACTAGAAGTGCAAAATCCATTATCCCCCAGGAACAATGGTTAAGTTTGCTTAATATTCTTACAGAATTTTTGTGAATATATTTTATTTCTTCTTTAATTTTCATTTTATTAAGGTTATATGTGCACACAGTTGAAAGTCAAATAATTCTCTAAGACTTATAAAGGAACATATATCCCACAGCCCCTATCTGCATTTCCTTCTTCCTAGAGGCAAACACTTTCACCTCCTTTAGCTTATTTTTGTATTTACCCCAGCATCTTCAAATACCATGATTATATTGCTATTTTTTAACCTTTAGTTTTAAGTATCACTTATTGACTTTCCACTATGGAACATGAGAATTTACTTTTCTTTCATTCCTCTCCCTCACAATCTTTCAAGAAATATGGATATTTTCTTCACCAACCTCACCCTCTTGGTTCCAATATAATTATAGCCAATTTGGGTAGATAAGATTTAGGGTTTATATTATTAAGGCTAGGTAAGTAAATGCTATTCACAGCTGAGCCAAGTAGTATACTATGGTTAATTTTCCTTTCCTATACTAATTTGTTTATCCTAAACTTTACAATTCTTTTTGTGTGTGTATAGTATTTCATGTAATAATCATTAATTTAAGCTCAAACTGTACTCCAGCAATGCATGTTTCCTTTCACATTGTTCAAACATATTAGGTGTTCTAGCATTTCATCTATTTTAAGACATCTCTTCATCTTCTGAACTGCTCCAATTACCAATGTGCAATTCCTTTTACCTCTCTCTTAAGTGAGGTTTATTATTTCTTTGATGATATGTTCTACTTTTTCTTGGTTTATTTCTCATTTAAGTGGAGCATATCTTTTGTTAGTTTCTTCAGAAAGAATGGATGGTTTGAGACTTTGCAGGCCTGAAAATGACTTTATTCTGATTTCACAATTGGATGGCAGTTTTTCTTGGTATAGAATTCTAAATCAGAAGTAATTATCCTTTGGAATTTTTAAGAATTGCTCCATTATCCTTTAGCTTCCAGAGTTGTTATTGAGAAGTCAAATATAGTCATACCTTGGTACTCGACTGCTTTGAAACTTGTCGAATTTGATACTCGATGCATTTTGACGTGAAAACTTTGTCCAGGTACTCGTTGTTTGTTTGGTACTTGACATGCAAGCTAGACCTTGTCAGTGTTAGTTGCCTCGTGACTACCCTTTCCAGCCAAAACAAAGGGTCATGCACTAGTCACATGGTAGCTCTTGCCCTGTGCACATCCCATTGCAGTCTCATCTTAGCTTCTGTGGTCATTTTGGGTATTTTTGTTTGTTTTTTTTTCTCATCATGGGTCTTAAGAAAATGAGTAGTGATAGCGCTGAGCAGAAAAGAAAATTACTTTGCACCACCATTGAGCAAAAAAAGAGAAATAATAGGTAAATATGAGAGCAGTATTTGCATTACTGATCTTGCCAGGAAATACGGTATGCCTAGAACATTGGTCTCCACCATCATTAAGAATAAAGCAGCGATAAAAAAGACTGATTTTGCAAAAGGAGTTAAAGCAGTAACAAAGCGGCTTTCCCAAACACTCGAGGAAGTTGAAAAGCTGTTATTAATTTGGGTAAACAAGATGCAGTTAGCTGGTGACAGTGTATCTGAAGCCATATGTGAAAGCAAAAGTGTTGCATGCCGATCTTTTGAAAAACAAACCGGAACCGAGTGATAAGGGTGTTGAAGTTTTTTTTTTTTTTTTAAACAATTTATTGAAGTATACCATTCATACATGAACATACATCAACTATAAGTGTGGAAGATTTTAAGGCCACCACGACTGGTTTGACAATTTTAAAAAGAGGACTGGCATCCATAGGGTCGTAGGCATGGCGAGGCAGCAAGTGCTAATAAAAAGGCTGCTGTTGAATTTGTCACTGAATTCAAGACTATGTAGAGGCTGAGGGTTTTATTCCCCACCAAGTTTTTAAATGTGATGAGACTGGAATTTTTTGGAAAAAATTGCCAAATAGAATCTACATCACAAAAAAGGAGAAGGCATTACCAGGCTACAAACCAATGAAGGACAGGCTCACTCTATTGTGCGGGAACACTAGTGGGGACTTAAAACTCAAGCTTCTACTAGTCTAACACAGTGAAGCCCCACGAATTTTCAAGAAGCATAATGTCATAAAAAGCAAATTCCATGTGATGTGGAGGGCAAACAGCAAAGCTTGGGTCATGAGGCAATTTTTCACAAAATGGATAAATGAAGTGTTTGGTTCCTCAGTGAAAAAATATTTGCTGGACAAAGATTTGCCTCTGAAAGCTCTCCTGTTTTTGGACAGCGTGCCTGCCCTCCCTTCAGGATTGGAGGATGACATACTGGAGGAGTTCAGCTTCATCACTGTAAGGTTCCTGGTCCCCAACACTACTCCTCTCATCCAGCCCATGGACCAACAGGTCATATCAAACTTCAAAAAGTTGTAACCAAGGTGTTTTTCCAGAGGTGTTTTGAGATCACCTCTGACACCCAGCTGACCCTCACAGAATTCTGGAAGGAGCATTTCGATATCCTGCACTGCCTTAACATTATTGATAATGCCTGGAACCAAGTCTCTTTTAGGACAATGAATTCAGCATGGAAGAATTTGTGGCCAGAAGCTGTGGCTCAGAGAGACTTTGAAGGGTTTGAGACTGACCCCAAGCCTGCAGAAACAGAGGGTGCAGTTGTGCAGGATATTGTATCTTTGGGCCAAGCCATGGGTCTGGAGGTCAATTCTGCTGATGTTGAGGAGTTAGTGGAGGAACATCATGAAGAGCTCAGCACTGAGGAGCTTGCAGGAACTACAGAAGGAGCAGCAACAAGAGGCGGCTGAAGAGATTTAGATTTCTTCAGGTGAGGAGGAGATAAGGGAGGATGTCCCCAGTTCCCTGATAAAAGAAATATGTGCAAAATGGGCAGAAGTTCAAAACTTTGTGGAGAAGTACCATCTGGACAAAGCTCTGACAAGCAGAAATGTGAATTTATTGAAGGACCAAACAATTTCACACTTTCAAGGAATTCTGAAAAGAAGACAGAAGCAGTCCTCATTGGATAGGTTTTTAGTGAAGGTGACAAAGAGTGTTCAGAGCCTGTGGTGCAAGTTGAAAAAAGGCAGAAAAGAGAAAGAACACCTGAAGTTCAAGTGCCCGATGTTCTGTTAGAGGGGGGCTGTCCTTCCAAGCAACACTCCATGTAACCTCTCCTCCTCACCACTCTCCTTCCACCATCCCATTAGGCCATGGACTCTTCTCAGTACAGGTAAAGTGAATTTTTATTTTATTTAATCTAAGTATTTATTAATTTTTAGGTTTACTTCTCATGTAATGATATACAACCCTATCTTTTTATATATTGCCTTAAAAATGTGCATTGTCTTTGGTTTGGGAACACATTAAATATATTTACATTATTCCTTATGGGAAAAATTTGTTTGGTACTCATGTTTGGTACTCGTCCTGCCTCCCAGAACCAATTAACGAGCATTAAGGTACCACTGTACATCGTTTCTTATGTATCACATGAGACCTATTTCTCTCTATAAACTTGCCTCCAGTGTTCTAAAATTTCACAATGATATGTGGCTGTGGTGGATCAACAAAACAAACAGTCATTTGCTGTGCCTCTTTGACCTGGAAAGTGCTGTTCTTCAATTCTGGGAAATTTTCTAAAATATTCTATATCAATTTTTTCTGTTGTTTCTTTCTGAAACTTCTAATTTGCAGATGTCACATTTCCTATCTTAGCACTCTCATTTTCCTGTATTTCCTTCCTCCTCCTTTCCTTCTTCTCTCCCTTCTTTCCTGGGTTCAGTTGATGTTCCTTTTAAAAATGGTGTGGCATTTTGATATTATTTATGAATTCCAAAAAGAGAAATTAATTATGTTTGTAAACTGGTCAGTTCCTCTGGGCATGATAATCGTTGATTGATTTAAACTCAAAGGCTTTACATTTACTTAACTAAATCAAGATTAGGGCCTTGATTCTACCACATCATTAAGGCGTGCAGGGTTGAGTCCCCACCCCCTTAATGGGCTATCTAAATGGATGTTCTATCAAGAACACAGAAGTAGATACACACAGAAGAACACAGAGGAAGCAGACAGCTTCATAGACACAGCAGAGGCCCTGGGAAGAGAGATGAACCATTCGCCTGATAGTTTACAGCTGACCTTATGAAGAGACCAGAGCAGCTGAGCCCAGAAAGAAATAAGCGCCGGGAAGAGACGAGCTTTCTGCCAGCCTACAGCTGAGATCAAAAGAAGCTGGACTCATGGAGCCTTAAAAGGGAAGAGGAAGGCTGAACCCTCCCAGGCATCACCCGCCATCTTACTTCAACATGTGGCAACAGACTTTGGGTGAGGAAGTACTTCTTATGGTACCTTGAGTTGGACTCTTTAGGGCCTTGTAATAACTGTAAGCTCTTACCCCAAATAAATACCCTTTATATAAAAACCAACAGATTTCTGGTACTTTGCATCAGCACCCCTTTGGCTGACTAATACAAACAGTATCCTCTTCTAGTTTCGGGGATATTTTATCTTGTTCTACTGGAATACTTTTCTTAATTTTCTTCTCCTTAGTTTCTGTTTAGTTTACTTTGGCATTTTTCACATTAGATTCTTTCCCTAAATGTCTTGTTATCTTTGACTATTTGCTCATATTTGAAAGTAGGGCATTAAAATCTTAAAAAACAAAAAACAAAAAAAAAAAAACTTAATATATAAATGGTGAGTGTTTTATTGAGGAAATGTGGACACAGGGAAGAGTATGGAACCAGCCTAGGGGAGCTGATCCTGGCCTGAGGGATACAGTGGAAAGCTGGGAAAGGGATGTCTGGGATGGGGGAAGACCCCTCCTTAGGGTCCTGCTCTCCAGGCTCTCCTAGGGGCTGGTATCTGAGGTTCACGGAGCTAAGAACATTCTACAGGGACCCATGTTCTTCTCCACAGTCCTCTCCTTGTGTGTGACCTCACAGCTGAACTTATTTTCTCCCTTCCACTGGACACTCTTCAGTCAGGTAGCTGCTGGCCGCATACTTGTAGTTGGTCTGTTTGGAGAGCTTGGTGGTCTGGACACCCTGGGTGATGATGCTACCATCTTTATTCTACTTCACATCAATGCTGCCTGGGTAGTCATGCTACATAGCAGCGTGGCCTTGTTCCTTTTCAGCTCCTTGGCAATTGGCAGGATCAGACTGACCTGGGGCGAGGCCATGGGCTGATCTGTTCCACAGGCTCTGCAGGCTCTACAAGCTGGGCCAGCTGCTTCCTGCTGTGCCTCAGGGCACAGGCGTGCTTCCGTGGAGGACAGTAGGCCATGGTGACCACGACCAGGCCCAGCAGCAGCAGGGCCCCCCCCCCGGCCCCGTAGCCTCCTGGCCCATCTGGCCTGTCTGGGGCATCATCAGCCTTTGGGGTTAAAGGCACCCACGGCAGACTGCAATGCCAGTTTCCCAGAGGAAAGGTTGACAGCTTCCCCAGTCCCTTGCACCAATGCATGTGGCTGCCCCAGTGTCCCCCTTCCTCTCTGTGTGCCCTGTAACTGTCTACACTGTATGGTAATTTGGCTAGGTCTTTTGTTGGAAAACTTGTCTCTCAATAGCCTTCTCTTGGACTGGTAAGATTGCTCAGAGAACACTCTTATTCAGTTTCCCACTTGGAGAATAAATCCTTGACTGCAAGCTTTCTGGGAGTTAGGTAGGAAAGTAATCTAAGGGGTCTTAACAAATGTAAACTTTCATTTAATTCTATTTCCAGTTGTGTATTTCTACCTTCAGCTGTGCCTGGTATCTCCTAAACACAGATCCTCTGTTTTATTTCTCCAGAGAATATACTTTCAGTTTTTTGATATAGCAGAGGAGGGTCAGTCACCTCACTGCAAAGTGTAGATAGGGAAATATATCTGGGTGGGAGTTGGGGACTTAAACACACTTTCAACTGATATTCCTGTGTTTAACCCCAACTTTACCCCCATTTCCAGAAGTGCCTGGTACTGCTACTTCTTGAGACTTTTGAGTTCCATAGTAAAATTGGATTGCTTCGCAAATTTTTTTGTAATTTTCAGCATACAGGTTCTGTCATGTTTGGTTACATGTATACCTAGGTATTTCATTTTCTTTGGAGTCACTGTAAATTGTACTGTATCTTTAACTCCAGCTTCTACATGTTCATTGTTAGTACACTTTACATTTTAATATGTGGAAATATTTCACTGTGGATTTTAGAAAAAAAAAAAGAGGGTTGAAGACTTCTGCTTCTAACCAACATGGAATGAGAGGACCAATATTTACTTTGCTACTTTAAACAACTAGAGAACCAGGCAAAATATATTAAACACTGGTTTTTCAGTCACTGGACAAAGGTAGCATGAGACTAGACTCCCCGAGAGAAGGAAAATAAAGTGAGGCCTATAATGTACCAGTTTAATGACTAGAGGCAGTTTCCAAGCTGCAGCACAGGGAAAAGGAACCTAAACAGAGCCCAGTGGTCTTTCTGAGTTGAAAATTTAGAAATTTAACTGTGAAGAGGTCAAGGTGGGTAAAATTTGTGGGGCAGAGCTGTGAAGAAGAGAGAACTGCAAAGAGAAACACTAAAGAGCTGCAGAGGGGTCTACCCAAATCATTGGCTGAGCAGTAATCTGTGTATGCCTGAGAAAAAGCTACCCAAGACCATGGAAAGACTACTGAAAAGGACTAAGCAGAACAATTTCTGAAGATCCCACACAGGCCTGGAAATCATTTGTGTTCCCAATGCCCACAATGGATGGGCCTGTAATATACTCAACAATGGGTACAATCCAAGGAATAATATCACCTTAGTATCTGAGTTAAATTGGGTCTAGACTCAGGGTTGCTTTGGAGTTGCCCAACAAACTTAAAAGGAAGCCCCAGAGGAATACAAATGATTCTAAGTAGGGAGCGGATGTGGCTCAAGTGATTGAGCACCTACCTCCCACACAGGAAGTCCTGAATTTGGTTTCCCATGCCTCCTGAAAAAAAAAAAAAAAAAAAAAAAAAAACATGCAAAACAAACAAAAAAAGCTGATGTGGCTCAGTGGTTGAGTGCCAGCTTCCCACTTACAAGGTCCCGGGTTCGATTCCCAGCCCCCCGTACCTCAAAAAAAAAAAAAAAAAAAAAGTTTCTAAGTAACTTAACTGTGTGCCAAAAACAAAAGAAACTGTTGCACCAACAGTGTAAAATTTAGTTTCTAACATAAACATAAATTAAAAATTACCCCTCCTAAACAAAAAAATAAAAGATGAGCAGATACGGAGAGGGCACAATGAATGGACACAGAAAACAGACAGCAAGCGCAAACAATGGGGGGGGGCAGCGAATAAAATCTTAAAGAAAAAAAAACAAAAAACAACCAGCATGGTATTGTCATAAAGCTAGACACATCAATCAGTGGGATAGAATTGAGAGTCCAGAAATAAACCCTCACCTCTATGGCCAACTGGTTTTAGAAAAAACCTACCAAAGCCATGTTAATGGGACAAAACAGTCTTTTCAACAAATGGTGCTATAACTGGATATCCATAACTAAAAGAATGAGCGAGGACCCCTATCTCACTCCCTATACAAGAATCCATTTGATCCATTTTGAGTTGATACAAGAATCCAAGTTTATACAAGAATCAACTCAAAATGGATCAAAAGACCTAAATATAGGGGGCGGATGTGGCTCAAATGATTGGGCGTCTGTCTCCCATATGGAGGGACCTGGGCTTGATCCCAGGGACCTCCCGGTAAAAGAAAAAAAAAAAAGACCTAGATATAAAAGCCCAGACCATCAAACTACTAGAAGAAAATGTAGGGAAACATCTTCAAGTCCTTATAGTAGGTGGTAGTTTATTGTACCTTACACTCAAAGCACGAGCAACAAAAGAAAAAATAGATGAATGGGAAATAACCCAGATGTCCATCAGCCGATGAATGGATAAACTGTGGTGTATACACATGATGGAATATTATGCAGCTATAAGAAGAAATGAAGACATGAAGCATATGACAACAAGGATGAACCTAGAGGGCATTATGTTGAGTGAAGCAAGCCAGACACAAAAGGACAAATACTATATGATTGCCATACTATGAACCAAATATATTGTGTAACATATTGTATGATTAAAAAAAAAAATTATACGTATCTAGCATATTTAATTGAAAAATGTGTTTCCATTCAACTGTATTTTTTAATGTTTTTATTTTCAATTATTAAATGTACAAAATAAAGTTAAAAAATACATTGAAAAAAAAATTACCAATAAAAACATAAAAAAACTAGAAAACAAAAAAACATTTTTTAAAAATTAAAAAAAATTACCAGTCATGCAAAAAAGTAGGAAAACATGGCTTATAACCAAGAGAAAATTCCATTAATAGACATAGAGTCAGGAATTACAAATATGGAGAATTAGGTGCCGGCGGAGGGGCTCCAAGGTGAGTTTGCATCTCTAGGGCCACAGCATTCAACCTGTTCCGGGAAGAGGCTGAGACCAGAAGGGCCAAAGACAGGCCGCACGAGAAACTCACCTTTGAAAAGCAAACTTTTCTCGGTTATAGAGCACTCTCAGGTGCTTTCTCTCATCGGACCACAGTATACTTTCTGCTGGTCTCCAGCGTCCACAGAAGTAAAAGGCCTAACTTGGCGACTTCCTCGAAATTGAGATTCCAAGGGAGGTCTCGCTACCCACCCGGGCGCCGATTGGGCGTCCACGTCACTCGCCCTCTGCCAATGGGCATCCAGCAGGTCACCTCTCCTCCCAGAGTCCGCCGCCTCGCCCCTGCTCGCCGCTTTCGCTCTCGGCGCAGGCGCAGCAGCTCGGCCGCTGTACAGAGGGGGTTTCGGGAACCGTGCTGACGCTGCGGGCGAGGATGGTGTTGGAGAGCGTGGCCCGCATCGTGAAGGTGCAGCTCCCCGCGTATCTTAAGCGACTCCCAGTTCCGGAAAGCATTTCCGGATTTGCCCGGCTCACAGGTAAACTTCCCCGCCAGCCAGTCATCCTTGCACGCTCCACGACGAGGGGGCGGAGAGTGTAAAATCCTCCGGCTAAAAGGCGGGGAGGGACTTGGGGAGTGTCGCCTGATCCCGTGACCCTGCGCGCGGAAGGAGGTGAGCGCATGTGCTGTCACCTCTCGGTTCTTGGCGGCCCCGGGTCCCTTCTTTTTCTCATGGCTTTCTATGGTGTCCTTCCATGGTTTTTGTTTTTGTTTTTCCGAGGCCGAGATGAGTTGGAAGCCGGCCAAGCTCTTTCTCCTGCATCGAGTATCTGTCCTATTGCCCTATTCATTGCTCTCTGCAGTTTGCTTGTTTATTTTAGAGCGGGATAAGTCACCGTTATCTAAGGACCTGTGTAACCGGCAGTCCTTGCTCTTGGCTGGGTTTTTTACTCCCCAGTGTATGAATGGAGTGAGAGAGAAATCTAGACATATACGATATTATGTATGTATATGACTTTTTGGGTTTTTTTTTTTTTTTTTTTGGTAATGAAATTATAAAATAACTTTCATTCTCACAAGGGGCAGTTGATCTATTTATGGGGGCATTACTGCAGAACTTGTGACTGCTAGGGTGACTTGAATTGGAGGAAAGAAACTAGCCAGAAGACTGGCCTGTGGAAATGAGGGAGCAGAATTAGGTACCGCTGGTATGATGGGCCGAATCTCACAAAATGAAATTAAATGAATATATGTGACATTCTCCACTTAACGCCCCTCCTCCACAAAAAAGAACTCCCAACTCAGGATTTCACATGTATGAAATAAATATCTCCAAAAAGCAGTCAGCACTTGTAAGATTTAGTTACACTGAGCCGTTTCCGTTTAAGGGGGCTATTGGTAAAGACAACCCAGACCGACTGGATTGGTGAGGAAACAAAACCATATTGATTCAGCAAACATTGAGTTGCTATGTATCAGGGAGTGCAAACACGAATTAGGACAATTTTGAAGTAGATAGGGTTGTCTTAGAGATTTTTAACAGCAGACTTTAAAGACAACATTTGGAAAGCTGTCTTGTAGAAGAAACATGAGACTTATAGAGTGGATGAAGAGATAAAAAAACTAGGGCCAAATTAGTGAAAATTAGTGGGAGGTGGATTTCAGCTCTAATACAAGATATATATATTTAAAGCATGCTTTATCCAAACGAATGGGCTTCTTTGAGTGATAGCCACACTCAGATTAGAAAGCAGTCTGGATAAAAACGAATTGAAAAAAAAAAAAAGTCTGGAGGGCTGCTTGATGATGGTGGATAGATTTAGATGGGCTAAACTAGATAATGAATTCTCGTCCAAATATAGAGATTCCTTGAATTATAGGCAAAGACAAATGCTCTGATGACAAATAGATTGTGAGATTTCAACATTTTTAGATGTTAAGGGGTTTTTGTAGAAAGCATGTAATTGAGCGGAAAGCATGGTAGCAGAATAATAGACATTAAAAAGAAATACCTAAACATCAGAAGCAACATAAAATTAAAAACTGTTTTACAGAATCAAGTGTTTATAAGCCTCAACGTCTTCTTTTGGTCCTATTAGTGTATTCTTGTAGAATTGCAGCAATTATGTAAAATTTTGACTTTTTTGTGTTTTAGTGTAATCCTCATCTCATTCTAACAGGTATGAAACTTATTTTAGATTAGCATACCACAGTCTGCCTATTCATTCCTCTGGAAATTTGTAATGTTTCCATGTTTTTATTATTATAATGTTTAGTAGTAAGTAGCCCCCCTTTTCAATTGTACCCTTGACTGTAGTCACTCAAATAGTAATACCAGGTCAAAATGAAATTGTTGTGTGACATTTGTTCCCTTTTGTCAACTTACCTTCTTAAAAATGTGAATAAAAATTGCCAACTTTTTAACAGTCAAGAAAGAAAAAAGTCCCCTTCCCCCACCCCTATCCAATGTAACCTGGATTACATGCACTGATTCTGATAGTACCTGAATTTATATTAGTTAAAATTTGTGTAGATAGAGTTTAGTTGAAGCTGATTAGAAAAGTGTGCTATTTGATTTAGTGGCTAGAAGAATTTAGGAGCTGATTTTCTTTTTCTACTTTCAACAATACTTAGTTTGCATTAAAGAAACACCACCAAAACCTTTTCCTCCTTAAATCAATAATATATAGTAACTTCCTATGTAACGCTGTGAAGCACTTAATGTAAAACTGATTTTCAAAAATGACAACTTAGAAATATCTTAATAGCATATATTTAAGTCCCATTATAGTGTGTCTGTCATTTAATTCTCATTATATTGCTTATTTGCTCAGGAAACATTTTACTTGTAATAATTGCTCTAATGAAAAAAATGAAGTAGTCTTTTTCTCACTGGACAAAGACAGTGACAGTTACAGGATCTATTTTGGAGCACTGTGAAAGAAAAATTTCAATGGCTGTTTTCCACTCTGCATCTCCCCTTCAGAATAGATTGTGATAGTAACATTTAGCTCTGCTGAATGAGATATGTGTGGAATCCATAAAAGTCTTGTTGAACCCCAACTTCAGAAGACAACTTTTTAGTAATGAATTGTTTAAAATATCTAGAGGACAACAGTATTTTCCTTTTCTATCTATGAAAATTGTAGCAAAAAAAAATGATAGTCATATTATTGTTGCCTGCTTTTCCTTCCCTATTTAGATGTAGCATTTTTTTAATGCAATTGACTCTCATGATGACTCTGCATTCTTAGCCAACACATGGAGATCCTTGATTACCATGCAGTATTTGAAAATAGATAATCCTTAGCAATCAGAAATAATTTATCTTAATTTGTTTAGGTCAGATTTTCAAGTGTGATTCTGCCCTTTGGTATTCTAAAACTTGGACTTTTCAAAAACTTTCCGTCAGCATATAAACCTTTAAATTGAACAATAAAAAATTCTTCCATTCAAGTCAGTAAACAGTTTATTTCCAGATTAAAAAGCTAACTGAAACTTTGAATATTGTAGCTCTTCCCACTTGAATTAGTTTGCTTCTTGAAAGTGTAAAGGTTTTACCCATAAACACAAACCAGTGAATCCTAATACTTCCTTTTTAATTAGAGAAGTTGTAGGTTTACTGTTTCTTAGAATATCATTCCTTATTGAGATTCATGTGTGTATATGTATTCTTAAAAATGTTTTTATAAAAAGAATGTTTATGTATCTTTTTTTTTTTAAACAAATCAATTTTCTTGATACATATCAACAAAACATACAATTCACCCAAAGTGCACAATCAGTGGTATTTGCCACGGTCACATAGTTGTGCATTCACCACCACAGTCATCATTAGAGCATTTTCATTATTTCAATAATAATAATAAACGACAATTATGTATCTTTATTATGAATAGGGTGTGATAGCTAGCCCATATCGCTATGTAAAGAGTTGTATCTCTACCCCCTTTTACACCTTATTCTATTTTCCTAATGTCTAAACTTTCAGAAAGTCTGTTAAAATTGCTTTCAACTCAGTTTGTTTTTAAATGTTCTTTTTCATGTAGATTTTATTTCTGTAATGGTGTTATTTCTTTCACTCCACCTTCTTAGTCTTATTCTTGTTTATTTTAATATAGTGAGAAAAGCAGTCAAAATGAGTATTAGAATTAATAGTGTAAGAGTGGTCTGATTTTAAAAAAAAGAAACATGGTATTTTAAAAAATTAGGAACAGGATGACTTCACTCTGTTGGACATGGAGTTTTTGAATTGAAAAAAAAATTAAGCGTATTCCACCCAAAAGCAAGTAAAAACTGTTGCCAATTGGGCACCTTTTTAATGGATTGTACCTTGAGGTCAGCCAGTTTTATGTTACTTAACCACAGATCTCAGTTGCAGTCTAAAATACATACCTCTGTAACTCCTGATCTTTTCTCAGACTTTCATCTTCTAAAACTAGCTTATCTCCTGAAACCCATGTATACACTCAACTTCTTTTAAAGGCACCTCCTGTTCTAAATGAAGCAAAGCTCTCCCTGAAGCAACCACTTCCTCTGTAGCCCTCTCAGTTGTATCAATTCTTTCTGTATCCCTCCTTGTCTCTGCAAGAGTTGGCATTTTTCAGGCTCTGCCCAGGCTCCACACTAGAACTCTTTCACCCTCTTCTTTCAAGGCTGTGTCTTCCTTTGAAGCTTCTGCCGTCCATAAATACCACTCCCTTTACTTTTTGCTGTCATCTGTTGACCTTCAGGCACTCTCCTGCATTCTTTAAGGATGTTGACACTTTTCTTCCCTTTCTCTTACTTACAACATTGCACTGTTTCTTGCTGCTCAAACCTGCCCATCCTATTATAAAACCACTGTGATTTTTTAAAAAATTAAATATTAGAGACCAATACCTCTGTCCATCCACATAATGAAATCAGAAATCTCAGAGTTGTGAATAAGCTTCACTTCCTCCACCTTATGCTCCAAACCTAATCATTCATCAAATCCTACTGATTTTACTTGCTGAGTTAATGGTTCTTATGTTTTGAGGGGGTTGGACGTTGATTATAGACCTCTTCTGAGATCCTGATGAAAACTATGGACTATCTCCTCAAAAAAATGCACACAACACATCCAGTTTTAGGAGACACCAGTATTTCTCACACTTGTTCTTTCTTCTCTGCTTTGACAGGCATTGCCTTAGTTCAAGCTCGTATTATTTTTTTCTGGACTTTTTCTGTGGAGTTCCAACAGCTTGTCTTGATTCTTGTTCTCTTCCACCAGTTTTGTCTCCCTGCTCTTCCTTATGTCCCTCCTCTAATCTACCTTCTATCTGACACCATTGTGATTTCATAAATGAGCAATTTCTCCTGAATGAGGAGTTACATTACTATTTAAATGTTTCAGTGGTTGCCTATCATGTGCAGGGTAAATTCCTACCTTGTTGCACAGTAGAGCATTTCATGGTCTGGCACCTGCTCACTTCTACAGTCCCCTCTCTCCTTCATATTCCAGCAATACCATGGTGCTTATAGTTCCTACCTCTCATGTATGTCATGTCTCTGTGCCTTTGCCTATGCTGTCTCCTCTCCCAGGAATGCAGCTCCTTCCACCTGCATGATGAATTTCTATATGTTTACTCATCTTTCAGAAATATGTTTCACATCTCTGAAGTCTTTGCTTATCCCAGTAAAGAGTTAATTTAAGCGCTTCTTCTGTATTGCTTATATATGATTGCACATACTACATAGTTCTGTGATCCTTTGTAGGTCTATATTCCATACTAGATGGAAAGCTCCTTTGGGGTGGGCACTGTCTTAGAATTTTTGTGTCTTCAGTACCTGGTACATCACATGATATGTGTAAGTAAAGTTTTATAGTTCTTAAGGGTGCGTAAAGGTTCTTTCTTAAATATTTTTAACAATCTTTCTTTGTTACATTGTTATCTTGCATAAGCCACAAGCAAAGGCAAGCAAGTTCAGACTTTATAGGAGTTACCTCAGATGCTAGTTTAATGGAGTAGAAATTCAATTCTGCTAAAATTTATTAAGGTCTTGGCTTATGTAAATCTCCATTAGAGGATAAGAAGTTAGGGATCTTTTTATTTAGTGGGGGAGGAGACAGGTACAGTCAATTGTCATTATTCCAGGTTCTGTATTTGTGGATTTACCTACTTGCTAAAATTTATGGGTAATTCCAAAAACAGTACTCTGCAATCATTTGTGGGCATGTGCAGAGTGGTGAAAAATATGGGTTTCCCTACATGCATATTCCCAGCTGAGGTCCAATAAGGCAATACTGTCTTCTTGTTTCAGCTCTTATGCTGTAAACAAGTGTCCTTTTTGCACTCTATGTAGTGCCACGTTTTTTGCATTTTTCTTTTTGTTGGTGATTTTGCCGTTTAAAATGTCCTCCAAGAGTGGTGTTCAAGTATTGTCTTGTGTTCCTAAGTCTGGAAGGCTGTGATGTGCCTTACGGAGATCATACCTGTATTAGATAAGTTTCGTTCAGGCATAAGTTTTAGTGCTGTTGACCAGAGTTCACTGTTGATATATCAACAATATTTTAAATAAGGTGTCTTTAAGCAGAAACATACATAAAACCAGGCTATTAATTGGTTGATGAAAGTATGAGTAGAGGCTTGCAGGAAAGTAACCCTGTATTTCCCCTAGGACTGGTGGTTCAGTATCCAGTGTTCATGGCAACTTTTAGAACATAGCTACCACAAATAATGAGAATCAGCTCTACATACATAACTCTGGCATTGAGGCAGGATGCATTAATAGTTTCCTTTTGAATAGAGCTTTATAGTTTACAGAATGGTTTCCTACTTCATTCATTTAAAATGTTCCTCCCAACAGTCCTGTGAAATAGGTAGGTTCTTTGCACATACTCTTCTTTCAAGTCTTTGAGGTTCTAGTTTCTCATTCTTTAGGTTTTGGCTTAAAGCTCCATTTTTCAGAAAACTTCCCTGACCACCTTACCTGAAGTTGCAGCAAACCTGCCACTCTGTCCCAGGTTACTCTGTCATCCTGTTAATTTCCTTCATAGCACTTAACTAACGTCTATAGTTTATCTTGTTTATTTGTTTACTTATTTACTGTCTGTCTTCTTTTATAGAATATACACCCTAGGAGGGTAGAGACCTTATCTGTCAGCCTATATTCCTAGTTCTTAGTACAATGTCTGGAATGTGGTGTGTGCTTTTACAGACAAAAGAAACCTGACTCTAAGAATATAGAAAACTGGATTTATACAGCAGATAAACTGTGAAATTGGTTATGTATAGAAAGCCTGAAAGCACTGGGTATATAGAGACAAATAAGACAGCTGCTACACAGTAACTACACATAGTAGGTACTTAATATTGTATAGTAAAAAATTGGAAACTCAGTACTTAAAATCAGGAAATTGATCCAATTTCTTTATACAGAAAATATTTATTAAATAGTTAAATTGATAAAAGTCAGAAAGAGGGAATTGACTGGAGAGTTGCAAGAGCAAGCTTTCTGGGATGAAGGAAATAGTCTCTGGTTGTTTTTTTGGGGGGGCAGGGAGTGCTGTTTACAGGGTCCATATAGTTTCAGTGCTCATAAACTAAACACTTAATATGGAACTCAATAAACTGAACTGTAAATTATGCCTCAATAAAAAAATAAATAAAATATATTGAGCCAGGCATCATTTAGGCACTAGGAATACAGTGGTGGCCCAGACAAAGAAGATCCCTGCTCTTGTAGATCTCACATTGTGATTGGGGGACATGATGGGTGGATGCAGTCATTAAAACTCATGTCTCCAAAGTTAAGGAACTGGGAAAATGTTTTATTATATGATAAGTGATAAATAGGATATAGACTTTATATGCAATATGATCTCCATTTTTTAAAAGGGTATTTGCGGCGTATATATTTAGACATGGAAGAAAAGACTAGATAGAAATAGAACAGAATGTTAACTATTGGCTGGTAAAAATGTAAGAAATTTTATCTTGTTCTTTATACTTTTTAAATTTTCCAAATTTTTCATAACAAATGCTATTTTTTATAAACCTAAAACAATAAAAAACAAAAATATGCTGTATGAAATATATATATTATACCTAACAATTAAAGTATCTCTTATAGCTCAAAATATATAAAAAAGGTTTACAGGAAATATACAACCTTAAAAGTTTTTTTTTGTTTGTTTGTTTTTTTGCATCCAGCAACTAACCAAAACTAGCAACAATGCATTTCTTGCCTCATTTGAGGTGATATATAGACTCTGGTGCAGAGAATGGTGAGTGGTAATAGAGGCTAATATGCTCATCTCCACCGTAGATATTACAGTCCTTCTGCTGCAGTGTCCCATAACCATATGTGGGGACCCAAGTCTCCCCAAGTACTCAGGATGTGTGTGACCTAGATATAAGTTAAAGGTTAACTACCCTCTGTAGAGAGGAGATGTTTTCGTAAGTTAAAATCTTCCCAAAGCAGTAAATGTCCTTGGTAAATGCCCTTCCTAGGAACTTATTGAAAACACCACCACAGCCCATGTGTATGCTTCACGTGACTCTAACAGGAACTCAGTTCTTATACCCTATGGTATGTCCTTGTTCTGTAACCCCTTATATATATCACCCCTCATTTTCTCATCTCTTTGAGGAGCACTATCTTCATTTTTGAACTGTCACCTTCAGAGATTCTCTCCTATCCATATGTCCCAATAAAGCTTATGACTTACTAAATGCCAGATGTGTTCTTGGTTTCCCACTCTCACCAATTCATCCCCTTCAGGAGCTGGGTTGTAACAATTGGTGAGCCACAACCAGGAGACTGAGCAGCCACTGGCAGTAAGGGGCATAAGTTCTAGGGAAGGAGAATCCATGGGAGAAATCACAGGTTCGCCTGTAACATCCACGTGGGGAGGGGTAACTACACTCAAGGATGAGTGTTGGCTACCAAGAGAATATGGGGTGCCAAACACTCTGGAAGGTATGCTGCTTGTGCTACAGCATATAGCAGAGAAGCTGCACTTAAATAAGGAAAAGGTAGTCTGCCAGATAGTGGCAGTTATAGTATGACTCCTGTTAGGAGACTTGCAAGTGGCTACCAAGGCAGAAGAAGTAGCAAAGTCTCTGTGTGCTGCTTAGAAGGAAAGTAAAGTTAGAAAAGGATAAGCACAGGCAGAGATGAAAGATTCTATAACCATTAGCTTGCTCTGACTAGATGATCAGTTATATTGCAAAAATGTGTAAACTAGAAGAATTTAATGGGATTTTATTTTGGCAATGTTTTAAGTTTTCACATTTTACTTTGATTAGAATTTTTATCAAAGTGTTATAAAGAACTTTCAGTTTTGAATCAATAGCTTACTCTTGAACTTTGAGTCTAAGTGTACTCCTGAAGAGTAAATCAGAATATATAAGTGTTAAATGTCTGTCTCTATAAACTGCTAAATTAGTACCTAACTGCAGTTGTACTTCTCAAGTATTCCTAACTGGTTGCTGGTTGCTAATAAAAGTGTTCCCAAGAATGAGCTTACATATTACAGGGAACATTAATTCCAGAGGAGATCTTAAAAGCAGTAAAAATCAGAAATGTGAAATGATGGAGAGCTTGGACACAGTTATACTAAAGGAGTGAGAATTATGAGCAAATCTAGTGAGTTTTATGTTTTTGTTGGTGTGTCTTAACTCTTTTTGTGTTTGTCAGTTAGTTCAGTATATTATTTTCATACCTCCAGATGGTAATATTAAATTTAAATTTCATACTGCATGAAAATTCTTAGTTTTTTTTTTTTTTTTTATAACAAATACTTCATTGGTAAATACATGGTTTCAATGACAATTGAATTGTTTGATTTTTCTGTATTTTATATTTTTTCATGACAAATCAGCCTTAATAAATATTTTTAAAATTATTGAGCTAAGTTACTTGTAGGAGTTGGTAGCTTCCACTGTTATATTTAGATTAGTGTTTTACCAGGTAATTAAAGAACAATATTTTTTTTTTTTTTAAAGATTTTATTTATTTATTCATTCATCCCCCCCTTGCTGCCCGCGCTCGCCGGGTCAGCCAACCACGCCGCGCGGGCGGGCCCTGCCCTCACCAGGAGGCCTCGGGAACCGAGCCCGGGGCCTCCCATATGGCAAACGGGAGCCCCACTGATTGAGCCACAGCCGCCTCCCAAGAACAATATTTTTTAAAGTAGATTTTATAACAGTATTAACATCATTTGTTCCCTGAGATTTGTGGGTTAAGGTAGGAAATGCTAAATTTAAGAGTCTAAAATTAAGATTTTTCAAACCCATTTGTTTTTCATTCCCATTCCCATTTGTTTTTGTTTTTTTTTTTTTGTCTTTGGGTCATTTAACCTCTTGTAACCTCTTTATTTTATAATATACAGAATGATTTACTTAATATTATTCGACATTCAATAAACATTTATTGAATCACTGCTATTTCAAAATACTATACTAAATGCTGGGACCAGTAGTAACCTAGGAAATTCATTGCCTAATCTAGAAAAAAAAAATGTGTAAGTAAATAATTTACTGTAAAATGTGGTGAGTGAGAAAGGGACTAACATTCACCCTTGAGTCAACATTCATTCATTCATTCAGTAAGTCATTCATTAAATATTTATGAGGCATCTACTTTGTGCCAGGAAGTGTAGAACACAGCTCCTTTCCTCACAGGCTTATGGAAGAGACAAATTTATAAACAAATAATAATAGTTGTGTGATAATGGAAGCATGAGAAAAGGGTGCCTTGGTAGCACAGGAGGAAAGTGACTAATTTTGCTTTGTGAAATCAGGGAAGACTTTTGGAGGGGAGGTAATATTTGACCTTAGTCTTGTGTGGTTCATACAAGTTAGATAAACCAGGGGTAGAAAGGCAAGGCAGACAGAAAGAACTCCATGTGTAAAAACACAGAAAGTCTACTTAGGGCTAGCAGCTTTAGTTGCTTTCGAATGCATGTGGGATGGGATGTTTCTGGGAGTTGCTATGGAAATGGTACTTTATAGAACCAATGGTTGTAGCAGCTCTATAAAAAAACCTGTGGTAATGAAAATCTTTGTGCTGTCACATACTGTGAACACTAGCCACATGTGGCAGTTGAGCCTCTAAAATATGACATGTGTCTTAGAAATAGAATTTTATTTAAATTGAAATAGCCACATGTGGCTAACATATTATATAGCACAAATATAAAGAGTAGACCTTGTACATCCACAAGAAGCAGTTTTCTGTCATCTCCAGAAATTAAATTCAAAGTATCTATATACTTTGCCTTTATGTCCTCTGGTTATAAAGAACATAATGGCTATCACAACAGACAAGGCCATTATCCTCACAGAGCTTCATTTTGATGACTAAGAGATGTAATAGCCCCAAAGATTTCTGCCATATAGTATATTCAAGTTGATCTGACAAAATATATTTTCAGAGGTAGTATTGCTACCACTTCCCCACCAAGCTCCATAATCCCTTAAAAATGTTAGCATTTATTGTGCATCTTCTCTGTGCCAGGCAATCTTATAGGTGCCATACACATAATACATAAATAAGTTATTTTATTTATATCTCATAATAGGCCTTTGGCCTTATCCCTTTGGTGTTTTATCAAAAATAATTTCATTTGGAAGAGTTGGTATTAAGTCAGTCTTAACAACAGTTAAATAGTAAGAAAAATGATCTCTTGAGAGTAGTTTTAGCAAGAGAGGATATTGGCTATATTGGATTTGATGCCATAGTGTTAAAGAACAGGCTTTGGATTTAGAGTGTCCTGGCCTAAGTCTGCTTAAGCTGCAGTCTACCAGTCTATAAAATGGGGATAATAATAATACTGACTATATTCAATTGTGTTTAAGCTAACACTGTTAAATTAGATAATACATTTGCACTGTTAGCCTACTCTATTCGTCATTAATTTTTCTTAGCATGCTTTGGCACATAATTTCTAGTTTTTTTCTTTTCTCAACCAAACTACTGTTACATAGTGCCTCCCAAGGTATCAAGTAGACACTCAGTGAAGGAAGTTAAAGTAACTTTTTAAGAACAGGAGGGATTTCCAGCAGAGGCAAGGCACTAGCAGACATTTGATAATTGCATGCTGAAATGTTTATCTTGGTTTCTTGATGTGTTTATATCCACAGGTATAGGGACCATTTCTTCTATATCACTAAAATCCCCTGTCACCCTAGTACAGGGCTGGGTAATCCAGAAGGCATATAGAATGAGGTATAGCTTACAATGAGAAATTCAGTATATGAAAGTTTCGGTTCTTTAAAATAATAGCTGTTAATACGACTTTTAGGAATAATTGTGTCTTATCAAAAAAAAAAAAAGCATCAAAGACAAGTTCTGTCTGAAATTATAAATCAATGATAAAATATTTTGCAGATATTGAGAAAAGTGTGAAAATATTTTCTAGCCTATAAAATATTTGACTGAATTTTGTTTATGATTATGGTGATTGTAATTCCTAAAATAAAAATAAAAACAAATACAGGTATTCGTAATGAGGACAGTGCGATATCTGCATTAGAACCTGTTTCTGAAAATTTAGGTTTCCACTTTCCCTAATCTCAAGTTAGCCCTTAAATAAAACCAGGTGGTCCTGGGTATAACTGGCTTGATTGTGGGGTTTTTTGGTTTTGTTTTGTTTTTTAAGAGAAACCTTTTATAACCTCTCATAAAGAGTAGACCAATACCTAAGTCCTTAGCATGTAGCTGCCTACATGACCTAGACGTAAATTAAAGGTTAACAACCCTCTGCAGAGGGGAGAACATGCATAGATGTTATCGTAAACTATAATCTTCCCAAAGCAGTAAACGTCCTTCCTACAAGTGAAGTGAAAATTTCACCACACCCCATGTGTACGCTTCACGTGACCCTGGCAGGAGCTCTGTTCTCATACCCTATGGAATGCCCTTGTTCTGAAACCCCTTATATATCACCCCTCATTTTCTCATCTCTTTGTGGAGCGTTGTCTTCATTCTCTGAACCACCACGATCAGAGATTCTCTCCTGTCTGTAAGTCCCAATAAAGCTTATGCCTGACTTAAAAAAAAAAAAAAAAAAAGACCGATAATCCAAGAAAACTTTGTCTAAGAAAGAGAAAACCAAATTATTATTTAGCATGAAGATACTGATAAGAAAACTCTTATCAAACTTACTAAATCTTAGCCAACCTTGACCATGACAAATAAATTTCCTTTTCTGCAAACCTTCTACAGGTTTCTATTTTTGTTTTGTCCCACACATTCTTTTTTTCTCATTCTGCAAAAACAGTTATTTTACTTTAGGACTAACTACTCTCTTTCCTTAACAAAAGCACATCCTACACATTTACATACTTAAATTACCAAAAAGATCTTGGAAAATGTCTTCAAGCTGGCATCCTACAAAACACAATTATTATTAAAGTTTTTATGAATGATTACTCAATTTCGTTAGACACAAATTTACATGTTCATCATCTTAAAAATCTGGTAGAATGCTAGCTTATTTTATCAGTAAACCTGTATAAATTTAGGAAAAACATACCCAAGTAGAATAAAATTATGCTTGTATTGTACTTAACATTGATAAGTCAGAAGACATAGCTATTTTTATTTAACTAACAATATTAGTTAAATTCAGTGTAAAATTAATGTAAAAATTCATTGAACTTGAATTTTTTTCCTCCAATCATTTGGTTTTAGTTCTACAAATACTCTTTTTTTTTCTTCTTCTTCTTCATTGGAAATATTTTTAAGTTTGGTTTCCTTAATTTCTGGGAATTTAGGAGTATTAATTTACATATAAGTGTTTATCTTTTTTTAAAAAAAAAATCAATTTTGTTGATATGTATTAATAAAGCATACAATTAATCCAAAGTGTACAATCAGTGGTATTTGGTATCATCACATAATTGTGTGTACATCACTTCAATCATTATTAGAGCATTTTCATTATTTCAATAATAGTAAACAAAAAACAGACAAACAAGAAAATTCCTCACTTCTCAATCTCTCTCTGTTTCCCCTGCTGTACATAGCTGCTATTTCTGGCTATTTTGCACAATTATTTATTTATTTATTTATTCATGAAACAATTTTATTGAGATATTTTCACTTACCATACAATCTATCTAAAGCGTATAGTGATTGTGTTTTTGTTTCTATTTTTCATTTTTAAAAAATTTTATTGAAGTATGTCATTCATACATGAACCTATATAAACAATAAATATAGTGAAAGTTGTGAAGGCCTGATTGTGTTATTTATTCAGTTTTACAGATCAGTTAAATAGTTAAGAAATTAATACGAGAATTAATAAAGAAGAAGCTCACATATGAAAGCAGACATGCTATTTTGAGTTTATATTTCAAGAGCACTGCAGATCCTAACAAATTTATATGTATTTAGTTTCAGAATGGCTTCGGTTATTGCCTTTCCTTGGTGTGCTTGCATTGCTTGGCTACCTTGCTGTACGTCCATTCCTTCTGAAGAAAAAACAGCAGAAGGATAGCTTGATTAATCTTAAAATACAAAAGGAAAATCCCAAAGTGGTGAATGAAATAAACATTGAAGATTTGTGTCTTACTAAAGCAGCTTATTGTAGGTGTTGGCGTTCTAAAACGGTAAGGTGTCTGTTTACATGTACGTTAAAATTTTGTTGAGTTAGAATTGTTCTTTAAAGCCAAAGATTTGGGGTTCTGTGAGATGAGAGATTTGTCAGTAGTGTTCAGTATTGAAGATCCATATTCCAAAATTAGAGATTGTATTTTATGATCCATACTACCTACATTTGAAAAACTAGAACAGCAAGCTTTCCAAATGGACAGAAATCGGAGGTTTTCACAAGGCTCAGCATTTATCTAGACTTAACACTTAAAATAAATTTGTTCATTGAGAGAGGACGTAAAATATAGTGGAAACTAATTTAAGATTTGGAGGCAGAATAAATTTTGGCCAAATCTGGTGTCTGCCACTTACCTACAATGTTACCTTTGCTTGGGCAAGTTGCTTAATCTAATCTCTTTGATCGTGACTGTTTTCTAAATTTGATAATATATCAACATCACAGACTTTTTTGAGGATTCAGTGAGATGATGTATATGTAAAATGCCTTAACACAGTATGAGTTAGTAAATGATACCTATAATTATGAATGATATTTAATATGGAAATTGAAAAGGAGTTTAAAGTGATGAGCACTTTAAGTAGCTGATCTGTTTTCTACTTGATCATAGGTTATTTGGGATGTTAAGTACAATAGTGTTCATCATAACATTTATAATAGCAAAATTTTAGAAACAGTCTAAATATAGTGGGGTGATTAAAGTATGGTATACAAATGATGGACTATTAGGAAGCCATTAAAATCATATTTTTAAAGAACATACACATATGGGAAGCGGCTGTGGCTCAATCAGTAGGGCTCCCATTTACCATATGGGAGGCCCCGGGTTCGGTTCCCGGGGCCTCCTGGTGAAGGCAAGCCCGCCCGCACAGCGTGGTTAGCTTACCCAGCGAGCACAAGCAGCAAGGGGGGGATAAATGAAGAAATAAATAAAATCTTAAAAAAAAAAAAAAAGAAAGAAAGAAAAGAACATACACATATAATGGCACTAGGTCATGATGTAATATAATATAAGTAAGAAAAACATATTATACCATGACCCCAAATTTATTTATTTATTTATTTTTAAAGATTTTATTTATTTCTTCATTTATCCTCCCCTTGCTGCTTGTGCTCGCTGGGTCAGCTAACCACGCCGTGCGGGCGGGCTTGCCTTCACCAGGAGGCCCTGGGAACCAAACCCGTGGCCTCCCATATGGTAAACGGGAGCCCTACTGATTGAGCCACAGCCGCTTCCCGCCAATTTTATTTAGAAAAATATGTACACACTGTAAATGCATAGGAAAAAAATATACCAAAATGCTAAATAATGTAACTTATGTCTGGATAGGTTATGAGTGATTTTTAAAAATTTTTTTCAAAAGTTTTACATATGCATGAGCTTTATAATAAGAAAATATGAAATGATTGTTTCAAATTTAAGTTCTGTTTTTAAACTTAAGTATATGAAGAGGTGAGCTCAAATTTATAGTCTACAGAGAACAAGAGCTTATGTTGATTCTTTTTTAAACCTTTTTGCATCACTCAGGTGGAATCATCTCAAAGTTTTTATTTAAAATCAATATCAAATAATGAATTAACTATTTAAATTGTTAGATTCGATATGTTAACAGAATGTGGGTAGGTTAGATGTACAATATATCTGTTACTAAGGAAAGCTGTTTTATGATTTTTTTTAGCAAACGTTTCTTTATGAAAGCATATTACAAATATTTCCATTTATTGAATCATATTTAAAAAATAATACTTGTAATTCTTTTATCCTTTTTAGTTTCCTGCCTGTGATGGTTCGCATAATAAACACAATGAATTGACTGGAGATAATGTGGGTCCACTAATACTGAAGAAGAAAGAAGTATAATAGTAATAAATTAGGATTGAATTCAATTGTGTGCTGTAAAACCTTGTAACAATATTTTCTCATCCTTTGTATATAGAAAATCTTTGAAATGGTGGTCTTAATTATTGCTATTGATTGAATAATTATTTCTGCCAATTAATGTTCTTGCCACACTACTGTTTATATTTGATACTTTGCATCTTCACAGTCATTTACATTAAAATTAAATTGTGTAAGTCTCTTGTTATAACTTCAAAGAATTAATGTGTCCTCCAACAATAATATCAAAATTTCTGATTTTAATTAATTGAGAAAAATCTAAATTTTGGCAGTGGGTCCAAAGCTGTTTCTTTGAACATCAATATTTTGAAGAGAATTTATTTAAAATTTTTACCCTCACACTGTTAAATATATTATTTTTTGTATCTCTTTTGTTTTGATCATTTGAAGTGATTTTCCCCTTTTGGCTTTCCACACACCATTCTTTTTAGATAAATAAGAAAAATATTGCCATCAAGAATTACTTAAGTTTTCACAGAGATAAAAATAAACTCTTTAGCTTTATAAAGAGTATTATCTAATTAATATGACTATCCCAGTTTAGAAAACAAGTAAAAAGTTCCAATAAGGAACAGCTATTTACATTGTAAAAGATTTATTTACTTTATAAAAGGCTTGTTTGTGTCTCTGGGTATACGTGTGTGTATCTTGAACTATTTGACTCAGTGACAGGGTAGCATGGCAAGAACACATGTACTAAATTCATGGGCTGCTGCAATTTGACAGTCATTGAAATTAATATAAATACATTTGAATTCATATTAAAATGATAAATAGTTCAGTGTTCACAATTGTATTATCATGACCATGTTTTTGTTTGTTACAGTGTAAACCAAAAAATATATTTAAAAAACACAAGAAGTGCAAAATAAACTACTAGAGAATCTTTAAAACTTTTGTAATTTTTTAACTACTAAGAGTCTATTTAATTTGATCTTACATTACAAATCTCATAGCTGTCCTTAAATATGTTTATTAAAGACGCAATCCATTCCATTCACTCTGCCTCCTTTTTCTGTGAAGAAGGTTTAGAAGGCAAGCATATTTATTCCTTCTAAAACAATCATAGCTAATAGTTTGTGAGCACTTATATGTACCAGACACTACACTAAGCATGGTACCTGGATTATTTAATTTGTTACATGAAATGTAAATAGGTTTCTATTGTGTGATCTTCACTTTCTTGTGACCATCGGTACAAGTTAGGGTTAGGAATGTAGTTGGTGGCTTTGAGAAGTTTGACAGCATGTATGTACAAAATTATTGTTGCTCCTTCCTCTTCCCAACCTCCAATGGGGAGAAATACGATATAGCTCTTATTTCTTTGGCTCTGGGTGTTTTTCCTTAGACCTTTTCTTCAATGCTCTTAAGAGGCTGCGGTGTCAGATAGATTAACCAATTATTTTTCCCCACTTGATCACAAGGTTTTGGGAAAAATCCCCATTAAAAGTTTGGGTATCCTGATCTGTGGTTATGAATGCTCTTCTTTATATAATATGCATAACATGTTGTTGTTTTAATACATGTTCTAGTGGTTCTAGAAATTCACAGAAGGTAAAATATCCTGAAAATGTGGAGACTAAAATAAAATTACCAACTTTTAATTTTGTCAAGTTAGAACATTTTAAAAATGGAAAACTAATTATTTCATAATTAATTTTAATGCTCAGAAAGTAAGAAGGCTGTACTTTCAGAATAAAAGGTTTTTTTGTGTGCCTGTTTTCAATTTTTAAAATATGTTAAAGAGCTATATTGCCAAATATTTTCCCACCTGTTTGCCTTTTTCAGAAGCCTAGGGCTGGTAGCAAGCTTTTTTTTTTTTACCACTCCTGTGCATAAGTGTTTTAATTATCAGTTGCCATCACTTCCTCTTGTAAATTCACAGAATTTTATCATGTCTTCCTTAAAAATTTGATACCTGATAAACAACTGCACCTGAACTAATAGAAAATAACCTAGCTCTTGAAATCCATATCTTGAGTTCAGAAACAAGAAACAGCTCAGCTGTTACTGTGTCACATGATTGCTTTGAGGGCTGCTTGTCCTGCTTCCCCAGGAAACTCCTCATTGCCTTACTCAGCAAATACCAGGTATCCAGAAGTGTTGAGCAGGCTTGAGGTATGAATGATTCATTCAAATGGGTAAGTAAACTTCGAGTTCAGAATGATGATTCATTAAATTGCTTTTGGATTTTGTAACCTAATTTTTTAATAAGTTTACGAGAAGCCAATTAAGCCAGCTACTGATTTATACAGTTCTACCTTCTCACTGTGATCCCTCAGAAACTTTACAGACTCTCTTCCTCTGTAAAGAGTAAAGAGTTTTAAAACTTGTGTTTAACAGGGTTCTTTAGAAACTGAAGTGGATGTTTTATTTGATACCTACCAGAAACATCTAACTGCACTTCACTTGTTTGGAATTCAGTTGTGGCAGCATCACCAATCTGGAGAGGACCAGGAGAGATGTTATGCTAATGCTCTTTATTCAGAAGAGAATGCTTCACATCCCTGCCTTTGGAGTCTACTTATTCTTCACAGCCAGTTCTAACAGTTTGGTTAGCTGATTTCTGCTCGTGTACAAACCACAAGCATTGAAAGGGCGCTGCTACAGGAAGGTGTACAATACGATATGACAGCTGAAAGCAGGGGAGGAGACCAAAAAATATAAATTTGAAGTGAACAGTAAAGGCATACCAGCAGAGAATTTCATACAGGATCCTGCACACCTTAATAGTCCCTGATGGCATCACTGTGGTCACATTACACAAGTGTTTAATAATTAATTTGAATCAAGATAAATAGTATATGGTATTTGAGAAGACAGAATATATGTTGCATTAGGTGATAGCAATTTTTACTTTAAATGGTTAAAGTGTTTGAAGTGGTACATTCATGCAGAAAATACTTGGACTAGTTCCTTGATATTTGAAGGCTTTATCATGGGAAGTTTTTCAATTCACTTGTAACATTTTTTCAAATTTAGTGACTAATTCACTACAAAAATTAATTTGTTAAAGCATGAGGAAAATGAAACAAACCAACAGTGATTTAAACTGCATAAGTTGTGTTAGATGACCTCCTCTGCCTTCGAGAGGGTTGAAAATCATGAGTAAAAGCCATGTGAACGGTAGTACCATGACTACTTCGCTGTCTCGCTGGCCATGTGGTCCCTTTGCATTACCCAGCAGAGCTGTTTTCTGTTTTGTTTTGTTTGTGTGTTTAAGCTGTGTTGTCTTATCTGATGTGCTTTAGTTTGTCCTAATAGTTTTCCTTTTACTAGACGTTCACTTTATCATGTAAAGCTAGTCAAATACTTTTACCTTTTGCAAAAGATCAGTTTAGAAAAGTCTAACAAACATCATTTTAATATAAGAAATCATTCATATTTCAGTATGTAATTATTAGCAATTTTATCATTCAATTTTGTATTAGTTATGATTTTGAAGGACATTGAAAACCTGCTGAGAAAGTCATCTCTATACCTTTCAGCTGAAGAGATGACATCCCTAGCTTTCCTTTGGTTTAAATGTTTGATTCTTTTGTTTACAAAACAAAAAATTATTTTCAACAATTATGGTGAGAGGTTATCTTTATGATTTTATTCTCTTAGAACACTTATTAAATAGGTCCACCACAGTATTACCTGATCGCTACTATGAAGCTGTAATTTTCCATTATAATATGGAAAAGGGGGAAAGGATAGTAAATTGCATAATTACAGAGACGAACCCTTTCTGTACACTTGAGAAAATAAAAAGGTCAACAACTTAATTTCCTGTAATTTTCTATTAATATCCAACATATATTCCTCAGCACTATCACACTAGATATGTAACTCAATCCCATCCATTCAGCAAATTTAAAAAACTCAAGACTCAGAAGGGCAGAGTGTTCTATGTTGAAATAAGATGAAGAGAGATGTTCACTTTTAAATGGTGTGTGCAACTGTATAGAAACATTGGAAAAGCTAGAGAAAATGGATAATTGCCTAGAAAAACATAAATGACAAAAACTAAACCCAAGAAGAAATTTGAAATCAGACCAATTATTAAAGAATAGGATGGAAAAGTGCTTTTAAAAATATATTATTTAGGGAAGTGGATGTGGCTCAAGCGATGGGGCTTCCGTCTACCATATGGGAGGTGCCAAGTTCGACTCCCAGGGCCTCCTGGTGAAAGCAAGCTGGCGCCCCATGGAGATCTGAGCTGGTGCAGCAAGATGATGCAACAATGGGAGACACAGAAGAGACAGTGAGAGATGTAGCAGACCAGGGAGCTAAGGTGGCTCAAGCAATTGAGTGCCTCTCTCCCACACTGGAGGCCATGAGATCAGTTCCTGGTGCCTCCTAAAGAGAAAGACGAGAAGAAAAGACAAGCAGACACAGAAAGAACACACAGTGAACGGACACAGCAGACAGCGCAAACAACAACGGAGGGGGGCATAAAAAGTTTTTAAAAATAAAAAAAAAAATTTAAAAAGAACTAGAGATTGCAAGGAAGATAATTTCAATATTATTTAAATTATCCCAAATTTTTTAAAAATGAAAAACTTTAAAATTCATTTCATATAGCCAGTTTAACAATAATATGAAAACTTGAAGGAAAAAAAAGTGGGGGTGGGGGGAGAACCAAAGAACCATAGATCAAGCTCACACTTGTGGATGAAAATTCTAAATAAAATTCAGCACTTAATACACTGATGATGAAGATTGTATTTCAAGCAACAAGGGCTGTTTCCATGTCAGTAAGTGTATTAGTAGTCTATTACACAAATACAGGAAAGAAAGCATCATACCAATAGATGCTGAAAGGGTTATTGCTGAGATTTAACACTGATCCCCAATGAAGATTGTTAAGTAAAATAGAAACTGAAGGGTAACTATAACATAAGATTATGAAACCTATAGTATTTTAAATGAGAAACTTCTAATTAAAACCACGAACTAAGGAATGACTGCTGTCATTATATAATACTAAAAATCTTGGAGGACCCGGTAAATATAACAAGATGAAATTAAATAATCAGTGCAAACATAGGAAATTAGAAATCTCTGTTGAGATGATTGTATGTCTCGGAAACCACAGTGATTAGGAAAAACAGTGAAAGAGATTTTTGGTAAAGTATATGGAAAGATGACTATTCAAAAATAATATGCACCTTGAAATGCTAATGGTAAAAATATTATATTCAAAATAGCAATAAAAATAATAAAATGTAAATTTGCCAAGAAAGGTACAAGCTCTATATGGAGAAAAACTACAAAAATGTTATTAAAGCCATTGAACAACATTTAAACAAATGAAAGACTAAATACTGTTAAAATACAAACTATCTCAGTACATAGATTTGATACAATTCGTATTAGAATCAAAGCATTGTTAGATTGAATTGTGTTTCCCAAAACAACATGATCAAGTCCTAACCCCTGGTCCAGTGAATGTGAACATATTTGTAAATGGCATCTTTGAAAATATTAACAGTCAAGATGAAGCCAGTCTGGATCCGGATGGGCCTTAATCCAATAAGACTAATGTTCTGGTAAGGAGAGGCAATGTGGACAGAGAGAGAGAGGCGGCCATGTGACAGCTGCAGAGATACAGCAGCCCTGGAAAACTAAGACAAGCCTTTTAAAATTGGATTAGATTATCATAAAGTTCATGTAGAAAAGAGCCAAGAAAAGTCTACAAAAAATGACTAGTGAGAAGAACTCTTACCAGATATCAGCACCTACTATAAAGGCATTAGTATCAAATTAATCAGATAAGAAAATTGAATTAAGAATAAACAAGATGGGTAAAAAAGCATTGAGAATCGAGAAATATATGAGAATAGAATATGTGATAAATATGGTGTTTGAATTCAAACAGAAAACAAAACTGAATCCCTAAGGGGATTAATTAATTAATCCCAATTAATCCCAAAACTTACCCTAAAGGCTTTCACATACATTTACGTATGTATACACATATGGAGAGACAGAAGACTACAGATGGAAAACCTATGTGGCAAAAGATAAAACTTATGTGACAAAAGATATGAACAAAGTCAAATGATAAGTGAAAAAACGAAAATTGCAATGTAGTTACAAAGAAAGGGTTAACATCTACACTATACTAACCTATATTATTTAATACACAAAGAAATACATATTCTACAAAACACATACAAATGGACAAGAAAAAAACAAAAAGTGGGTAAAAAGAATATAACTACATTTTTGTCAAAACCTATAAAATTTGCCCTGCACAGTGTAAAGTGTAAACCATAATGTAAACCATTGGTTAGTAGCAATGCTCCAATATGTGTTCAGCAATTATAACAAATGTACCACACTAATATATATATAAAACATATAAATATAAAACACCATGACCATGGAAGAGGAAATCCAAATGTCCAAAATGTGTAATACGCTCAAAGTCACTAGAAACTGGGGAAAAGAAGACAAATCATCAGAGGGTTGCACCATACACCCTATCAGATGGTCACATATTAAGAGCACTAATACCTATTGCTGATGGGAGGTTTTGAGGCGGGGAGAAAGTACTCTTATACATTAGTGGTAAAAATGTGGATTGTTACCGTTTTTTGGAAACAATTTGGTAACATTTGAAAGCATACAATTACTATATCCTTTGTCATAGAAATCCCATATGGAGGGACCTGGGTTCGACCCCTGGGACCTCCTGGTAAAAATTAAAAAAAGAAAAATATAGAAGGTGTGTGGGCCACCAGGCCTCATGCATGGTTGCACCATCAGGCCCCGTCCGCGGGTGAGCCACCAGGCCCTGCAAGCCATGCAGCAAGATGATGGCATAACAGGAGAGTGACACAAGGGAGAGCCAAGATGAGATGCACCAAAAAAACAGGAACTAAGGTGGCGCAGGCGGTAGTAGTATGCCTCTCTTCCACATAGGGGGTTCTGAGGATCAAATCCCAGTGAAAACAGGAGGAGAAGGATGAGAAGAGAGGGCAGGAAACGGACACAGAGAGTTGCCCAGCGAATGAACACAGAAACAACAAAAATGGGGGGAGGGAGGAGGGTGAAAATCGATAGAAGTAAGTAAATAAATAAAAAAATAAATCCTTAAAAAAAAGTATAGGGGAGGAAGATTCGGATTATAGTTTGTAGTAATACTTTGATGATGCTCTTTCATGATTTGTTAACAAATGTTTCACAACAATGCAGGAAGTTTGTATGTGTGGGGGTGATATGTGTGGGAGCCCTGTATGATGTTATGCATATTTGTTTTGTAAGTTCCCAATGTTTACTGAACACTTATAGTTTATGTATGTTCATGTATGAATGATATACTTCAATAAATTGTTTAAAAAAAAAAACACAATTGCAGAGTTGAGGTAGCCATCTTGGGCTGTGGGATGTAGGTCAGAGTATCAGAACAACAGCTCAGAAGGAGCCACTCTGACTGTGGAACCACCGTATCAACTCTGGACCACATATACTTTGTTATGTGAAAAATGAACTTTTTTTGTTGATATTGCTGTTTAAATGACTTGTTAACTAGCGAGTCCCTATCCTAACTAATGCAAATGGTAAATAGCATAAGATAATAGAAATACATTAGTGACCACAAGACATGTAAGTAGATTAAACTTGACAATTAAAAGAAACCCTCAGATTAGATTAACACACACACACTTACAAATGAGATCCAGCTATCTGCTGTTGATATATCAGGCAAACATAAACCAAAAAAGACAGTACAGTTTTATTAATTTCAGAAAAACTAGATTTTTAAAACAAATGTCTTATTAGGGAAAGAAATTGTCACTATATACTCCATAATAGTAAAAGTAAAAATTTACCAGGAAGATATACCGGTTCTAAAATTGTAGGTACCTAATAATACATCCTCAAAATAAATAAAGTTAATAGAATTTTTTGAAAACTGACAAATCCACAAATACAGTGAGAGATTTTAGCATGTCATTTTAAGTAGTTGTCTATGTGGTCATAAAATTAGTAAAGCTTTGTAGATGATATAGAACTCTATAACCAACAGTTAAATAATCCCTACTCTTTTCAAACACACTTAAAATATTTATAAAAATTGACCAGATATGAGGCCTATATATCTTTAGCACTTTATATATATAGCACTACTATATTAGCAGTAGCCAAAAGCTGTCCAAAAGAAATCCAGAAATTTTGGAAATTAAAAGTGCACTTCTAAATAATTCATGAAATGAAGATGAAATTATAATAAAAATCAGAGCATATTTAAAACTAAATGAAAACAAAAAGTTTACATAACAATATGTATATATTATAGTTAAAGTGGTACTTAGATATTTAAACCTGTATGCTTATATTACATACAAAAAATTGAAAATTAACAAGTGAAGTAACAAACTCATGAAGTAAGGAAACGAACAAGAAAATAAACCCAAAGAAAGTTGAAAGAAGAAATAAGGGTAAATATTAATGAAACAGAAAACAAAAAACAAGAACAGAGGATATTAGCAGATTCCATGGTGCTTCCCTCAGGGTCAAGGCACTGATTCTCTCATTACTTCTGGCTCATATTTGTGACTCCCCAGGAACTGCCCTCCACTAATGGGAGTGACCTCATTCAAGGTAATGCTCTTCCCCAGGAGGATGATATCGCCTACGGTGAGTTTGGGTTGGAATGTTGGGGACTGAATCATGTCCCCACAAGACATGTTCAAGTCTTAACCCCTGGTCCTGTGAGTGTGAACCCATTGGTAAATAGGACATTTGAAGATGTTTTTAGTTAAGGTGAGGCCAAACCGAATAAGGGTGGGCCTTAATCCTATATGGCCCAAGTCCTTATAAACAGAGTACATTTAGATTCAATCAGTTAGTGGATGCCAAAAGGATAATACAGAGAGGGAGAGAGAGAGAGTGCCATGTGACAGAGGATTGTGGGGAAGCCATCACCAGAATGCCACAGACTCTGGGAGAAAGCATGGCCTGGAAATACCTTGAAGTTGGACTTATAACTTCCAAAACTGTGACCATAAGTTCTATTGTTTAAGCCAATCAATTTGTGGTATTTGTCAAGCAGCCCTGGCAAACCACAATAGGAGGTACAAAGGCTTGGCCCCTTTGTCTCAATTCAAAATAATCCTAAAGGACAATCTCAGTTGCATAGCTCCCCGTGAGGTCAATTGAGGCCTTGATTGTGACTGCATCACAGTTCATTCTCCCTCTGTGCAATCCTGCTTTCTTCACATTCTCACAAGTGTTGTGTTTCAGAGCACATTCCAGTAAACTTCCTCATAAAAGACTCCATTTCAGAGACTATTTTCTGGAGAACACAAGCTAAGACAGAGAAGCCAGATTTCCTACTAGTTGGTGGCAATGAGATCCCCATCACTGGTGGTAGCTGGAGTACAGATAACCTCCAAATATTCACTAGCAAAGCAATTGTTAAAATTTTCATTGTTCATGACCTAGGATGGGATAAAGGTGGAAGAGACTGTACTGCTAGGTGAAGTATCTCAGACATTTTTAGGAGTTTATGAGACAGTAGGTAAGATTGATGCATTGGAGACAGATAATAAGACAATTTAAAGTGAAGTGTGAAACTCAGAGGCAGCGTAATAAAGCCCCATTCCTTGTAGATCTAGAGCAGATAAAGTAGAGGATCAGACCCAGCACTTAATTATGAGGGTTGCAGACTCAAGAGAATGTTAAATTCTCAACCGCAGCAAGTTTGCTATTTTAAGGTCAGGGCCCTGCCTGTAAACCCTGTGACCTGGGGAAACATCTGATTTGTTTAGAGCTGATGCAGAGGTCTCTGCCTTGCAAAACATGATTCATCACCCTCAGTATCTACCCTCACCTCTCCACCAGACCAAGAGACCAATAACTAGGGTCAAGTCAGACCTACAGCCAAGTTAAAAAGGGACTATATCTTTGAGTAGCTATTGGACTGATAGCTATTTGCAACCAGGCCTGGGAGAAAATGTATGTATTTGGATCCTGAAAATACTAGATCGAAGGAGAATAGAACATAAAGTTGGATGAGAGGGATTTAGCGATATACAAACATTCTTTCATGATATGGAACTTGACACCCTGGCAAAGACCTGGGGAGACAGTGCTAATATGCCACTAGTAAGAGTGAAAGCTTGGAGATAATGATGGCCTAACCTAAGAGAAGTAAAAATGCCACGGTAGGTGGTAGAAGGGAAGAAAACTCTCAAAGAAGTAGATGCTAGAGTAGATAGCAGATGAGTCTGGAAAACCCACATCTGCAGAAGCAACTGGAGACCAGAGAAGACTCCATCTATCAATGTAATAAGAAATTCATTGATGAGAAGGGCACCAGCATCTTTGAGAAACTCAGTATGGCTCTCCTCTGTAGCAAGGGAGGATGGTAGGAGTTACTGTTACAAGCTGGCTACTTTATAGCAATGGAGTTAATAGGGTACTGTAATAAAGACCAGACATAAGCAAGGTGGGCACAATTATGAAATAGGTAACAAGATTGTAGTGGCATTTGGGAATTGGAACTACAGAGAACTACAGAGATGCTAAATGGAATACGATATTTCCAGGGACAAGATGGGTGGCCAACAAGGTTATTGCTCATTGGATAAAAACAATAGAAAGCAAGGATGAATGATCAGAAGAATGAAGGCAGCTGCTCCTTGCCTAGTTTCCAGACCTGGGCCAGTTTTCAGACCTGTAACCCATAAGCCCTAGGAAAGGTTAGTCCCCAGGTGAAAGCATGCTTGACAGATGTATATGATACTGATTTCCCTAAGCATTCCCCCAAAGGGACCTGTTTTAGTTTGCTAAAGCTGCCAAAAGCAATATACCAGAAATGAGTTAGCTTTTACAATGGCGATTTATTAGGTTTCAAGCTTACACTTCTGAGGCCGTGAAAATGTCCAAATCAAGGCATTAGGCAATGCTCTCTTCCTAAAGACTAGCTGCCAGCAATCCTGGACTCCTTCCTGGTTTCTATGCCTTCCTCTCTCAGTTTCTGTGGGTTTCTCTCTGTATCTCTCTCTGTATGTGTCCCTTTTATAAAGGACTTCAGTAAGAAGATTAAGACCCACCCTGGTTCCTGCCTTACTAATAAGTAAGGCAGATTACTAAGTAATCTAATCAAAAAGTCCTTGACTGAAGTGAGCTAACCAAAAGGTCCCACCTACAATAAATTCACACCCACAGGAATGGATTAGCATTAAGGACATGATTTTCTGGGGTCCACCCAGCTTCAAACTGTAACAGGACCTCTGGCCATTTTCCCATGCCCTGGAGAAAGGGGAGTACTCAGACATTTTGAGGACTGCTGGACTGGATTTTTACTGATATCCAGTAACTTGATGTGTCATCATGGTCTCCCTGTTAAAGTGGGGGGGGATGTGGAAGCCTGGTAACAAATGATGTCCTGGCCCAGGTATGGCTCACAGTTGGGTCTACAGTGTTCATAATGGTCACTCCTCCTCTGGTTCCTGAATATACAGACATACTTGGTAGTTGGCAAAACCTTTACACTGATTCCTAGGCCAGTGGGGAAGGCCAAGTGGAAGACTCTGAAACTGCTTACCTGCTCTCCCCAGTGAAGATAATAAACTAAAAACAATATTACATGGCAGAGATTATTTAACATTCCTAAAGACCTGAAGAATACAGGGGTGGTGATACCCATCAAATCCCCATTTAATTCATCAGATTGGCTCCTACAAAATACAGAAAGTTCCTATAGGATGAGCGTGTATAAGTACAAACTTAACCAAGTAGTAGCCTCAGTTACATCTGTTGGGCCTGATGTGGTATCTTGCTAAAGCAGATTAACATAGCCTCAGGTAAATAGTATGCCATCATTAATAGCTCTTTTCTTTTCTTTTTTTTTCATTATTATTATTATTTTTAAAGATTTTATTTATTTATTCATTTATCCCCCCCTTGCTGCTTGTGCTCGCTGGGTCAGCTAACCACGCAGTGCGGGCGGGCTTGCCTTCACCAGGAGGCCCCGGGAACCGAACCCGGGGCCTCCATATGGTAAACGGGAGCCCTACTGATTGAACCACAGCCACTTCCCTTAATAGCTCTTTTCGATCCTCATCAAGAAAGAAGACTAGAAGAAGTTCAAATTCATAAGAAGTACAACAGCATAAATTTATAGTCTTGTCCAAGGACTATGTTAGCTTTTCACCCTCCATCACCATATATTCCATGGAGACCTGGACTGTTTGAACAGCCTACAGAACATCACATTTGTCCATTACATTGACCAGTTAAAATAGGTTGAATGGATAAGAAGTATGGATATCTTTGCAAGATGTATATGCATCTCAGAGAGTGGGAGAAAAACCCTCTGAAGATTAAGGGACTTGCACATCAGTGAAATTTTTAGGGGGTCCAGTGGTCTAGGGTATGTTATGTCATCCATTCTAAAATAAAGGACAAATTACTGTATCCCACACTTTCACCATAAAGAAGGAAGTGCAATACTTCATAGGCCTCTTTAGGTTTTAGAGACATATTCCACACTTGAGAATACTTCTTTGACATGTTTACTGAGTGACACAGAAGGCTGCCAGCTTTGACAGGGACTGAAAGCAGGAAAAGACTCTGCAGTGGGTTCAGGTAGCTGCACAAGCAGCCCCACCATTTGGACCATAGAATCCAGCAGACTTTATGTTATTCGAGGTATGTGAAATTGGAAAAGATACCATGTGGGTTTTATGGTGAATCCCAATAGCAGAACTACAACATACTCCTGTGTGATTCTTTAACAAGGCCATGCTATCTGAGGAAAATTATATACCTTATAATTATCATAGTTTTTATATAATTATATATTTATAAAAATATATACATTGTATATTTGTATGTACAATTACCATAATTTATACATACAGTATAATAGCTCCTGACATGCTAGTCAAAACAGATATAGATAGATCACCAACAATAGGCATTAAATGACCATATGGTAGAACTACCTGTCACGAGCTGGGTTTTGTTAGACTTACAGCACAGTCTGGCTGAGCAGCAATCCATCATAAGATGGAAGTAGTACATCCGGGATTGGGTATGAGTAGGACCAGAGGGCACAAGGAAGCAATATGAACAGGTGGCCCAGGTCCCCATGTCATCAAACACTTTTGTACCAGTTTCTCTCCCTCAGCTGCAACTATGGGTAAATGGGGTGTTCCCATGTTGCCAAAGGGGAACAAAGCTGAGCTTGAGTCAGTGAGAGATCAGCTCAGATCCAAGCCAAAAATGAACTGCTGCTTACTGCAGCTGTAGAAAGACAGCAGTAATGTGAAAGTCTCCCAGGAGGTTGAACTTTGGGCTGTGCCAATTATCATCCACTTTGTATGGAAAATAAAGTGGCTTGAAGTAATTATATATCCAGAATCATGGCCAAATGGCTTGGCTGGTGGGTCAGGAGTCTGGAGTGAGGTAATTTTGAAGACTGGAAATAAAGACCTCTAGAATGAGGCATATGGATGGACCTATGGGAACAGGCACAAAGTTTAAGATCAGCCAGTTGATGTCAGCCAGACTTTTTCATCAGTCTACTCAGTACTGGCACAATTAGTACATAGATGTAGTAGCAGCGTGTGGCTCCAGGTAGAGGCTATGCATGGGTCCAATAACATAGGTTCCCACCTACCAAGACTGATCTAGGTACTACTGCAGTTGAGTGTCCAGCGTTCCAGCCAAAGAGAACAATTTTGGGCCTTGATACATCACCATTCCTCAAGGAGACCAAATAGCCATATGGTGACAAATTGAATATGTTGGATCCCTTCCACATAGGAAGGAAAGCAATTCATCTAGGAGCTGATGCTTATTCTGAGTATGGGTTTGTCTTTTCTGGTTAGCCAGGTTAGCCAGGGGCTAACAGAATGTATAATCCACTGACATTGGAACTGGATCAATGGAATACTGTATGACATTGCATTGGATTAAGGAATGTACTTTACAGGAAAGTAGTTGCAGCAGTGGACACATGAAAATATGCCCCACTGATCCTATAACCATCCACAATAATTAGGTCCACAATAATTATCTCTGCAGTTTAATTCTGCTACACAATGGAAGCAGAGAGGAATGTGTTTGACACCCAAGTGATCCACTTGAGATCTCTGGATACTCTCTTGCTCAGTGTTTATGGCTCAATTTAAATGGACAAATGTAGCAGTCATGGGCTGAGAAGTAAAGTGACCAGGGGCTTAGACACCTCAGGGAAGATGGTCCACACCCCCTCACACACACACCGTGCTCATTCCCTGCCAGGTAAGTGGCCTAGACCAGTAGGGGAAAAAGAAAATTTAAAAAAAGCAAATGGCACCTAAAAGACTGTGGGGCATCATCAAGTATACCAATATATGCATTATAGGAGTCCCAGAAAGAGAAAAAAGAGAAAGAGGAGCAGAAACACTATTCAAAGAAATAATGGCAAGAAACTTCCCAAATTTAACAAAACATGAATATACACATTCAAGAACCCCAAACAGTATAAATGTGAAGAGAACCATGCCCAGACTCATAGTAGTTAAACTGTCAAATATGAAGGAAAGGAGAGAGATCTGAAAATTGCAAGAAAAAAAGCAAAGTGTTACGTGAAAGGGAGTTCCAATTTCTCAACAGAAACATAGAAGCAAGAAGGCAATGGGATGAAATATTTAAAGTGCTGAAAGAAAACAATTGTGAACTAAGAATTTTATACCTGTCAAGACTGTCTTTCAAAAATGTGGGGGAGATTAAGACATTCCTAGATAAAGTGTATGAGAGTTTGTCACCACTACATGTGCCCTACAAGCAATGCTACAGGGAGTCTTTCAAACTGAAAGGAAAGGACACTAGACAGTGGGTTGAAGCAGCATTAAGAAAGAAAGACCTCTGGGAAAGGTAACTATATGATTAATTAAAAATGCCAGTATTATTATATTGTATTTTTTTCGTACGTAACTCCACTTTTTACTGCTTACAGTTTCTTAAATGCAAATGCATAAAAATAATAAGGGAGCGGATGTGGCTAAAGAGGTTGAGAGCCCACCTCCCACCAATCCTGGGTTTGGTTCCTGGTGCCTCCTGAAAAAACAAAAACAAGCCAAAAAAGTAATGATAAATCTATGGTTTTTGACATACAATGTATAAAAATATAATTTTTAACAAGTAGAAAAAGTTGGGGAAATAAGGCATACAGGAACAGGAAGCGGCTGTGGCTCAATCAGTGGGGCTCCCGTTTGCCATATGGGAGGCCCCGGGTTCGGTTCCCGGCGAGGCCTCCTGGTGGGGGCAGGCCCGCCCGCGCGGCGTGGTTGGCTGGCCCGGCGAGCGCAAGCAGCAAGGGGGGAATAAATGAATAAATAAATAAAAAAAAATCTTAAAAAAAATAAAAAATAAAAAGGAACAGTGTATGTATATGCTATTGAAGTTAAGTTGGTATAAAATCAAATATGATTGTTATAGATTTAGGATGTTAATTTTAAGTCCCATGGTACTACAAAGAAAATATATGAGAAGGGATACAAATTACAATACAAAAATTTAAAATAAATATGAAAGTGGGCATTAAAGGAAAAATTGAAAGACAAGAGGACCAAATAGAAAATAACAGAAGAAAATCCTGCATATCAGTAGTTACTTTAAGTGTAAATGGATTAAACTTTCCAGTTAAAAGGCAGAGAATGGCAGAATGGATAAAATAGCATGACCCACTGTATGCTGTTTACAAGAGACTCACCTAAATTCAAATACACAAGGAGGTTGAAAAATGAATGGATGGAAAAATATATATCATGCAAATAGTAATAAAAAGAGAGCTGCAGTAGCTATATTAATATCAGATAAAATAGACTCTAAGTCAAAAACTACTAAAGGGACAAAAAAGGTCACTAGATATTGATAAAAGGGTCAATTCAACAAGAAGACATAAAATTATAAATATATATGCACCTAATGGCAGAGCCTCCAAATTATGAAGCAAATATTGACAGATTTGAAGAGAGAAACAGACTATTTTACAATAATGGTACGAGCCTTCAATGCAACACTTTCAAAAATGGATACAACATCTAGACAGGTCAATAAGGCAATAGCAGACTTGAATGATACTGTAAATAAACTTGATTTAACAGACATACATAGAACACTTTACCCAACAGCAGCAGAATACACATTTTGCTCTAGTGCACAAGGATCATTCACCAGGATGGACCATATGTTAGGTAACAAAACAAATCCGAATAAATTTAAAAATATTGAAATCATACAATATATCTTCTTTGACTACCATGGAATGAAGCTTGAAATGAATAACAGAGAGAGAGAGAGCCCTGGAAAATTTATAATTATGTGGAATTTATACAATGCATTAAACAACCAATGTGTCAAAGAAGAAATCACAATGGAAACAGGAAATATCTTGAGGTAAATGAAAATGAAAACACAACATACCAAAAGTTATGGTATGCAGCAAAGGCAGTGCTAAGAAGGAAATGTATAGCTCTAAAAACTTACATAATCAAAGAAGAGAGATCACATATCAAGAGACCTAACCTCACAACTGGAAGATCTTGAAAAAAAAAAAGAGCAACTAAACCCAAAGCAAGCAGAAAGAAGGAAAAAGCAAAGATTAGAGTGGAGATATATGGAGAATTTTTAAAAATCATAGAAAGTATTAAAAAAAAAAAAAACCCACAAAGATGGCTCCATGAAAAAATCAATAAGATCAATGATCCTTTTGCTAGACTGACAAAGAAAGAAGATGCAAATAACTAAAATATGAAAAGAGGAGACATTACTACCAATTCCATGCAAATGAAAAAGGCTTATTAGAGCTTACTATGAACAACTATATGCCAACAAATTTGATAAACTAGATGCAGTGAACAAATTCCTAGAAATACACAAACTACCTACACTGCTCGAGGAGAAACAAAAGACCTCAACAGACCAATAGCAACTAAAGAGATTGAATCAGTAATCAGAAGCCTCCAAAGGAAAGCCTAGCACCAGATGGCTTAACAGATGAAAATTAGCAAACATTCTAAAAAGAATTAATACCGATGCTGCTGAAATTCTTCCTAAAAATCATAGAGGAGGGAACACTCCCTATCTTATTCTAAGAGGCAGTACAATCTATTTGGGCTTCAGTTTTCTTATCTAGAGAATGTGGACAGTTAGATTAAATGATCAGCAAGTATCTTTTAGCTCCTATATTCTGTAATTCTGTAATCTTACAAAGAAAAGAATAGAGCTAAAGAAAATATCTCAGCCTAGAAGAAGGAAGTGTGTGGGGGGGCAAGATGGCGTTGGTGTAGGAGGGCGCACACTACAAGCTCCCAGAGCAAGGCGGATTGGGGACGGGGTCCTGCCCGGGGGTCTGTGCTGTGCACGCGTGGAGTGAGAAGCTTGGGACATCTATCTGCGCGGACCGGCGGCGTGGACCGAACGATGGAGATTCGTGAGTTTTGAGGCTGCCGGTGGAGGTTGGCACAGGCGGCTGAGCCCCGCGGTTACGGAAATAAATAATAAAACGGCCATTTGGAGCCGCGGGCGGGGGCGAAAAAGTTTTATTTTCTGGGGAGCTGGCTGCCTGGCGCCCCTTGGACCTTGTGTGAGCAGAGCAAAAAGCTAGTCAGCACCCGGTGAACCGGAGGGGGGATTTTGGTCGGGGAACGGAGCTGATCTCCCTAGCCACCCAGGGATAAGACCCGGGCCGCTGCGGAGCCAGGAGGAAGGGACACTTCCCAAAAAAGGGAGGGTTCGGTTGGAAGACAGGGAAGGGTATTTTATATTTTTAGACATCGATCTGGCTGCCTGCACCGCCCCATAGCTTTGGGGAGCAGATAAGCCGAACGGAAGCAGCACCAGGCTGAGAGCAGACGCGAATCTGCACTCAAACTGATTTACTGAGCAGCCCGGTGACGCTGGAGCTCGGCGCCGGAAGGGGCGGAATCCGCCGTCTTTAGCACTCTTCACTGACTAACATCAGAGTTTCAGCTAACCTGGGCAGTCCGGAAAGTGGGACGTGCTTGATTAATTTCCACGGGCCCAGCTAGGGTCCCTTCCGTAAGGGGGTAGGTCTAGAAGAGGAATTATTTTGGGTCCTGCATTTGGCTAAAAAAAAAAAAAAAAGTGAGGTCACCTCAACAATTGAAAAATAAATTCTTTTTAATTTAGTTTAATAGCTAAAAGCTGCTTCAGGACCTGCATATAGAACCCTGTGGGGAAATTCATTGATAAACACAAGTAGGCAGGAAGGATCCACTTGGACCCTAGGGGTATCATTGACCCCCCTTGTTTCCTTCTTCTTTTTTCTTTTTCTTTTTTTTTTTTTTTATTAGTATTAACTTTTTCCTTTCAGACCTTTCTCTACTATTTCTCTACCTCCTCATAATTCTAGCCTTCTAAATCACTATATATATATATTCCTCCATTTGTTTTCCCAGTCCATTATAGGAACTCCATATTTTTTCCTAGTACTCTACACTGCCTACACAAGTTAAATATTCATCTCATTGAATCTCATTTTGCCCCTCTTCTAACTTTTATCAACATTTCTATTATCCTTCTGCCTTCCTTACATCTTTTGATTCCTCTGGCCCTAACCTTTTGCCTTCAAGGGAACATAGAAAGAAGTAAGGAAATAAAATAAGAAGAAAAACTGCCAAAGAGAAAACTTAACTCACACGCAGAACCAACAGCTAAATAAAATTCTAGAGCATAGAGAAAAGCTAATCAACTGAACAAACCCATCAAGATAATATGATGACCAGAGGGCAACAGAAAAATACAAATGACTCTGAAAAACTGGAAAACATGGACCAGTCCAGTGCACAAAATAAAAACCAGGAAGCAATGCGGTACATCGAACAACTAATCAAAGCTATCCAAACAAATATCATGGACCAACTTAAAGAACTGAAGGAAGAGATTAAGGATATAAAGAAGACACTGGGAGAACATACTGAAAAAATAGCTAACACACCTAAAAAGGTAATGGATATGATGGCGAACAAAGACACAAGTCAAGAAATGAAAAAGACGCTGGACTCACATGGCAGCAGAATTGAACAGGCAGAGGAAAGAATTAGTGATATGGAAGACAATACAGTTGAAATCAAAGAGATTGTAGAAAACATAGACAAAAAGATAGAAAAAATCCAGTATGGTCTCAGGGAATTAACTGATAATGCAAGACGCACACACATACGCATTATGGGCATCCCAGAAGGAGAAGAGAAGGGAAAGGGAACAGAAGGAGTGTTGAAGGAAGTTATGGCTGAAAACTTCCCAACTCTATTGAGAGAGATGGATGTGCAGATCCAGGAAGCACAGCGCACCCCAAATAGTATAAATCCCAACAGGCCAACTCCAAGACATATACTTGTCAAACTGTCCAATGCTCAAGACAAAGAGAAAATACTCAAGGCAGCAAGAGAAAAGAGAACCATCACATACAAGGGAAGCACAATAAGATTAAGTGCTGATTTCTCAGCTGAAACCATGGAGGCAAGAAGACAGTGGTATGACATAGTCAAAACACTAAAAGAAAAAAACTTCCAGCCACGAATTCTCTACCCAGCAAAATTGGCATTCAAAAATGATGGAGAGTTCAAAATATTCACAGATAAACAGCAATTAAGAGAGTATGTCAAGAAGAAACCAGCACTTCAAGAAATACTAAAGGAATCTCTACAAATTGAAAGGAAAAAACGAAGGAGAGAGAGTTAGAGGAGAGTTTAAAAACAACTGAAAACTCAAAAAGAGAAACAAAACAACATATGACATACATTAACCCAAAGAAAAAATGACTGAAGTAAGAAATTCATTACGAGTAATAACACTGAATGTTAATGGATTAAATTCACCAATCAAAAGACACAGATTGGCAGAATGGATAAGAAAATATGATCCATCTATATGCTGTCTACAAGAAACCCACCTTAGGCCCAGGGATTCAAGGAGGCTGAAAGTGAATGGCTGGAAAACCATTTTACAAGCTAACAATAGCCAAAAAAGGGCAGGAGTAGCTATTCTAATATCAGACAAAATAGACTTTAAATGCAAAACTATTGTAAGAGACAAAGATGGACACTACATATTAGTAAAAGGAGTAATCTCTCAAGAAGAGAGAACAATCATCAACATTTATGCACCTAATCGAGGTGCCTCAAAATACGTGCGGCAAACTCTGGAAAAACTAAGAGGAGAAATAAATTCCTCTACAATTATAGCAGGGGACTTCAACACACCACTATCATCATTAGACAGAACATCTAGGCAGAGAATCAATAAAGAAACGAAGGCACTCAACAATACATTAGAAGATTTGGACTTAATAGACATATACAGAACACTTCACCCAAATACAGCGGGATTTACATTCTTCTCCAGTGCACATGGAACATACTCCAAAATAGACCACATGCTAGGCCCCAAAACAACACTCAATGAATTCAGAAAGATTGAGATTATACAAAGTAATTTCTCTGACCACAACGGAATGAAGTTGGAAATCAATAAGGGCCAGAGAAACAGGTTAGGCACAAGGATATGGAAGTTAAACAACACACTCTTAGACAAACAGTGGGTCAAAGAGGAAATTTCAAAAGAAATCAGTAACTACCTTGAAACTAATGAAAACAACAACACAACATATCAAAACCTATGGGATGCAGCGAAAGCAGTCCTGAGAGGGAAGTTCATAGCCATAAATTCATATATTAAAAAAGAAGAAAGAGCTAAAATTGAAGACCTAACTACACACTTGGAGGAATTGGAAAAACAACAACAAACTAAACCTAAAGGAAGTAGAAAACAGGACATAACCAAGATTAGAGCAGAACTAAATGAAATAGAGACTAAGAAAGCACTGGAAACAATAAACAAAACCAAAAGCTGGTTCTTCGAGAATATCAACAAAATTGACAAACCCTTAGCCAGACTAACAAAGAAAAAGAGAGAACAGATGCAAATACATAAAATAAGGAATGAGCAAGGTGATATCACTACTGACCCCACAGAAATAAAGAGTATCATAAGAGGATACTTTGAAAAATTATATGCCAACAAGAATGACAATTTAGAGGAAATGGACAAGTTTCTAGAAACCCACAAACAGCCGACATTGATGAAAGAAGAAATAGATGAACTCAACAGCCCAATTACAAGTAAAGAGATAGACTCAGTCATTAAAAACCTCCCAACTAAGAAGAGTCCAGGACCAGATGGCTTCACAGCTGAATTCTACCAAACATTCCGGAAAGAGCTAACACCAATTCTACTTAAGCTCTTCCAAAAAATAGAAGTAGAAGGAATACTACCTAACTCATTCTATGATGCCAACATTACCCTAATACCAAAACCAAATAAAGATACCACAAGAAAGGAAAATTACAGACCAATTTCTCTAATGAACCTAGATGCTAAAATCCTTAACAAAATACTTGCTAATCGCATTCAACAACATATCAAAAGGATTATACATCATGACCAAGTGGGTTTCATCCCAGGTATGCAAGGATGGTTCAATATAAGAAAATCAATCAATGTAATACACCACATAAACAAACTGAAAGAAAAAAATCACATGATCATCTCTATAGATGCAGAAAAAGCATTCGACAAAATACAGCACTCTTTCCTCATAAAAACACTACAAAAGATAGGAATAGATGGAAACTTTCTGAAAATGATAAAGGGTATATATGAAAAACCCAAAGCTAACATCATTTTCAACGGTGAAATCCTAAAAGCCTTCCCTCTGAGATCGGGAACAAGACAAGGATGCCCACTATCACCACTCCTATTTAACATTGTCTTAGAAGTACTTGCACGAGCACTGAGACAAGAAAAGGACATAAAAGGCATCCAGATTGGAAAAGAAGAAGTAAAAATTTCATTATTTGCAGATGACATGATCCTATACATAGAAAGCCCTGAGAAATCGACAACAAGGCTTCTAGAACTTATAAAGGAGTTCAGTAATGTTGCAGGCTATAAGATCAATGCTCAAAAATCAGTAGCATTTCTATACACCAATAACCAGCAAACTGAGGAGGAAATCAGGAAAAAAATATCATTTACAATAGTAAACAAAAGAATCAAATACCTAGGAATAAATTTAACTAAAGATGTAAAGGACTTATATACAGAAAACTACACAACACTGTTAAAGGAAATCAAAGAAGACTTAAATAAATGGAAAAATATTCCCTGTTCATGGATGGGAAGATTAAACATCATCAAGATGTCTATCCTACCCAAACTAATCTACAGATTTAATGCAATCCCAATAAAAGTCAACACTATATTTTTTAAGGAACTGGAAAAACTAACCACAAAATATATTTGGAGAGGTAAGAGGCCCCGAATTGCCAAAGATATATTGAAAAAGAAAAATGAAGTTGGAGGTATCACATTACCTGACTTTAAAACATACTACAAAGCTACAGTGATCAAAACTGCATGGTATTGGCACAAGGATAGACCTACTGACCAATGGAACCGGATTGAGAGTTCTGATATAGATCCTCGCATATACAGTCATCTGATATTTGACAAGGCCACGAAACCCACTCAGCTGGGAGAGAGTGGCCTCTTTAACAAGTGGTGCTTGGAGAACTGGATATCCATATCCAAAAGAATGAGAGAAGAATACCATCTCACACCTTACACAAAAATCAACTCAAGATGGATCAAAGATCTAAATATAAGAGCCAAAACCATAAAAACCTTGGAAGATAATGTAGGGAAGCATCTACAGGACCTTGTAATAGGAAATGGTTTCATGAATTTCACACCCAAAGCACGAGCAGCAAGAGAAAAAATTGATAAATGGGATCTCCTCAAAATTAAAAACTTCTGCACCTCTAAGGATGTTATTAAGAAAATAAAAAGGCAACCTACCCAATGGGAAAAAATATTCGGCAACCATGTATCTGATAGGAGCCTAATATCCTGCATATATAAAGAAATCCTTCATCTCGAAAATAAAAGGACAAACAACCCATATAAAAAATGGGCAAGTGACCTGAAAAGACACTTCTCCAAGGAAGAAATACAAATGGCTAAAAAGCACATGAAAAAATGCTCAACATCACTTGCTATCAGGGAAATGCAAATCAAAACTACAATGAGATACCATCTTACACCCATCAGAATGGCAGCTATTAAAAAAACAGGAGACACTAAATGTTGGAGAGGATGTGGAGGAATAGGAACCCTCATCCACTGCTGGTGGGACTGCGGTATGGTCCAGCCACTGTGGAGGACAGTTTGGCGGTTCCTCAGAAAACTTGCAATAGATCTTCCGTATGATCCAGCAATTCCACTACTGGGTATATACCCAGAAGAACTGAAAACAAAAATACAAACAGATATATGCACACCAATGTTTATAGCGGCATTGTTCACCATTGCCAAAAGTTGGAATCAGCCCCGGTGCCCATCAACAGACGAATGGATAAGCAAAATGTGGCACATACATACAATGGAATATTACTCAGCGGTAAGAAGGAACAAAGTGCTAACACATGGAATAACGTGGATGAATCTTGAAGACCTTATGTTGAGTGAAGCAAGCCAGGCACTGAAGGATGAACAGTATATGACCTCACTGATCTGAACTGAGGAAAGTGAGCAGTCTCTGAGAACCATTGTCTGAAAGATAGGTTAACAAAGGAGAGTAAGAGAAGAGCAGGCTTTGAGCCATCTCCCATATGGACATAATCTATGGTAAAGGGATAGAGTGTGGTTGCATGTTGGGGGATGGGGCAGATGAGCGGTGGTGTTCCTGGGTTTGGTGGTACAACACTGGGGGGTGGATGGTTTAGGAAGTGCTGGTTCAAATCCCCAGAGCATGCAACTGTGAATCTTGACATTCCATGGGTTAGGAGAGGGGGGTATCATGGGCCCTGGGGGGCTGGGGAGAAGGGAACAGTCAAGATCTAATGGGATGTTTGGTGGTCATGGGGAAGGCTTTTCATTACCTTTCAGTAATGGACACAGGACATGGTAAATATCATCAAAATTATTTAACTGTATCATCTAAATTGTAAACTATACTGTAAATCACTGACAATGTTTAGTTGCTATATTTTGCTATCTGCATAACAGTTATAACAATGCTAACAACCAAAAAAAAAAAAAAGGAGGGGGAATTAATATGGGGTGGGGAAGCAGGGGTGGTTTGGTATCTGGGAGTCTCCGGCACTCCGTGTGTGACTTTGCTGTGACCTAAAACTTCTTTGAAAATTAAATGAAAAATTGGGAGACAATGGGGATTGAGAGGAGGAAGGTGTCATGGCACACCAGACATCCGATAACACAGTGATAAAGGGAAGGAAAAAGGGGAAAAAAGAAGAGAGAAAGGAAAAAAATGAATATATATATATATATATTTTAAAGGCATTTCCTTTGCTTTTTTGCCCATTTTTTGAATGTCCCAATCCACTAATTATATTTTATTGTGTTTTGTTCTTTGTTTGATTATTTGTTTTTTTTTTTCCCTTCTCTCTCTTTTTTTTTTTTTTTTCCCCCTGAGTTTCCTTATGTTTGTCTCTTGCATGTAAGCTTATCACACTTGTTTCTTTTTCCTAGTAAGTGTATTTGATTATTTTATGGACTAAATGTTCATGGAGGATTTGGATCACAGAAGGGTTACAATGGGTACTGCGGGGGATTATTGGGGGGAGGGTGTCTGGGGGGGGGTTCGTGGGGATTGGTTCAACCGAATATGCATGAAAGATATACAAAATCATTCAAAGGATCGGGGGATGGGGCAGGGTCACGATGGGTGGATAATCACACAATAAATGAGGGAATCTGAATTCCTAGCCTGGAGAGCTCTGCCACAATCTCCAAGGGAGCAGCAATAGTCCTCTGAGTGTAGGGACAGTCCCTGTCAAAATAGGATGACCCACTGATTTTTTTTTTTTTTTTATTGATGACTACCTTTGTGAGTCTTTGCTCCTGTAAATGAGACTTAGCCTGCAGTTGTGGGGTGCCTAAGGGTTGCCACCTGAGAGCCTCCTTGTTGCTCAAATGTGGCCTCTCTCTAAGCCAAACTCAGCATATGATTGCATTACCTTCCCCCCAACGTGGGACATGACTCCCAGGGATGAGCCTCCCTGGCAACGAGGGATTAATACCAAGTGCCAACTGGCAGCTTTTTGCAGTGGCAGTATCGTAGCCAATGAGGTTTATCCGAGGCACGATTATTGCTAATTGAAAACTTTTCCCAAGTGCCAACTGGCAACACAACTGGAAAAAGACCTTGAATAAAAGGGGGAAACGGTAAAGACAAATGAGTTCAAGTGGCTAAGAGACTTCAAAGAGAGTCGGGAGGTCATCCCAGAGGTAACCCTTACGCACACCTCAGTAGGAGCTCATAGAACATCTAAGTGCCTATCACCCCACTCAGTGGGGTTCCTGAGAGCTCCGGAGACACCCTGGTCTTATATAAGGGGGGATAGCCCCAGAGACTGATGCCTTATCAGTGGGTTCTATTTTGGAATCTGTGCTCCTGAGAGTGACAGAATTAGACTCAAATAAGTCCTCCCTGCACATGGTTCACCAGTCCCTTCTATTCAAACCTACATGTGATGCTGGAGTTTCTTAGGTATACTTCCAGAGACTGGAGCCTCCCATCTACCTATGTGCCAGGTGTGCAGGAAATCTAGGTGGAACTGCAACTCCTACCCTACAGCTCAATGGACTCATCCAAGTCACCTGGTGAGGAGACAACGATGGGAAATGGCCATCCCAGGGAATGGAGAGGGCCTGCATCTGCAGGCAGGATCATCCCACCCACCATACCCATGGGATATAAGCCCTCTCTCACTTGGAGTTGGAGTGGACATCACCATCCCAGTCGCCTCTGGATTGGGGGAAGAACTATGGACTAGAGTGGACTTGATGGTATTCTCTTGCTCACATATGGTGATTCTTGCAATGCAAGAAATTATAACAATGAGGTGGAGCCAGTGGCCACTTGACAGTTTTTGGGTAGGGAGGGGATGAGCAGTTGAAATACAGGGGCTTCTTTGGGAGTTGGAGGTTGTCCTGAGTACTGTTGTGGCAATGGATGTAGGCCATTTTAAATCAGCACACACCACTCAGAACTGAGTGGGAGAGAGTGTGGTCTACAGTGTGAACTGTGGTCTATGGTTGGTGGCAAGGCTCCAGGAGGTGTAAGTTCATTGAGGTTGGTGGGCCACACTATGGGAGATGTTTGTGTTGGATGTGGTGGGAGGTGTGGGAGGTGGGCAACATGGGAATCCGAGTGGGTTCCGTATAATATTTTAGGTAATCTAAGCACCTCTTAAAATATATGTATATATATATATAAAAAATAACATTTTTGTAAGCAAATACACATATATGCATATATATTTATATATCATTTTACAAATGTTTGTATGTATTGTGAGAATTTTGATTTTTACCCATAATAAAAAAAAAAAAATATCTCAGCCTCTGTATAATAAAAACAGGCAGCTCAAGGGTTATCAATCTGTGCACTGAAACTATGTGAATTTTATATTATGTAAATTATATCTCAATAAAAGTTGATTTTATAAAATGACCTTTAAGACTGACTGGGGTCAGGTATGGACTTAAAAAGGGTAGAAAAAAGGTAGAAATCAAACTGTCAAGGAGAGTCTGTTAAGCCTGTGGCTAGTTAGCTAATGGAAGATTATTCTTTAACTAACATACAGAAGTAGAGATCCCTACTCCTAGTGATTATACTTAAATGTATCTTTCAGGTCCTTATGCTGTGCCATCTGTGTGGAACACTTTTCTTCTAGATCTTTGCATGGTTTGCTTTTGTGTCAGTCAGGTTCATGCTCAAATATTACTTACTCAGAAAAGCCTCCCAATAATACCCAATCTAAATTAATCTCTTCTATCCCATCATTCTATAACTAATGCCTATTTTATTTTCTTCAAAGCATTTGTCACTGTACTAGATTTAATATTGTCACCCCAAAATTCATGTCCACCTGGAGCCTCGAATGTGATATTTTAGAAATAGGGTCTCTATAGACATGCTTAGTTAAAATGCGGTCATACTGGATCAGGGTGGGTCCTAAATCCAATGACTGGTGTCATTATAAGGAGGCCATGTGAAGTCACAGAGACACACAGGGAGAACGCCATGTGACAAGAAGCAAAAATTGGAGTGATGCAGCTACAGGGCAAGGGGCTTTAAGGATTGCTGGCAATCATCAGAAGTTAGGAAGAGGCAAAAAATAGTATTCTTCCTTAGAGCCTTCAGAGGGAGCATGCCCTGCCTTGATTTCAGACTTGTAGCCTCCTGAACTGTGAGATAATAAATTTCTATTGTTCTTATTTTATTTTTGTTTTTTGGTTTGAGGTACCAGGGATTGTACCCAGGACCTTGTACACGGGAAGCAGGCGCTCAGCCACTGAGCTACATCCGCACCCCTCTACTGTTTTTAACTACTCAGTTTGTGGCAATTTCTGTGGCAGCTCTAGGAAACTAATATAATCACTTTGTCAAATTACAGTTTTCAAAAATGTGTGTTTAGTTGCAAATTATGTCTTCCCCATTAAATGTCAAGCTTCAGGAGAAGAGGAACTTATCTTGTACCTCCATCTAGAAGAGAATCGGGCACATAGTAAGTGATTTTAAATATCTGTGAATGAATGGTTGAACCCTTAAGTAAAAGCATAGTGAAAGGTGAAAATCCAAGGGCATAGTCTCCAATGGTGAAATCTCCCTATTTTATTTTTTTAGCCATTGATTGATATAGGTTAAAAATGAACATGAATCTCTGTGATATTTCAAAGAAACATAATGAAACATCTTATTAAAAGAGACTTCATTTGTTTGGGTGTTGAAAAGAGTAAAAGTCATTTACATGGCTGGCCTGAGGAGATAATGGGATTTTTGTCTGTTCTTTCAGGCTGGGACTAGCCAATGGTCTCAAAAGAATCACAAACATATATTAAGAAGCATAGTAAAATAATTCAATTTTCATATAAAGTTGACAAGTTATTACCAAGAATGTGCTTACCAAAGGAAAATAATGTACATGTTAAAACAGTAGCAAGTGTTTTAAATGCAACACCTATTCTTTCTCTACGGCAAGTGAAAGTCACTTCAAGATAGCCTGTTGAATTCTCTCCTCCTTGAAAGGCAGTTATGTTCCTGATCCACACATTCCTTCCATATCTCTCTCCTTATTCAGTGGTAGTTGGATTTAACATTTTTCGGCACATTTTTATGCTGCTCTCAAGGGCAGGCAGAAAATATGCAAGTATATATATGACATCTATAGGTGGGAAAGTCAAGAACATTATGAAGCAACTGTAGAACATAGACTCTTTAGACATTTTGGTAGGAGTGTGGATGTGGCTCAAGCAGTTAAGTGCCTGCTTCCCACATGAGAGGTCCCGGGTTCAATTCCTGGTGCCTCCTAAGGAAAACGGAAACAAACAACAAGCAAAACAAACGTGAAAACCAACTCAGGGGAGCCAATGTGGCTCAGCAGTTAAGCAATGGCTTCCCACATACAAAGTCCCAAGTTCATTCCCAGGGCCCCAGTACCTCAAAAAAAAAAAAAAAAAAAAAGGTAAATAAAAACTAGTTGAAGTTATACTATAAAAGGCAAAATAATTTTATTTCTATATATAATAATCTTTAATATTATATAAAATCTTGAATGCTTATAAAAGTTTAAAATGGAAAATTTGAATATTATATTACTTATGAAATTTTTTATAAATAGAAATTTTAAATGTAAATAACTGCCAGTGACTATAATACTGCCTTGAAAATCTGAGTATTTTCATCATTCATGGATCTTATAAGACACTGCATTTAACAATGATAAAGAAAACTGTATAAACAACGAGTAATAAAGTATATAGACATGCCATTTACTCCTCTATCTTAAGAAAAAGAATTCCTCATTCTAAAAATGATTACCTTATTTTGCATTAAGATACACTTTCCATTTTACAAATAATTTAACAATATAAATTGAAAAATCTAAATTGCACAGCAAAAATTTTAATGTAATAACAATACAATATTTTCTGAGCTAGACAGCAATTTTCTGGATCTAGACAGTTGATTCCAAAATATATAGGAAAATAAATAAGCAAATGAGCCTGGAAAATCCTGGAGGATAACTAACACTGAATATAGCTACCCCAATCAGATACAAAAACATATTAAAAACCTCTGTAATTAAAACATTGTGGTCCAGTCCCATCAAAATGGAGTAACCCAAGTGGAGGTTGAAAAAAGCACTTGTATGGTAAGATCTTCTAAAGAATGCCATCTGCTGGCAAGCTGGGAAACTTCAAGGAGAAAAAAAAAAAACACCTTTTGGAGTCTCTTGTTCCAGACCCCTTTGTTCGGATCTGAGCTCCATTAGTGGGTCTCTGGCTCTATTTTGATAACTTAAGCCAGGAAATGTTAAAGACTTAGAATAAGTTGAACCAAACACCAAAGAAGAGCCATGAAATAAAACTAGTGGACAAGAGAGAGATATTGATTCTCAGAGTAAATTTGAAAACATAATCAGGTGCCTAGACATCAGTAAAAAATTACAAGACATACTAAGAAACAGAAAAAGATGGCCCAGCCAAAGAACAAACCAAAAGTCCTGACAAGACACAGGATTTAAGACAACTTATCAGTAATAACCACACAAGTCTAAATGAATTCAAGGAGTTGAAAGAAAATATGACCAAAGAGATAAAGATATTAAGAAGACACTGTATGAGCATAAAGAACAATTTGAACGCTTGAAAAGTATTAGAGCATATGGGAATGAATGACATGATGAATGAGATTAAAAAAACATTAGAGACATATAACAGCAGATTTGAAATGGCAGAAGAACGAAGAAATGAAATTGAAGACATAACATCTGAACTTGAAAAGACAGGAGAACAGACAGAAAAAAGAATGGAAAAAATTGAATAGTGTCTCAGGGAATTGATTGACAACATGCAACACACAAACATATGCATCATTGGTGTCCCAGAAGAAGAGAATGAAGAAGGGGCAGAAAGACTATCTGGTGACTCTGTCCTTCAAAAATCAGAGTGAGTTTTAAGTCTTCACAGATCAAACAAAAACTGAGAGTGTGTGTTCTCAAAAGACCAGATCTGCAAGAGATACTAAAGGGAGTGCTACAACTTAAAAGGAAAAAGCAAGGGCAAGAGACTTGAAGAAGAGCATAGAAATGAAGATTATTAGTATGGATAACTCAAAGAGTAAAAAGACAGATAGTAATAAGATATGACAACAGAAGGATAAAATGGACAAAGTAAGAAATGTCCAGACATAGACCGGGAGTGGATATGGCTCAAGCACTTGAGTGCCTGCTTCCCACATGGGAGGTCCTGGGTTCGGTTCCTGGTGCCTTCTAAAAAACAAACAAGCAACAACAAAAAACAAACAAGCAAATGAAGATGTGGCTCAGTGGTTGAGTGGAGGCTTCCCACATATGGGATCCTAGCTTCAAGCTCTGGCCCTGGTACCTCAAAAAAAAAAAAAAAAAAAAAAAAAAAA
>JAKSZT010053768.1:4063227-4345494 GCA_026826555.1 Tolypeutes matacus
TACAAAAAAAAAAAAAAAAAAAAAAAAAAAAAAAAGAAAAAAAGGAAAGCCATAGACTGACAGAAGAGATTTAAAAAAATATATGAGCCATATATATATGCTGCCTACAAGAGACTCACTTCAGACATAAGGACGCAATCAGGTTGAAAGTGAAATTGGAAAAAGAAAGATATTTATGTAAATAGTAGCCAAAAAAGATCTGGAGTAGTGATACTAATATCAGACAAAATAGATTTTAAATGCAAAACTGTTATAAAAGATGAAAAAGGTCATTATGTATTAATAAAAGGGGCAATTCACCAAGAAGAAATAACTATAATAAATATTTGTGCACCTAACCTGGGTGCCCCAAGTTACATGAAGCACATACTGACAAAACTGAAAGGAGAAATAGATATCTCTATAATAATACTTGGAGACTTCAATACAACACTCTCAGGATTGTATAGAACATCTGGACAGAAGATAAATAAGGAATCAGAGAGCTTGAATACTATGATAAATGAATTAGACCTAGTAGATGTATACAGAACACTGCACCCCAAAACTGCAGGATATATATTATTTTCAAGTGCTCATGGATTCTTCTCCAGGATAGACCATATGTTGGGTCACAAGACAGGTCTCGATAAATTTAAAAAGATTGAAATTATAGAAAGCACTTTCTCTGTACACAATGGAATGAAGCTGGAAACAATAATGGACAATTAAATGGAAAAATCACAAGTCTATGGAGATTAAACCACATACTCTTAAATAATCAGTGTGTCAAAGAAGAAATTGCAAGAGAAATCAGTAAATATCTCGAGATAAATGAACACGAAAACCTATGGCATACAAGAAAGGCAGTGCTGAGAGGGAAATTTATAGCTCTCAGTGGTTACATTGAAAATGAAGATTGAAGACCTAGCTGCACACCTGGAGGAACTAGAAAAAGAAGAGAAAATTAATCCCAAGCCAAGCTGAAGGGAAGAAATAAGAAAGATCAGAGCAGAAATAAATGAAATTGAGAACAACAAAAACAAAAAACAATAGAAACAACAAAACCGAAAGTTGGTTCTTTGAGAAGATAAACAAGTAACCCAATTAAAAATGGGCAAAAGTCTTTTTTTTTTTTTAAAGATTTTATTTATTTATTCATTTATCCCCCGCTTGCTGCTTGTGCTCGCTGGGTCAGCTAACCACGCCGCGCGGGCGGGCTTGCCTTCACCAGGAGGCCCCAGGAACCGAACCCGGGGCCTCCCATATGGTAAACGGGAGCCCTACTGATTGAGCCACAGCTGCTTCCCTGGGCAAAAGTCTTGAATAGAGATTTTTCCAAAGAGTAAATACAAATGCCAAAAACATATGAAAAAGTATTCAACATCACTAGTTACCAGGGAAATGCAGATCCAAACTACAATTAGAGGGAAGCAGCTGTAACTCAGTGTTTGAGCACCTGCTTCCCATGTACGAGGTCCTGGGTTTAATCCCAGGTACCTGCTAAACAAACAAACAAACAAACAAAAAACTACAGTGAGAAATCATTTCATATTTAAAATAGCCATTATTTTAAAAAACAGAAAACTACACATGCTAGAGAGGATGTGAAGAAATAGGAACATTCCTTCACTGTTGGTGGGAATGTAGAATGGTGCAGTCTCTGTGGAAGATGGTTTGGTGGCACCTCAATAAACTGAATATAGAAATGCCATGTGATCTAGCAATCCATTTCTAGGAATATATTCAGAAAATCTGAAATCAAGGATGTGAACTGACATTTGTACACTGGCATCCATAGCAGCATTATTCACAATTGCTAAAATATGGAAACAGCCCAAGTGCCCATTAACCGATGAGTGGATAAACAAAATGTGATATATACATATAATAGATTACTGTTCAGCTGTAAGAAGAAATGAAGTCGGGATGCATATGACAACATGGATGAACCTTGAGGATATTATGTTGAGTGAAATAAGCCAGACGCAAAAGGATAGCTATTGTGTGGTCTCACTAATATGAACTAAATATGATGAGTAAACTCATGGAGGTAAGCTCTAGAGTATAGGTTACTGGGAGATAGAATGTGGGTTGAGGATGGGAGCTGATGCTTAATGAATGTAAAATTTTTGATAAGGTTTATTGTAAAAGTGTGGAATTGAATAGAGTTGATGGTAACACGTTATAGTGAGTATAACTAACACTGCTGATTTATAAATGTGATTGTGGGGAAGCGGCTGTGGCTCAATCAGTAGGGCTCCCGTTTACCATATGGGAGGCCCCGGGTTTGGTTCCCGGGGCCTCCTGGTGAAGGCAGGCCCGCCCGCACGGCGTGGTTAGCTGACCCAGCGAGCAAGAACAGCAAGGGGAGGATAAATGAATAAATAAACAAAATCTTAAAAAAAAAAAAAAAAAAAAAATAAATAAATAAATGTGATTGTGGCTTAAAGATGTAGTCTATGGACATAAATGTAAATTGAAAGGAAGCTAGAGCATAATATAGGGACTATAACAGTGTTTTTGGTGGTGGATGAAGATTGTGTTTAATAGTATAAATATAAGAATGTTCTTCTTTTACAAAATGTTAAGAATATGGTGATACACAGGAAAATCACAACTAAGGTAACTTATAGACAATAGTTAACAGTAATATTGTAATATTTTTCAGCAATGGCAAAGAAGAGTCTATCAATTCTAGGGGACAACAATAGGGGGGTGTGATAGTTTGAAATACTTTTATGAACATCCAAAAGAGAAAGATTACGTTTTTGAACTAACCTATTCCTGTGAGTGTGAGATTCTTTTGCTTGGACTATATCAGTGAGGCATGACTCAGGTTAAGTCTCCACCCTCTTGCTGGGTCTGATATAAACAGAGACACATAGAGAGACATATACAACACAGGAAAAGGGAGCTCTGCCATCTTTGATCCAGCCATGTGAGAGAAAGGACTCCAGGTCTGCCTACAGCTGCAGAAAGGTAGAGAAGCCCCGAGGGAGTGAGAGAGGATGCCTGGAAAGAGACAAGCCCTATGCCTGGTTGCCTACAGCTGAGGTCTGGGAGATGGTAGATTCTGGAGGGGAAGGCAGAGACCTCAGCAATGATCGGCAGCCACCTTTGCCACGTGGGTGGTCACCAGGATTACCAGTAGCTGACTTTGGTGAGAAAACATCTCTGATAGTGCCTTTTTTTTTTTTTTTAAAGATTTTATTTATTTATTCATTTATCCCCCCCCCCCCTTGCTGCTTGTGTTCGCTGGGTCAGCTAACCACGCCGTGCGGGCCGGCCTGCCTTCACCAGGAGGCCCCGGGAACCGGACCCCTGGCCTCCCATATGGTAAACGGGAGCCCTACTGATTGAGCCACAGCCGCTTCCCTCCGATAGTGCCTTGATTTGGACATTTTGCAGCCCTGGAACTGTAAGCTTTTATCCCAAGTAAAATTCCCATTATAAAAGCCAAGCCATTTCTGGTACTTTGCATCAGCAGTCTTTGGCAAACTAAGACAGGCGATACAAGCGGATTTGGGATTTTTCCTCCTGCAGAAATGAAAACATTATAAAATTGACTGTGGTAATTACAGCACAACTCTGTGATGAAAATGAGAGCCACTGTGTGTACACTCTGAATGGATTCTACAAGGCATGGGACTTTATGACACAGTGAATCTTGTGGTGGAAGATGGACTGTGGTTAACATAACAAATTTGAGAATGTTCTCTCATGAACTATAACAAACATATAATACTAATAGAAGGTGTTAATAATTGGGTGGATTGGGGGAAAATACACCAAATGTAAATTATTGGCTAATTTTAGTAGTAATATTTTGATGATGCTCTTTCATAGCTTGTAACAAATGTTTCACACCAATGCAATGTGTTGTTGGTGGGGTGATGTATGGGAGCCTTGTATGATGATATGCATGTTTGTTTTGTAAGTTCATAACTTTCACTTTACTACACTTTTGGTTTATGTATGTTTATGTATGAATGATATATTTCAATAAAATTTTTTTAAATAAAAAAAAAAGGAGTAACCTTTTTGCAGCCTATCTCTATAAATGATTACAACTAAAATCTCTGGACAAAATACAAAAAAGCAACTATTTGTTAACTCTGAAAAGCTAACAATAAATAACAGGCAAATTGAGGAGGGAAACAGAACTTGAAATATGGTCTATAATGCAGGTGAGACATAAATTTACAGATTTAAGGAACTCATGGGCCCCAAACAGGATAAACTCACACAAAACCACCATACTCAAACTGCTGAAAATCAAAGATATAGAAAAACTCTTGAAAGCAGTCAGAGTAAACTGACACATTATATACAGCAGAACAATGATTTGCTCAACTGTGGGTTTCACATCAGAAACCATAGAGGCCAGATGATAGTTGAATAACATCTTTAAAGTACTGAAAGAAAAGGACTGTCAACCAAGAAATCTATATCCAGCAAAATATCCTTCAAGAATAATGGTGCAATAAAGACATTCTCAGATGAAGGCAAACTAAGAATTTGTCACCAGTAGGTCTGCTCTAAAAGAAATGTGAAATAAAATTCTTTAGGCAGAAGGAAAATAATATAAGAGAAACTTAGAACTTCAGTCATGTAAGAAGAGTAAAGAAAGTTTAAGTATTTTGGTAAATATAATTGACTACTTTTCTGCTCTTAACAATATGCATCACTGTTGAAAGCAAAAATTATAACATTGTCTGTGGAGTTTTCAGTGTATGAGGATATACATGACAACTGAAGTTACCCAACAAACTCTCTTTCTGAGGCTAAGGAGAAATACCTACAGAAGTACAAAAAGAGCACTATTCACTGGGACATTATTTATAACACTTAATAGAAATAACATTTCCTCAGTTGGAATTAGGTTGAATAAACTATTGTATACCCACGAAATGAAATAATACGCAGCTATTAAAAAGATTGAGGATGAGCTCTGTATGTTGATGTGGGGGCATAGCAGCTTATAAGTATGGGATAATCCTTTAGTAAGGGAGAATGAAATTCAATAATATATGCTTTTTTGCTTATATTTGCAAAGAAACAAAAATACTGAAAGGATGAACCAGAAACTAATAAAAATGGCTACTTGAAGAGGAAGGGCAGAAATGGGAGAAGGGAGAAGGAAGTGAGATTTCTAAGAATATACCTTTTTATATAGTTTTTAGATTTGAACCAACATAATTATTTTACACATTCAAAAAAACATTATGGAAAAACAAACTTTGGAATTAATAAATTCCAAATAAATTTTAAAATAAATTGCAACAAATAAATGTAATTATATATCACAGTAGATACAGATTAATTACACAAAAAATTATAATAAAAGCTTTTAGAATATGGTACGCTGAGTGAATACTCTTTGTAAAGTATATTCTAAGGACAAAAAGGACTATAAACGATCTTTACCCTAATTCAGTAATTTTATTATTAGTAATGATATCAGCATCATTGTTTTGAAACTAGTTTTTATACAATTAAGGCAAAAAGTTATTTTGTCAGTATTATTAAGAACCAAGGGGAGGCGGCTGTGGCTCAATCAGTAGGGCTCCCGTTTACCATATGGGAGGCCCCGGGTTCGGTTCCCGGGGCCTCCTGGTGAGGGCAAGCCCGCCCGCGTGGCGTGGTTGGCTGACCCAGCGAGCACAAGCAGCAAGGGGGGGGATAAATGAATAAATAAATAAAATCTTTAAAAAAAAAAAAAAAAAGAACCAAGATTTGCAGTGTAAGAGAAAAGAGACAAAAGCATACAATAAAAAAATTAAGTGAAAATCCTGTAATGTTAAATATGATTAAGAAATATCAAAAAGGAAACTCATGATTCTTTTATATATTTTTTAATGATTTTAAAAAAAGAGGTACCTGGGATTGAACCCAAGAGCTTGTATGTGGGAAGTAGGTGCTTAAGCACTGAGCTACACCTGCTCTCCAAACATTGGTTGAGGATATCCTTTAGAAAGGAAAGTTTTAAAAAATTTTTATTTATTTAAAAAAAAAATTTTAAGAGGTATCAGGATTGAACCCAGGATCTCATACATGCAAAGCAGGTGCTCAACCACTGAGTTACACCTGCTACATGCATGATTCTTTTTTATTATTTTATTATTATAATGATTTTTGTATCACTATGATAATTTAGGAAATTAAATTTCAAAATAAGCATTCTTCTTATAAAATATACATCCTATAATTATACTGCTTGTATACAATTTTTTTCCTCATTAATTAGCACTGTGGGAATTTCAACTAAATATAAACAGTACTGTGAAGGACACTCTGAAATCTTTACTAATACAAAATATATCTCTTTTTTATTCTGCACTGACTGGCACATTATAAGTTTGCACCCATGATTTTTAAAACATATATTACTTAGCAATGCCCAATGAAAGGGTCTAAAACTAAGATAACCAATAGTCACAGGCATCCATAGCACCCAGATTTTGGTTTTTATGTATCTTTCTCCACTGAAGCAGTTCTGGATTCATTGGATAAATGACTGATTCTAGATCAGAGAAAAGGAAAGTTCAAAGTGAGCATGGGGCATCTTACTGTGCCAGAAATCAAGGAAATACTCAAGCATTAATGGAGATATGTCCAAAAAACAAAGGAGCCAGATTGAAGAAGTATTCCATAACCACATTCAAGATATTTGAGCAACCTAAAAAGTAATGCTGACATGATACATGCCACAACACAGATGAATATTGTAAAGCATATTTAGTGAAATATAAAGTGAAAGGAAACCTGTCAGAAAAGACCAAGTATTGTTATGTTTCCATTTATATGAAATGTCCAGATAGGCAAATCTATAGAATCAGGAAGAAAATTGGTGGTTGCCAGGGATTGGGAAGTTGAAGAGAAATGGAGAGTGATTGCTCATAGGTATGGGGATTATTTTTTAGGTTATGAAAATGTTTTAAAATTGATTGTGGTTATAGTTGCACAACTCTGTAAATAAATTAAAAATTCATAGCAACTAAAAGAATAAAGTATCTAGGAATAGATTTAAGCAAGTATGTTAAGGACTTGTACACAGAAAACTACAAATCATTGCTAAACATGTTAAAGAAGACATAAATGAAAGATATATTATACTTATAGATTGGAGAGCTAAATATTGTTAAGATGTCAATATTATCTGTGATGGTTAAGTTCAAGTGTCAACTTGGTCAGATTATGATATCCAGTTGTTTGGTCAAGCAAGCACTGACCTGATTGTTACTGTAAGGGTATTTCATGGACATAAATCATCAGTTACTTGATTGCATCTATGGCTGATTACCTAAACAATCAACTGAGGAGGTTGCCTTCAACAAGGAGAGAAGTCTCATCCATTAGTTGAAGGCTTTAAAAGGAGAAGTGATGATCTCAGCAGTCAGAAGAGAGAATTTCTATATCTACTTCAGCCAGCCAGCTTCTCCTGGGGAATTTATCAGAGTTTCCAGCTTACAGCCTGCCCTACAGATTTGACTTTATCCATCCCCAGAATCCCAAAAGACTAATATTTACATTACATATATATTTATCTCCCATAGGTTCTGTTTCCCTAGAGAACTCTAATATAGCTTTGGTACCAGGAGTAGTTCTTGAGAAGCAGAATCCTAAGGATGAGATTTCTGAAATGGTTCTTGGGTTTTTGGAGTTAGTTCTCTACTCTGATTGTACTCAAAGGCACCAATCACTCTTTCCAACAATCAAGATGGCACTAAATAGTCCATGGGGTGATTTGGTAACAGAGATATACAAACTATCAGCACTGGATAGGGCTACTCAAATGCTTATGAGAGGCAAGGCTCTGGGTGAGAGTGTTTTTGACACCTTAAAAGAGTTTTGTGGAGTTAAAAGGTATAATGACATTGGCTGGTTGTTCCTATTATGCTGGATACAGTTATAAAAGAAAGAGATGAGATCAAGGCTTCAAATTCTCAACATAAACACTGCATGAAGGACATGAAAGTTTCTATGTGTACCCTGAAGAAAATATTACTTCATGCAGCTACAGACTTGAGATTTCTGAAAACCAGACCAAGAGTCTCATTGTGTGAGTGGCTGAGTTACAACATAAACTAAATTCCCAGCCTTGTAAGGTGTCTGCTGTTAAAGTGAGGGCATTGATTGGAAAGTAATGGGATACTGAAAATTGTAGTGGGGACATATGGGTTGTTAATGATGGTGGTGGGGATGTTATCTTTGCCAGATAAACCTGTGATGACATGTCCTGAGGAACTAACCTCCCAACCTCTAGTCTGCCCTGAGGAATCTGCCATCAGCCTTCACCTGAAGAGATTAACCCTGCTGTGCCTGATAAACCTGTAACCTACTCCTCTGAGGAAACAGGCCTCACTCCTGTCTGAAGAGATTAATCCTTTTTCACCAGATAAAACTGCAATGGAATGTCATGAGTTAGGTTGATTTGCAAGGCACTTCTACTTCTTATGATCACCTCCACCACCTTTTCTTCCCAGATCTATCAGTAGACTGAAGTCCCAATAAGCCCCAAAATGTTGAGATACAAAGTGTGACCTATGAGTAGGTGCCTAAAAGAACTACATGATTTTTCTAATTTATATAGACAGAAATCAGGGGAATATGTGTAGTGATGGATACTAAGGGTATAGGACAGTGATGAAAGGAAATTGGATCAGCCTGAATTGATTGATACGGGCCCACTAAGCAGAGATTCTGGATTCAGTATTGTTACTCAAGGGGTTAGAAAGGGCTCTGTTTGTTCGGGTGGTTGGCAGAAACATGGACAAAAGGTGGCCTACATTGCCTGGGGTTAAAATGCTGGAACTGCCTTGGTATAATGTAGATGAAAGGACCCAAAGGCTTAGAGAGACTGGAATGTTTGCGTATATTTCTTACATAAAGTCAGCTCACCCACTCCAAGAATGTCCAGAAGACACACCTTTCACGAGGACTGTGAGGAATAAATTTGTGAGACTAACTCCATCATCCTTGAAGAGCTCTGAGGTTGCTTTTCTCTGTATGTCAGATATTACTTTGGGAACTGTTGTTACTGAACTTGGATCCTTAAACACAATGGGGGGAGTGGATGTGGCTCAAGTGACTGAGTTCCCGCCTACCACATGGGAGGTCCTGGGTTCTGGTTCCCAGGGACTCCTGGAGAAGGTGAGCTGGCATGACAGGCAGGTGCAGTGAGCTGACACAACAAGATGATGCAACAAAAAGATACAAAGAAGAAAGATAATGAGATAATCAACAAACCAGGGAGCTGAAGTGGCTCAAGTGATTGAGAGCCTCTCTCCCACATGGGACTTCCCACGTTTGGTTCCTGATGCCTCCTAAAGAGAAGATGAGCAGACAGCAAGTGCAAACAAAGGGGGGGGGGGGGAGGCTAAAAAAAACAAAACAAAACACAATGGGAATGATTGGATCTCAGGTTGGCAGAAGCCAAGTGGCAGCACTGAATCACCAAAAACAAAGTGGGTGTGGCTACTATAATGGAGAGCAGACTCAAAGCTGCAATCAAAATAAGTCTGACTTGCAGAGACCTATTACATTGGCTACTAGATCATGGGCTACCTAGAAGTAAAATAGATGGGCAATCTACTAAATTCTTACTGGATCTATATAAGCAGAAGAGTTCATGGTTAAGTGAAAAAAGTCTAACTGAATTACAAAAATAGAGTCACATCCCCTCATCAATTCCCAGACTTGAGATAATTTACACCAAGAATGCCCCCCCCCCAAAATGAAGGAAAGGACCCTGCTACAGTGCCAAGAATTTATACTGTTAATCTTCCTCCCAGCCTTCCCTAAAGAGACCTATGACCTTTAATCAGAGTAGCTGTACACTGGGGAAAAGGAAATGATCAGACATTTTGGGGATTCTTAGATACTGGCTCAGAAGTGAAATTAATTTGAGGAGACCAAGACCTCACTTTGGTCCACCAATTAGAGTAGGGGCTTATGGAAGTCAAGTGATCAATGGAGTTTTAACTCAGGTCTGTCTCACAGTGGGTCATAATGGTGTAACTACTGTGTAAGACAGTTTGGCAATTCCTTGAAAGGTAAGTATAGAATTACCATATGACTGGCAATTCCACTTCTATCTATATACCCCAAAGAATTGAGCAGGGTTTTGAACAGATATTTGCACATGAATGTTTATAGTGGCATTATTCAAAATTGCCATAAGATAGAAGCAACTCAAGTGCCCATCAATTTATGAACGGAGAAACAAAATGTGATTTATACATAAAATGGAATATTACTCAAGAGTAGCACAAAAAAAGAATGATACATGCGACATGGATGAACCTTGAAGACATCATGTTGAGTGAAAAAAGCAGACACAAAAGGACAAATCTTGTATGATCTCAATGTTATGAAATAATTAGAATAAGCAAATTCATAGAAACAAGTGAGTGTGGCTACTTCAAGTAGGCAGTGGGGTATTAATGTTTAAATTGAACAAAGTTTCCATTTGGGGTATGGCAAATCTGGGTAATGGATGGTGGTAATGGTAATATTGTGAATGTAATTACCAGCACTGAATTATATATTTGAATGTGGTTGAAAGGGGTAAATTTTAGTTGTGTGTATGTTACTAGAATAAAAAGAAAACAGCAAAAACCACTGGACTGTAGAACATGAACAGAGAACCCTAATGTAAACCAAGTTCTATAGTTAATAGTACAATTATAAAATATTCTTTCATCAATTGTAACAAATATACCACACTAATGCAAGGTGTTAATAATAGGGGGGTATATGGGGACTGTATTTTCTGCATGATTTTTCTGTAAACCTACAACTTTTCTAATTAAAATAAAAAGGGAAAAGATGAAGCCACTAGAGATAGTATACAAAATTTAATGGGTAGGGTGTGGATATGGCTCAACTGGTTGGGCGTCCGTCTCCATACGGAGGGACCTGGGTTCGCTCCCCGGGACCTCCCGGTAAAATAAAAAAAATAAAAATTAAAAACAAAAACAAAAACAAACAAACAAAAAAAACCTTAATGGGTAAACAAAGACACACTTGATATATTTATAAGAAACAATATTCTTGTATTTATTTGTTAAAATACTATTAACACTAGCCAATGAGGTTTATCTGAGGCACGATTATTGCTAATTGAAAACTTTTCCCAAGTGCCAACTGGCAACACAACTGGAAAAAGACCTTGAATAAAAGGGGGAAATGGTAAAGACAAATGAGTTCAAGTGGCTAAGAGACTTCAAAGAGAGTAGGGAGGTCATCCCAGAGGTAACTCTTACACACACCTCAGTAGGAGCTCATAGAACATCTAAGTGCCTATCACCCCACTCAGTGGGGTTCCTGAGAGCTCCAGAGACACCCTGGTCCTATATAAGGGGGGATAGCCCCAGAGACTGATGCCTTATCAGTGGGTTCTATTTTGGAATCTGTGCTCCTGAGAGTGACAGAATTAGACTCAAATAAGTCCTCCCTGCACATGGTTCACCAGTCTCTTCTATTCAAACCTATATGTGATGCTGGAGTTTTTAGGTATACTTCCAGAGACTGGAGCCTCCCGCCTACCTATGTTCCAGGTGTGCATGAAATCTAGGTGGAGCTGCAACTCCTACCCTACAGCTCAATGGACTCATCCAAGTCACCTTGTGAGGAGACAATGATGGGAAATGGCCATCCCAGGGAATGGAGAGGGCCTGCATCTGCAGGCAGGATCATCCCACCCACCCTATCCATGGGATATAAGCCCTCTCTCACTTGGAGGTGGAGTGGACATCACCATCCCAGTCCCCTCAGGATTGGGGGAAGAACTATGGACTAGAGTGGACTTGATGGTATTCTCTTGTTCACATATGGTGATTCTAGCAATGCAAGAAATTATAACAATGAGGTGGAGCCAGTGGCCACTTGACACTTTTGGGGTAGGGAGGGGAAGAGCAGTTGAAATACAGTGGCTTCTTTGGGAGTTGGAGGTTGTCCTGAGTATTGTTGTGGCAACGGATGTAGGCCATTTTAAATCAGCACACACCACTCAGAACTGAGTGGGAGAGAGTGTGGTCTACAGTGTGAACTGTGGTCTATGGTTGGTGGCAAGGCTCCAGGATGTGTAAGTTCATTTAGGGTGGTGGGCCACACTGTGGGAGATGTTTGTGTGGGATGTGATGGGAGGTGTGGGAGGTGGGCAACATGGGAATCCCAGTGGGTTCCGTGTAATATTTTGGGTAATCTAAGCACCTCTTAAAATATATGTATATATATATATATATATATAAATAACATTTTTGTAAGCAAATACACATATATGCATATATATTTATATATCATTTTGCAAATGTTTGTATGTATTGTGAGAATTTTGATTTTTACCCATAAAAAAAAAAAAAAAACATAAATGGGAGAGATGAAAATAGATTAGTAGTTATGTAAGGCAGATGAAGAATAGCAAAATTGAGAGGTGACTGCTAAGGGGTAGAGTTTTTGTTTGTTCTTTGTTTTATGTTTATTATTATTATTTTTTTGAGTAATGAAAATGCTTTAATACTGATTAAAGTGATGAATGCACAACTCTGTGATTACACCAAATGCCATTGATTGTACACTTTGGACGGATTGTGTGGTTTATGAATATGTTTTAATAAAATTGATTTAAAAAAAAATACTATCAACACTTGCCTATTGTACTCATGATTAATTGGTTTTAATCCTTAAATGACATTTAAAAATTAATTTTTAAAAAAGTTTTTATAAATAGAATATTTAAAATTAAATTACTGACACCTGCAGTGCTATCATAAAAAGTAGACCATTTTGGTATAATGAACATATAAAACATTAAATTTAACACAGAGAAAACTATAAATAAAACATGAAAAGAATAGTATTATATTGATTTTTTTCTCTTAATTACAAACACAGGTCCTCATTCTGAAAATGATTTATTATATCCCAATCTTTTATTAAGATCAACTTTGTATGTTAAAATTGAATTCTTTTGTGAATATAAATTTAAGAATATTAAATTTCTTAATTTTTTAAGAAATTGATATGGCCTTGTGAATTAATTATTCAAAAACACTGGAGCAGTTTAAATTTTTAGAATTTGAGTAGTAGAATTAAAATACTTGAAAACAAGGCATTAGGTCTGTGTTAACTTTTAAAAGTACAGAACAAAATGGCACTAGAACAGTCGCTATTTTATTTCCTCCCAGAGTTATCTGGGTAAGTTTGAACTTTTGGCCTCAATCTTAATAGGGATAAATATGTAATTTGGATTTCTTAAATCAAATTAGCTGCTTCATTTTGCAAATTAATGTATACATTTCACATTCTGTGCTACCATTTTAATACTTTGTGTAGACGAGGGAAGAGGAAAGCCAAAGTAATGTTCAATCTTGTATTTGTTTTTTGCCAAAAAATCTGAATAATGTCTAAGAGTCTTTTCACGAAGGCCTTTTGAGAAACATCTATATGACCCTTCTAACTTTAAAATAAAGAATCTTGAAATCAGCTGCAACTATATTTTGCTTTTGATGGGTTCTACATTAGCACTGCTGATTTTATTAGTCAGAATGGAAAAGTAATTCTATATTACTAAAGAAAAGAAATCTCATATAGACATCAGACTCAATCTTTCTTTTCTGCAAGTTGCCTTCAATGCCTACATTTTTTTTTCATGCTAATTGATAAAAAGAGTGGTGGCTTGGAGTTATGTCCCCCAGAAGTACATGTTCTTAATCTTAATTCATTCCTGTGGGTGTGAACCCATTACAAATAAGTCCTCTTCAAGACGTTATTTCAGTTAAGGTGTGGCCTATCTGAAACAGATTGGGTTTTAATCCAGATTTACAGAGTCCTTTATAAATAGAGTGAAAGTCAGACAGAGAGAGAAACCATCAGGACCAGCCAGAAGCTAGAAGTTAATGGATCCCGGAAGAGAAAGAAGATGCCCCATGTGCATTGCCATGTGATGGAAAAACCAAGGACCAAGAGTTGCTGTCAGCTAGCCCCAGAATGCCACAGTCTTCAGGCAGAGAGCTTAGTTTTGCTGAAGCCTCAATTTTGGACTTCTTCTAGTGTCAAAACTGTAAGTCAATATACTTGTTGTATGCCATTTGTTTTAGCAGCTGGGAAACTAAATATATAGTTTGTTCATTTCCACTTGTGATTTAATTTCATATCTGCAAACAAATATTACATAGCGTTTTATCCCAAAACAGCTAAACCAGATTATCATTTTAAAGAGTATTACAGAGTGTTAAAGTACTAGTTCTTTTAGTTAACTTATTTGTTGAGGTTGTTACTAAAACTAGTATTTAATAAGCTATTTGATCCATTCTAAAGTTGATGGGTTTTATTTCTGTTTTCGTTGTTGTTTGTTTTGTTTTGTTTTTTCCTGGTACCTTTTTAACTGAATTACTAAAGTGGTGGGAGTGCCACCTCTTCCATTTGGAAACTTAGAGTATCTTAGTAATTTTAGTAAAATATTCAGAATTTTTTTCTGTCATTAGGTCATTTATTTTTTCATTATGCTTAGTTTGTACTATGATATCAAATTCAGCCTGATGGTTTACTGTAAACTAGAGTAATTACAGATTTATTTGTTCTTGAATTATGTGAATTTTAAGAGGGCATTCCATTTAATAGTGTTTTTATTAAATTAACTTTGGAATAAAAAAATTATAACTTTCTATGTTATGAGATCACATATTTACTAAATCCTGGATTCTGTGTGCAATCTTCAAATATTTGTACTTGATTTTTCTCTCGTATAAGACAATTATTAAAAGAAGCAGGCAGGTGGTGATAAATAAATGTTTTAATGTGCTATTCCTAAACCAATGGAACTTTTATACAGTCTTGGATCATTACGTACAAGTATTTTGGGTCCCAGTAGGCCAATAATTAGAGCTCCATTTGGAGCTGTGATCAAAATGGCTAAAAATGCTGTTGTCATCACATCCCTTGAATATTCTTCCAAATGGGGTGCCATGATTTTTGCTGATTCTAGAGCCAGAGGACCTAATACAGCCTGCATTTAGGGGGAAAATGATGGGCATAATGAAAAATGTTAAACAGAGTTAACATATACTGAAAAGTAAATGGTTTTGTTAAAACAAACAAAAACAAACAAACCAAACCAAACCTAATACTACATTATTAGGAAAAAAGATAAGACTATAATATAAAGGTGCTGAGTAATTTTCATGAACGAATCATCAGTTCTGTATTCTTCCTAGAGGAATAGTGACAAATCAATGTACAGGCAGCGGCTGAGTTTGTACTCTCGTCCTCTCAGTTTCCTCGATATCTTTTTGGGGTCACATTACCTTCACATCTCAGCAGTACTAACAGAACCAGGGGTTTGCTTAGTTGCCTTCACCATGTACCAGTGGGTTCTTGGTAACCAAAAGACAACACAAAAAACTAAGGTCCTTTATGGTTCTCTGGGACTTGTTGCTCTTCTTCTTGTTCTTCCTACTTAGGAGATAGCGTGATATAAAAGTCACAGAGGGTTGGAATCTAGCAAACTGGGTTTGACTTTTGGTTTTACTGCAACCAGGTGAGTGATCTTGTAAAAAAGGACTCAAGCTCTTTGAGTTTCTAATTACTTACTTGTAAAATGAATAGCACAATACTTACCTCACAGGATGGTTTTAAGAATTAAATATGGAAGTGCAAAGAATACCTGCTATATAGTAGATATTCAGATAATAGAAAATTTCTTTCTGTTTTCCACTCACGCTTCATCCCCTGCCTGTGAGGGGATAAATTTCTTTGAATTCTTTATTGTTTTAGCATGATGTGCTTTTTTTTTTTTTTTTTTTTTTTTTCCCTAAACACAACCCTACTGGGTCACAAAGTTTTTTCCCCTCAGGTATCTTCTAGCATATTTCTTTTTAATAACATAAGGCAAATTTCTTGCTCTTTTTCTTTGCTTCTAATCTAGGCATGAAATTGTCTTAAAATTTTTAGGGATTAAATACAAATATATCTTTATTGTCTAAGGAGTTGCAAAGTAACAGCATAATGGTAGAGAAATTACTTCTTGTATGGAATATTATGGCAAAAGAACCCCTCAATTTAAGACCAGTTTCTAAATACCAAATCAATGATTAAAAGTGGTACAGTTTTTATATGGTAACTTTTTGTTTATTGAACACAAGCCAATATGCTAGATGCTGGAAAGAAAAAGATAAATCAGACAGAAAACCAACTCTAAAGAATCTTATAGGGAGTGAATGTAGCTCAAATGGTTGAGCACCTGCTTCCCATGTATGAGGTCCCAGATTCGACCCCTGGTACCTCCTAAAAATAAGCCAAAAACACAAAAGCCAAAGACAAAAACATCTTACAGTTTAGATGAAGATTTAAGCATAAAAGCATGCCAAAAATCTTGGCTTTCAATAGATGATGATGATGGTGGTGAAATTAATAGTAATTATATTTATACTGTTATATAGCATTTGTCATGCAGCAGGTACCATTTTTAAAATTTTACATTTATTAATTCATTTAATCCTTATGAAAATTCTGTTATGTAGGTACTACTGCTAGATGATAAATGGTGTTTAGCAAACTGATCTTACATTTGCAAACTAAATTCTTTAATTTTCTTCTTACTTTTTTCCATTTTCCACTTTAATTTTCAGTGGTTCTTTTATGTAGAGGAATAAGAGAAAGGAGTGAAGCTTAGTCAATTTTATTAGAGGAGCAGAGAAACAAGGAAGAGGATAAATGTAAAAAATCTTGACAAGATTTGAAATTTAAAATTACTTGAGTTAATTCATTTGTGACATTATCATCATCTATCATTATTAATGTAACTCTTTACTTGCATAAATAACTAATTTTATATGTCTTGTCAGTCCCTAGAATGAACTTGATATTTTTTGTGTCTGGATCCAGTAGACAGCCAGAGGCAGGTGCAGATTAATTCTGCAGGACTTGAATGGCCACTGTCTTTCCTCATTCCTGCTTTTCTTTTCCTCTGCTTTATGAAAATTATGTAAAAACAAATTTGCAAATGTATTGTAGGAAGGAGAGAGAATAAAGGGATGGATAGATACTCCTTTCATAGATTTATTATTCCCTACAGCAGAGATTAAAATTAGCAGTTAGTATAATAATTATATTACTTTAAGGTAAGATTAAAAAAACAACAATAGCAACAACATGGTTAACTCAGCACCACCATATGCCATATACTGTACAAATCCCTTTACATGGATCATCTCATTTAACATTCACAACACTGCTATGAAGCAGACAGAATCATAGCTCTTACTGTAAAGATGAGGAGATTGAGGCATTGAGGGATTAGGAAGTTAACTAGCCTAACGTTAGAAGCAAACTTGGGCAATCTTGCCCATTACCTGCTTTTCTATTCATGTTGCACAGAGAATTTTATTGCATAGAAACGAACAAGCTTCTGTTTTGGGTTAAGAATGGAGAAAAGAATCCCAAGAAATCAAGACACTATGCTGTTAGGCTAAATGGTCTAATAATAAGTAGTAATACCTTTTAGTAAGTAGAGAATACCATTGAATCATAGGGCAAAACTAAAAGCTTTCATATTCATTCATTCATTTATTCTTGTAGGCATACGATACATATTTACTGAGTACCTCTTTTTTTTTTTTTTACTGAGTACCTCTTGTGTGACAGGCACTGTGTTAAGTGCGAGGGAAACAATAATGAAAAAAAATAGCACCAATCCCTGTCCTTACCATATTGTCTAGTGAAAGGAATTAGCTATTAATCAAATAGTCATGCAAATAAATTTATATGTAAAAACTCTATAAGTGTGTAAAAAGAGAAATATTAGGTGTTCTGTGAGCATGTAACAGGAGAATGTGATTCCTATTTGAACTGAGATTTGAAGGAAGAGTAAGTATTCATGAGTTGAAGATGGTGTAGAGAAGAAGGTGTCCTGGCAGAGGCAGCATGGCACCCTTGTGGAGATAAGTACTGGTAGCTAAGAATGGGAGATATGCAGATACCGTATCAGACAGAGCCTTGTTAATACGCTCCTGAAGAAGGTAAAAATGGCAAAGTTGGTGACGTCTAGAGTTTAAGTAAAGCTTCAACTATTTTGATATTTTTAAACACGAAGAAAATGTGCATATATGTGTGGTGGAGTAGGTGATAGGAGTAGGAAAGACATACTTTTAAAAAAATCATTGTTCTTTCATGAATTGTAACAAATGTACCACACTAATGCAAAGGTGTTGTTAATAATAGGGTGGTTTGTGGCAACTGTATTTCACGCATGATTTTTCTGTAAACCTACAACTTCTCTAATAATATATACATATATATATAATCATTGTGTCTCTAAAATCATAACATTTAGCTCTACAAATATTCAGTAAACTATAAAATTTCCAATTTTCAGATGTACACTTATTTCATATTTTAGTTTAGAAAAATAGGAAAATAATTTTCATAACTTTAGTAACTGTCACTAAATGTACATTTTTCAATTTCAGAAGAATTGCTTTTAAAACTTGATTTTCAAAGATCACATTAATGTTAATGAGTAGTTATGACCAACCAAACATTTAAAAAATAAGGCTAAGAGCCCACATTTTTTGGTTAGAGTAACATTTTCATTTAGAATGTTTAAAAATCATCAAAACTAAATTAATACATATTTACCTGGACTGTAGCTTTTGGTATCCATGATAAAGCAATAAATATTTTCTCCTTAAAACTAAAACCAGCAAAAGACATCAGGAAAAATGTGGCACAAATTCGTGCCAATAGTGCTAAACTCACGGTAGCAACACAAATGCCTATAACAGATAAAAATAAACATAAATGCAGAATATTTGAGAAAAAATAGTTCTTTACCTAAAGTTTTCTTTAGATAAAGCGATATGATCTGTAAAACTTTTGAAAGCATTTAAGATTATTACCTCTTTGCATCTTTATTTTCAAGTAAAAAATAATTATAAAAAATACAAATGTGATTGAGGCTTCTTCTATGTAAAGTGCAAGAGGTATGATAAAAAATAAGGCAGATAACATTCATTCAATTCCAGGTTAATTGAGTGAATTTTTACTTTAAATTAAAATATTCAAAAGCTTTTGAGACTATCTAATAGTTCAGCTCAGAGAAGAAATATTCATTTCCTCAACTACTCAGGTAAGATATTCAGGGAGTCTTGGGTAATGGACACATAAGGGAAAGCAACGAGTTGCTGAAGAAGAGTCTTGCAACCCTTAAAAGATATATCGTAAATAAGTAAAGAATATTTGTAGTTTTCTTAAAGCTTTTCAAACATTGTATTTTTGTGCCCCTAATTATTCTTACCAATAGAATTTTCTTTAAGAGATGTGACAGATACTTCTGATCCAACCAAGCCAAAAAGAAGGGGTTGAAAAATTTTCCATGTACCTGCAATAATTTTTTGGACTCTAATCTACAGGAAAAAGAAATACAGTTATTTTGACACATAAAAGCAATTGCCTTTCAGATATTTAAAGTTTTATTTAATAAACTTCAACATTTTATATTTAGAAGAAATTTTAAAGCCTAATTAGTTAATTGAGTAGGCTAATATTTTACTATTAAACACTGAGGTAGAATTTGACTAAAAGAAACTCACAAAGTTATAAAATAAACAACATTATTTGATAATTTTGTCATAGAACAAGTGTGGTGACTTATTATGGGTCTTTGGAATTCAGACATGCTCTGATAGGTCAGCAAGAATTCTAGATTTTGTTTGTAAGGTAAACTTGAAATGGATCTAGAACTACATCATGCCAGATAACATATCCAGCTCATGAAAACTTCTTGGCTCTCAGAAGGGATTTGGGGAGACCTCCACTAACAATCATGCTAAAACCAATCCCATGAAGGTGAATCCTGATACGTTATTGACTGCTAGAAAACAAAATTCTGATTGTCTGTTAGGACTGCTTCCAAAGATTCCATATTGAGAACTTCAAAGTTACCTTTTCCTTAAAATCAAACCACTAAGGAATAAAAGACTCTTATTTGGTTGATTGCCCTGCTCCCTTTTCTGGGAATTAATCCTTCCCAGTCCCACTTCCCCAACTTGTCCCTATTGACATAACAAATAAGGTTAACATCCCAATCCCTTCCTATACATACACCAAAGGTCCAGATGCCCTTTTCCAGGAATTTGGATGGGTTCATCTTTTTTAATCTTTTTTTATTTTTCACAGAATATATATATATTGATGTCCCTTGATTGTGCCATAGAATGTTTTCATAACTATTGCCCTATGAGTGGACTTACTGGTTGTCATTTATAACAGTAAGGTTAAAAAAAAAAAAAAAAAAGGAAGAAAAACAAAGAAAAAATAATATTACTCTCTTTTTTATAGTGCATTATCCTATTTTTTACTTTTAATCTTTAAAACCTATTTAAACTTGTCTGTTTTATTTCCTTTATGATATAAAAATAATTTTATATGATAAAATTATATTTCCTTTCTCATATAAAAACAATTTTATTTTATAAAAACTAACTTAGAATTACGAATTATATTTTATTCATAATTCACCATCTAATTTCTTTTTTAATTATGATTTTATGGGAATACCAAACAAAATGCCAACATGATTTTTGGAGAGCAACTTCCCAAGCTGATTTTAAAATTTATCTAGGCGCAAATATGGGCAGGAACAGTCAAGGAATATTTGAAAATAAGCACAGTGAGGAGAAAATGTCTATATTAGATTTTGAAAAATAAAAATTTAGTGTTTTGAAATAGAGTGGTATTGGCATTGGAATAGATAAGTAGGATAGAATATATTAAAGAAATGAACCCATGTATGTGTGAGAACTATTTCATTATAAAATAGTCATTTAAAATCAATGAATAATTAATGGATTAGTCAATCTCCACTGAGGAAGTCCTTCTTAAACAAGATGAAGAATCCTTCAAAAAGAAAAAATTGACATATTTGACTCTAGTTAATTTTACCTCTGATAACGAACAAAGGTGAAGATAAGAAAAATTATATATATATAATTTTATATATGTATATATAAACTAAAGGATTAGTGGTGTTAACATATAGAGAATCATTATATATTAGTATCAAAAGACAAAAATGGGCAAATAATATGGATAAGTAATTAAAAAAGCATTTTAAGAGAAATTTACTCCTCTAGTGATCAGAGAAATGTAAATAAAGTATAACAATGCCATATAGAGTTTTATCCATCAGATTGTAAAAAAAAAAAAAAAAAAAAAAGGAAAGAAAGAAAAAGAAAAGAAATAGTGATACCATCCAGTGTTGGTGTTGGTTTCAGTTTAGGGTATTAGGCACTCTCTTACACTTTGCTAGGATTGTAAATTTTGAAGAGATAATTTGGCAGTAACTATTAAAAAAAGGTACCCTCTTTTAAAACTTAGCAATTAAATTTTTAGGAATCTATCCCTACAGAAATAATTGAACATATGCAAAAATGATACATGAACAAACTGCATGGCAGCACTATTTGTAATAACAAAAAATGGAAACAATCTGTCTAAAAATAGAGGACTAGTTAGAAGAAACAATTCTGGGAAGGGAGGGTTGATATGTGAAAGTGGTGGTGGATAAAGGAATCATTTATATTTTACTCCACATGTGGTAGTTTTGTATTGTTTTAATCTTTTTTATTTAGCAGTTCTACTGAGAAATAATTCACTACCATATTATATACCACTCTAAAGTGTACAATTCAATGGTTTTTAGTATATTTGCAGATATATGCAATCAATTTTGGAACATTTTCATTAGCTCAAAAAGAAACCCTGTACTCTTTAGCTATTGCCTCCTATCCCAACATTCCCACCCCTGCTTAGACCTAAGCAACTAACTACTTTCTGTCTCTCTCTCTCTCTCTTATTCAGGATTTTCATATGAATGGAATCATACAATCTGCAGTCTTTTGTGATTGGCTTCTTCCACTTAGCATAATGTTTTCAAAGTTCATCCAAGTTATAGTATGTATCAGTACTCTGTTCCTTTTTATGGTTGAATAATATCTCATTAAATGGATACACTACACTTGTTTATCCATTCAATTGATGGACATTTGGATTATTTCCACCTTTTTAGCAATTATGAGTAATGCTGCTATAAACATTCCTAAATAAGTCTTTGTCTTAATATGTTATGAGCATGTTTTCATATATTAATTGTATAATTACAATTTTAATGAATAAAATAATTTAATTAATAAGTAATATAATATTAAATAAAATTTGGGAAAAATGAAAGAAACCTGATATGTTAACTTCTGATTGTATTCTACTGTCTCTCCAGGTGCTTTTCCTATACATTTTATTTACTCTGTTGTTTCAAACACTTCCTCGAGGACACATACAGTTCTGGAACATCTTTCAACTAGAACAGGGGGATTTCCTAATTATCCATTATATATATAAAAAAATCGAGTTATTGTATTTTTATTAAAGAATTGATGTAGTAAAAATATTCACCTTTTCTTCAGACCACTTTAGCCCTGCAAGGAAAGTCAACAATAGTGTGCATAATCCTCCAGCTCCATGTAAACCAACACGGTGGCTGCCTAAGACAGCAGTGACACATAGCCCCAAAATAAGGAATGCTCTTTTCCATTCAAGTTTTGTCTAAAATTAGATAGACATTTAGAGATTAATTTACATTACATATTGAATACTAGATTTGACATTATCTATTTTGATCCTTTGATGCCAGGTCTCTAAATGTCATATTAAATAGTGTCTGAAATTTTTACTTTCTTCCTCACCAAATATTGCTTGCTACCAAGTAACAAAATTTGCAATGATTAAGTTTCATCTTCTGCCTTATCTCTGGGACTAATAACATCCAGTAGAACGGTTGTAATATTTTCACTGCAAGTGAAGAAAGGAGAGAGCCATATAACCCTCAGTTCCATAAAACATATCCAATGAATTCTTAAAAATAAATTCCCAAATATCTCTTTAGTCTACAACAATTGTAACAGGGAAATCAGAATGGAAGTTACAGAAATACAGGAGTAATGGCATGTCTTTAGGGCAGGAAAGGGTTAAATACAAGTGTGTTGCCTTTGCTAAAGGGAATTGGAGTAAATTTAAGTCGGCTGTGATCTAGATAATGGGGAACTCCAGGGCAGGATCTTAGAAAATATGCAGAGATAAATGGGAATCTATCTCCCCCAAAAATGTTCGAAGGGAAAATTTTAGGGGCAAAAAGATTAGGAATAATTGTCAGGAGTCAATAGGCAACCCAGCAGAGGAGTGCACCTGAAAAGTACATTTTTCTGAAGCAGAGATTTCAGTCAAGGATACTTGAACTGGATCAGTCGCAACCATGAAGATCAGAGAGTAGGTATTGGAGATTAGTTGAGGACAGAGTTTTTAATATTAAATTTAATATTTCATGGACTTTCTCAAGATTCAAAACAATTTTTTTTTGAGGTACTGGGGGTGGAGATTGAACCTGGGACCTTCCAAGTGGGAGGCACGCTCTCAACGGCTTGAGCCACATCTATTCCTCAAATTTTCAAAAGATATGTTTAGGCACTACGCTTCTACGAAATACATAAATTTTCTATTTACCTGATCTCTACTTGGAAAATATTGAACAAAAATTCCCAAAGAAATTCCTAGCAGCACACCAACGATTACCTCCCAAAAAGAGTTTAGGAGAGTATTAAGTAGACTACCTGTAAAGGCACACAATAACAAAAACATTTCACTGAGAAATATTTTTATATATCCTACACATCAGAAAATCAAATCAAGGTGGTTCATGAAGCAAGGTAAGCATTTTAATAACATATGTGTAGTTGATAAGGGAAATACACACTCTTAAATAATTTTATAATACATAACTCAGAAATTCAATTATATAAATAGGCCAGGAAACAAGCAATAATAAGCCCATAATATGTCCCCTTCACATCCAAGTCAAAAATGCCAGGTGAGGTAGAAGAATGAATGAAGACTGACAAGGGATCCCCTTTGGCACCTAGCACATGACTGATAAGGGCTCAATAAGTGTGTCTTCTCTGATGTTCTATTATGAAAAAGAAACAAGTCATTTAAAAGCAAAAAGAACTGTTAGACAACAATAATTAAAAAACTTATTCCAGGGTTAATCCAGGGAATATCTAAGGGTCAGTTGAGTTGCCAATATATTTCCTTTATCTGCATTTGTATCTTATTATAATAATAAAATAAAATACCAACCTTGAGTCACAAAAATGATCATTTTTGCTCTGTGTATTTGGCTTCATAAGGTATGTAAAATATGTAAAAAAAATATATATATATTTTCCCATGAAAAATAATTTAAAAACCAACATCAGCATTTACAAGAATTCAAATGTGCTAAAGATGGCATTTTAGTAAGTAGAGAAAGATGTAATGTTTAAAACAAAGTTGTAACAGTTGGCTAACTAGTTGGCTAAAAATAAAGTTATATAATCTATATCTCCATATTCCAAAATATAGATGTATTGAATATCTAATGTATATAATAAAAACCTTAAAAGTCTTGAAAGTTTTAAGTGACAGTTTACACAGTCATCGGGTAGAAAAGGTTTTTCTAAACAAGTACCTGCTTTGGTCCTCCCTAAATTAGGTTTGGTCTCTGTAATGTGTTCCTATAGCACCCTGAACTTCAATTTTGTAGTAGTCATGACACTTATTATTACTTGTTTAATATATGCTCTTCGTGAACATGGGCCACTTGGCTTTGTTTGCTGCTGCTTTGGGAGGCAGTATAGAAGAGTTAAAAGTATGGGTCTGGAGTCAGACTGCCAGATTTTGCATCTTGACTCTTCTACTTACTAGATCTAGGATCTTGAGCAAGCTACTTAATCTCTGTGCCTCAGACTCCTTGCCTGTAAAATGAGCATAGCAGTGACGTAACTATTAAATAAGTGGAAGCATTATTGGTTTCAGCAAGAACTAAGCGAGTACTCAGTAAATGCTAATATTGTTATTGTTCACTGTTTATCCTCAGTACTGAACACAGTAACTGGAACAATGGAAGAGGAGCTAAAAAATATATCTCTTAAAAGAATGGCTTATACCAATCATGAAGGACATGATTACCAGATTTGACAATATAAAAATGTAAGACTTCTGAATGATGAGAGAGAAAGGGGGCGGGGGGAGTTATAAAACCGATTACAATAAAGAGTTATGCTCTTAATTTTATACAGAATATTGAAAAAAACCACAAAGAACGAAAGAAGAGTATACCTATAAGAAATAGGCAAAAGACTTCAAGAAAATAAATTTACAAAAAAAAAAATACCAAAGTGCCAATGGCCAATAAACATGAACATTTGTTTAATATCACTAGTAATCAAAGCACTGCATTTAAAGAGATCCTACTTTTCATCTATCAAATTGGCAAAGGTAAAACACTAGTAATAATGAGTGTTGAAGAAGATGAGGAAAAATGGCAAGTTTATGCACTTTGATAGGACATGGGAGGGGGGCAATGTATTCCAAAAACCTTACAACTATATATACTTTTTAACTCAACAAATTCACTCTTAAGAGTAAGAAAATATTTAAATTGGATAAAAATATTTAGCAATAAGATGTTTAATAAAGCATTATTTTAATAGTAAAATTTGAAGTCAACGTCAATTTTCAGCAGGTTAAGTAATTATGGTGCAGCCAGATAAAGGGATACTATACAATCATTAAAAATTATGCCATGGAATATATTTACTGAGGAGAACATGTTTGTGATATACAGTTAAGTACCAAACATCTCAGGTTTCAAGAAAGTACTGTCAATGTTCAATAATTTTAATAATTATATTAAGGATGGAGGGAGAAAATGAGGGAGGGAGGGAGTGAGGGAGAGGAAGAGCGAGAGAGGGAAGCTTTGTGGATTTATTATATCAAAAGGTTCAGAATTATTTCTTTTTGTGTGTATGTGTCTGTTTGTTGTATGCTCATCTTCCTTTTAGGAGGCACCAGAAACTGAACCTGGGATCTCCCATGTGGGAGGTAGATACCTAATCACTTGAACCACCTCTGCTCCCTGCTTTGTTGTGTCTCTCATTATATTTTCCTTCTTGTGTCTTGTTGCTTCATCTTGTTGTGTCAGCTTGCTGCGCCAGCCCATTGCATCAGCTCAAATGTCTTGCTTGTCTTCTTTAGGAAGCACTGGGAACTGAAGCAGGACCTCTCATGTAGTAGGCGGGAGCTCAATCACTTGAACCACATCTACTTCCCCAGAATTATTTCTGAGCATGTGATTATTGCAGATTTTAAAATCTTTTTCTTCTTTTTTCCTTTCTTATTTATATTTGTTGGTTTAAAATAAGCTATAGATAATTTTTCAAATTAAAAAGTATTTGGTGCTTCAATAATACAAAGACTGAATTTCTACCAATGCATATAATTAAAGTATTACTAAATGTGGAAATGCTTACTTTCACAATTTCTGCATAGTGACATTCAAGATCAGATATCACCTTGGGGGTCAAATACTAGTGTTGGATCTTGTTCCATCACTACTAAAGAGGCAAACAGTTGTCCAGTCTCCCTATATAAGTTGCCTTAACAATGGAGCAATGATAAGGATGGCCAAAAATGTACATTTCAAAAACACCTCTTAAATATTAGTAGCATTAATGAAACTGCAGTTTAAAATTTTCTGGTGAAAACTGATAAAATTCCAAAGCAACATGAGCTAATAATGATAATGTGGGTTATCAAATGAACTGAAACATAGAGTTACTAAAATCAAATAATGTTCATTAAGTACTGGTTTCTTTTTTCTTTTTTTTATTTATCCCCCGCCCCTGCTGCCCGTGCTCGCCGGGTCAGCCAACCACGCCGTGCAGGCGGGCCTGCCCTCACCAGGAGGCCCCGGGAACCGAAGCCGGGGCCCCCCATATGGTAAATGGGAGCCCTACTGATTGAGCCACAGCCGCCTCCCTGGTTTCTTAACCTATTGAAATTTCTTCCCTGATCTAGAGTGGGGTTTCTATGATGAATAAAAAGTAGTTAAACAGAAAAGTTTTGATTAATAAATTAAGAGGAAAACCCAGAAACTTTGTTCAAAGAACTAAGAAAAAAGGCTGTGAATGATATGGAGGCTGTTGTGTTGTCTTGCTTACCTGAGGAGAAGACTATGCTCATGCATACATTGAATCCAGTGATAGCCACAATGTCGTCTACACTGCTGGCAGCTACCAGTAAGGTCGGAATGCCTTTCTCAACACCATATCCTTGTTCTTGCAAAAGCAGCATGGAAGGGACAACAACAGCAGGAGAAACAGCGCCTAGTACAAAACTGAAAGGGAGACTTTCAATACCAATTAAAAAACATCTTTTTAAAACAAATAGTGTTTTATATTAAAATTCACAACAATTTCAAATGAAAAAATTTTGCTCTTGAATGAATGCTATTTAATGGTGGTATAATTTTTCATGTACTCTTTAGTGTTGGCTAAAATTTTATAGAGATTTAGTTTCAGGTGTTGGGCTGATTACAAATTGCAGCCTTTCACTCTATCCCTAAATAGTTTGATGTGAAGATGCAAAATTAATAGGAAAATCCATAACCTAACTGCAACACAAAAAGGGAACACTTGACAGACAAGAAATAAGTATACAACAAGAAGATAAGAGATAGACAGTTGAGAATTGAAAAAAAACAAAAACAAAGTCCAAATGTGTATAAGTAAAGAGTGCTACAAAAGATATGGTGTCCTTCTAAAGGTGCTCCAAGCCCTGAAATGGTAGCTGCTAGGAGCAGGAGGGGAACTCTGGTAAAACAACGGGGAAATACTTTGGAGTACCAATATAAGAACAGCCATACAAATATCCATATCATTCCCACTTCTTGAGCAAGACAGTAAGAAACAGAGATGTTTGTCCCCAAGAAGGGACAATAAGTGTGGACACCTAAGTTACAAAGACAACTGAGAAAATATCTGGGGTGGTTGATGACACCCAGGAGGAATGGGGAAATCCTGCTCAGAATACCTTCTGTTGTCATATCACAGCCAGAACCTTGCCTCATCTCTTCCACATTCACTTTATAGAGGTTAAAGTATACTCTGTGCAGAAATGCTATTGGTGCTCCACCAGAACCCATTTACCAGGCTGGTGCACACATCCCCCAGCTGCTGTTTTTGTCTGCTAAACACCATCACCCACACTTTTTTCTGGAGTCTTGTCCTGGCTGACAAGAGCCACCTGGCTCTGGTAGGGAGTCTTGCCTCTTTCTAATACCCCCCTCCCAGATAGCGACTGTCACTGACTAACTGGTGTCTAACAGTCTAGCCCCATTGCCTCTGCCTGGCCAATCTCTGTGGTACAGTTTATGCTCCAGATCTCCCTGTGGATTCAAATATTACATATTTGTCTAGATCAGTGGTCTTGAACTTTGCAGCACATTGGAATCACCTGCTTAACAAATCATCCCCAAATTCAGCAGCTTAAAACAACATTTATTATCTTAGCTTCTGTGGGACAGAAGGCTGGGTGTGGCTTAGCTGTGTGCCTCTGACTCATTATGTGGGTGAAGGATGTGCTTCCAAGTTTAGTCTTGTGGCTGTCGGCAGACCTTCAGTCCCCTAGCATGGGACAGCCTCACTACATGGCAGCTGGCTTCTCCGGGGGCAAGAGAACAAAGAAAATGTAAGGGAACATGAAAGACAGAAGTTTTTTATAATTTAATCTTGTTAGTGACATCCCATCACTTCTGCTGAATTTTGTTTATTAAAAGTGAGTCAATAAAATCCAGCCCACATTCAAGAGGAAGAGATTACACAAAGGCATAAATATAAGAAAGAAGGAATTGTTGCAGGTTATCTTAGAGGCTGCCTACAATACCTGGAACCTGTAAAAAATACTGATGCCTGGCTCCCTTTCCAAGACATTTTGATGTAATTAGTATGGAATGTGACTTGAGCATTGGGATTTTAAAAAGCTTCTAGGTGATTATAAGGTGTAGCAATGTTTGGGAACCACTGATTCCCCTAGCCATAATACTGCTTTCTTCACGTACAGGTTTATCCTGACAGTTGCCTCAACAAATCACTTGCATAAGAATTGTAATCTCATGTGTTTTTTTTTTTTCTGCTGAACATACAGTGCCTTCCATGGTAGCCTGACTGGCCTATTCCTCACAAGAAGGCAATGGTAAACAGTTATAGCAATCATAAGTTAACAGGAAGTCTCAAATGAAAAAATGATCTCCCATTAAAGTATGGTTAAATATTTGGGGAAAGCCAATACTTTGAAATGAGACAATAGGTTCATGTAAATGGAAGAATTTACAGTGGAAGAAAGAAGACATACATGCAAAAGAATCAACCAGAACATGACTTTAGAATAAGTATAAATAATATCCTCTGTCATGAAAGTACATTGCATCCTATCCATAAAATTTTAACTATAGTTCTTAAAAATTAAAAATTGATTGCTGGGGAGCAGATGTAGCTCAAGTGATTGAGTGCCTGCTTTCCATGTACAAGGTCCCAGGTTTGATCCCTCCTAAAAACAAACAAACAAAATGAAAAAACCAAATCTCATCAGGGAGCGGATGTAGCTCAGTGGTTGAGCTCCTTCTTCCCATGTGTGAGATTCTGGGTTCAATCCCTGGTACTCCTAAAAATAAATAATTTTTTTTTAATTAAAAAAAAGTGCTGAAATTTAGAAAAATAAATACATGATTTGGACATAGTTGAAGAGTGAGTTAATAAGATGCAAGTTTGAGCAGAGGAAGATTTTTTTTTTTTTCTGCAGAGGAATTTCTTCCAGTACGTATTGCTAAAGGACAAGGAGAAAAAAAGTATAAAGAAAAAGTTAATAGGCATGGAGAAGGTTGTTACATTTAAATATTATTATTCTCTCTAATTTTCTATTTATTTGAAAAATTTCACTGAGAAGAAAGACCTGAGACTACTCTTTTCAAAGCTTAATATGCAAACAAATTACATGATGATCTAAGTAAAATGTAGTTTCTGATTCAGTAGGTCTGGTTTTGGGCCCAAGATTCTGCATTTTTAACCAGCTCCTTGGTGATACAAATGTCGCCTGCTACACTTTGTGGGGCAAGAATATTTTATTGGAAAAATTCAGAAAACGAAGCATCCAAAGAGAAAAAAATAGGTTAGCTTTAAAAGGCATTAAAATTTAGATTGAGAGGAGATTTACCATGGGTAAAATTAATGCAAAGAGATAATAGTAATATTGAGGGAAAATAATTTTGAAGCTAGACATCAATACCTAGCCATACAAAATTATTTTTCAGACATTTAAGAATATAGACAGTTTATCATCCATAGGTCAATTTTAAAAGAACTCATAGATAAATTTATTAGGAAAAATATTTAGTTCAACAAAAAAAAGATCCAAATGGAAAGGATATGAGGTAGCATAGTGTAGACATTAAGAACAGAGACTTTATCTAGGTAGAACCAAGAGCTAGTTCACATATCAGTTGTACCACTTATTGTCTGTCCATAAGAAAATCATGTAACATCTCTTAGCCTCAGTTTATGTGCAAAAAAAAAAAAAAAAAAAAAAAAAAAGATAATAATAGTACCTACATCATAGAGCTATTGTGAGGATTAAATAAATTAATAATTATCAAGTCCTTCATAAAATGACTGACGTATGGCAAGTACTATATAAATGTTTGCTGCCACTGTAATTATGATTATCATGAAAAGAAATGATGAGCAGCAAAACATTGTTAAATCTATAGAAGCACTAATTGTAAAGAGAACTTAAAAATAATCTCAGACTAAAATTCCAGATTTTATCAACTGGTGGCAGAATACATGTGGGAGTGGAGAAAAGTAAAAATATGCTATAAATGTAAGTATGTGTTTTTCAAAATTATAGGTAAACACAAAGAGAATGTTTTCTAATTTCTAAACATTACATTAATAAACAGAAGTGGAAGAAAGAAAATACTTGTAATCCAACAAAAGACATGAAAAGTGAAAAATTATGAAATTCACAAAAATATATAATATAAAAAATTGAGCTAATAGCAGGAATATGTCCAAATGGCTTATAATGAATGGGTTAGAGTTACCTGATTTAAGACAGAAACTATCTGACTAGATTTAAAAAAATAAGCTATGTGTTGGCAGTAAGATACATATCTATAACAAACTGGTACAAGAAAGTTGAAAATTATATAATGTACAAATTGGGTTTATTCTAGGAATGAAAATTTGGTTTACATTAAAAAAGTAATCAACGGAATTCACTACATTAAACAGAACAAACGAGAAAATTTTTATGATATCTCAATAGAAGCAAACAATTATTTGATAAAATTCTACATTCATTATGACAAAAACTTTTAGCAAACAAAGAAGAGAGGGGAAACTTCCTTAATTTGATAAAGCTTACCTATAAAAATCATGACAAAAATGGGATCAAGACAAAAATGCCTGCTATCATCACTTCTAGTCAACATTATACTGAAGGTCTTAACCAGTGCCATATGGAAAGAAAAATAAATAAATATTATGGTATACATGTTGGAAAGGAAAATGTAAAGCTGTCATTATCCACAGATGACATTACATGCAGAAAATCCAAACCAACCTAGAGATAAATTATTTGAATTAATAAGTGGGTACCACAAGGTTGCTGGAAACAAAAGCAATATGAAATAAATAGATCATATTTCTAAATACTAGCAACAAGTAATAAGAAAAAAATATTTTAAAATTACTATTTACAATAGTATAAAAGACTACCAAAGACCTGGGGGTAAATGTAATTAGCTATACGTGGATCTGTATGCAGAAAAAAAAAACCTTTATTAAGAAAAATTAGAGAATATCTAAATAAATGGAGGAATATACCATGATTATGGATTGAATGAGGAAATATTGTAAAGGTATCAATTATCCCCCAATTGACCTAGAGAATAATATATCTCAGTTAAGATATTAATTTTTAGGTAGAAATTGACAAACCAATTCTAAATTGATATGGAGCTATAAAGGGTTATGAAGAGCTAAGACATTTTTGTAGATGATCATAAAGGCAGGAGTATGTGTTCTAACAAATATCAAGATTTATTATATACCTACAGTAATTAAGACAGAGGATAGGAGTGGGTATAACCCAGTGGTTGAGCACCTGCTTCGCATATATGAGGTCCTGGGTTCAATCCCCCAGTACCTCCTAAAAAACAAACAAACAACAACAACAACAAAATAGAGGTTAGACAAATAAATGATTGGATAAGAATAAAGAGTCCAGAAACTGACTGAAAAATATATGGAAACTTGATTTATGACAATGATATCTCTGGAGAGAGAGAGGAAGAATGGTCCTTTAAATGAATGGGCTGAGTCAATTGTATATCTGTAAGGGAAAAAAAGAAAAAAATGTGGCCCTACCTCACACGAAACACAAAAATTGTTTTAAGGTGGATTTTGGATTTAAATGAGACACGCAAATCGGTAGTTTCTAGACAATAATATAGGAGAAAATCTTTATGATTTGGGGGTTAGGGAATTAGTTCATAAAAAGACTCAGAAAGCATTAACAATGAAAGAAAAGGTGGATAAATTGGACTACATTAAAATTAAGAATTTCTAACATTAAGAGAGTGAAAAGGGAAGCTGAAGAACAGGAGAAGATATTTGTAACAAATTCATCAAAGGGCTAGTATCTAGAGTATGCTAAGAACTCCTACCAATCAATAAGACAAAAACAAGCAAAAAACTAGAATTATGGGAGAGACTTGAACTAGCACTGTTCACTCTCATTAGAAATCAGGAAAATGAGATACCGCAACATTACCATCAGAATGGCTCAAATTAAAAACACATGATTCCAAGTGTTGACAGGGATGTGCAGTAACAGGAACTCTCCTGTAACCACTCTACTGGTGGGAGTGTAAATTAGAAATACTGAAAGATAATTTGGCATAATCTAAAATATTTAAACATATAATTATCTTATGACTCAATAATTCCATTCCTAAGTTATACTCTTAATATCTACATACTTAAAGAAAACGGCACATGCATACCGAGATATGTATAAGAATGTTCATCAAAACATGTGCCAGCTGTGCCTGGAAGCTCGGTGGAGCTGCAACTCCTACTCTACAGCTCAGTGGACTCACCCAAGTCACCTGGTGAGAAGATGATGATGGACAACGGCCATCCCAGGGAATGGAGAGAGTCTGCAGCTGCAGGCAGGATAATCCCATCCATCTTATCCATGGGATATAAGCCCCCCTCACTTGGAGGTGGAGTGGACATCACCATCTCAAGCTCCTCGGGATTGCGGGAAGAGCTATGGACTAGAGTAGACTTACTGGTATTCTGTTGTAGACATATTGTGATTCAAGCAATAGATGAAATTACAACATTGAGGTAGAGCCAGTGGCCACTGGACACTTTCGGAGCAGGGAGAGGGAAAAGCAGTTGTAATACAGGGGCTTTTTCAGGACTTGGGAATTATCCTGAGTGGCATTACAACGACAGATATAGGCCATTTTACATCAGCATATAACATGCAGAACTGTGTGGGAGAGTGTGGTCTACAATGTGAACTATGGTCCAAGCCCCAGGATGTGTTTATTCATTGCAGGTGATGTGCCACACTAAATGAAAGATGTTTATGTGGGAGGTTATGGGAGGTATGGGAGGTGGGGAACATGGGAATCCCTGTAATTTTTGTGTAACATTTATGTAATCTAAGCATCTTTTAAAATATATAAAAACAAACAAACAAACAAAACAAAACAAAAACATTATTAAGAATAAGCCCCAACTAGAAACAACCCAAATTCACATTGACAGTAGAAGGGATAAATACATTTTAGTTTATTTATACAATGGAACACTAAATCACAAAGAAAATGGATGAATTACATTTACACACAATAATATAGATGAATTTCAAACATGACATTGAGTGAAAGAGGCCAGGCACAAAAGAAAATATAATGCATGATTTCATTTATATAAAGTATAATTATGGGTAACTCTAAAATATAGTGTTAGAAGTTAAGATAGTGTTTATCTGTAAAAAGGGGGAAAGGGAAGTAGTTAGGAGAGGGCACAAGGGCACCTCTGAGGCACCCACTTTCTTTATCTACATAGTGGTTACATGAGTATTTACGTTTTGATAATTCAATGAGCTGTACATTTCTTTTTGTACTTTTCTGGGCTATTCTTTAGCAAAAACACTTAAAATTCAAGGCTGGAGAAATTCATCCCTAAGAAGGAGTACCCAAAACAAAGTTGAAATAGAAATGTTAATATCTGATAAAACTAAATTCCAGATAGATATTAAAAGGGGAAAGAATGATACCTAATATTGAAAAAAGAAATTCACCAGAAACAAACAAATCAAGGACATTTGTTACCTAATAACTTAGCTTTGAAATGTATACAGCAAAAATGGACAAACATCATTAGATGTCAAGGTATTAGAAGAGATGGATAAAGAACTTAAAATAAGCTTATTAAACATACTAATCAATATAGGTAAAGATAATAGCAAAATAAATAATAAGAAAGCACAAAAATGTAACAAGTTAAAATATTTGGTGTATAAATAATAGATGAAATAAAGAACACAATCGTCATTCAAATGTGAGGATTTAGTTAAAATATTCTCAAGGATACAAGGCTTCAAAAACTTATCACACAAAGCCCCACATTAACAATATTTGGAGAAAATAATCAAATAAGGGGAAAAATAAATCCAGGAATTATTGCAAGAGAGATATAAATTAAGAGTATTCAAATACCTTTATACTGTTTTTACAAATCTTTATTTTAAAAAAGGAAAGAAAGCTAAGACAAAAGAAAATAAAATTGATATCCATGATTAAACCTGCACTAAAATGTTAGATGATATAAAAATGAATGGGTTTGAATCAAAGATAGCATAATAATAATATGATATTAAATTGGGTAAAGACAGCATAAGAAAAGATATGATAATTCAATCTCATTCATGATCTGAGAGGTAAAATCCTAAATAACTATGACAAATTGAATCCATCAGTTTGTTAAAAAAAAAAAAAAGCAAACCTCATAGGTGAATGTAAGGGTGTTTCTACATTAGGAAATACCACCAATATAACCATAACATTATCAGGTTGAAAGGAAAAAATATATCAAAAAGGTTTTTTGACTGAAAACAAAAACAAAAACAAAAAACCCAATTGGTAAACAAGAAATAGAGGAAATTTCCCTTAACCTAATAAAGAGCTCTACCAGCATCCTACAGTAAACACCGTATTAATGGTAAAATATTAGAAGCATTCTCATTAAAATAATTAAAATGGTAAAAATGTTTTTTTTTACCCCATCAATATTCAACATTGACCTGGAAGTCCTAGATAACATAATAATGTAACAAATAGAAATTGCAGTACAAATGTTGGAAAAGAAAGAGACTAAGTTTAATTACTTGCAGATGGAATGTTAATATGAGAGCTATTTTGAACACTAATATGAGCATTCAGCAAGACAGCCATGTACAAGATCAACTTTAAAAAATCAGAGGTAGGATATCTGCTTACTGTCATGAGGGAATAACAGGTTTTGGAATTGTTCTCCTCCTGGAAGCACCTGGGAAAATATGTGAAAAGACGTTTTCAGACACTGGGAAATAGACTGCCTAGGACTGTTGCAAATAAGAAAAGGGTACATATTAACTAAGCCCCACCATTCCTTATGATTTCAACTTAGAGGCAATTTCCAGGCTGTAGAGAAGGGAGGGGGCAACTAAATAGAGTCCAGAAATCTTGCTAAGTTGAAGAGACAGAAAATATTTTGGGGGAGCCAGGGCAGCTAGAATTTCAGATCAGTTTCTGGGATAGAGAACTACAAAAAAGAAAGATTTTCTGTATCTTTGGCTGAATAACAATGAGTATAAGCATAGGTTAAAAATCCACAAGACTGGACAAGCACAGCTCCTGGAGAAAGAATTGTTGTGGAGTGATAAGATGAATAAATTCCAGAGCTCAGGGAAGGCTGGGAACCTTCAAATTTCCACTAGCTGCAGTGGAGGGGCCTTATCCACAACATGGGGCATTCAGGAGAGTCTCAGAAGGTCCACACCATGGAAGGGGCCCAGATTAGCAGTATGGTAAAGGCTTTCCTAGATTTCCCCTGAGAGATCTTAAAAACAAGCCATTAAAGGATCAATTAATTCACAAATAACTTAAAATTGCCTTCCAGGACAAAGTCCAACACATTTAAAGAAAAAAATCAGGATTTGATGATGTAAAACCCACAAAGTTCAAAATCTAATCAATAATCATTTGACACATGAAGAGGCAAGATTATGTAACTCATTACCAGAAGAAAAAAATTCAGTCAATACAAACAGACCCAAAAGGGATCAGAGATGATGGAATTGGTTTGGCAGATGAGTACCTTAAAGCAGGTGTTAAAAATATATTCAATTGCTCGAGAATTTAAAAGAAAACATGAACATAATGATGAGAGAAATGGAAGATATAATAAAGAAGCAAATGGAACTTTTAGAATAAAACATTCAATATCAGAAATGGAAATTTCACTCTAGAGGATTAATTGAATGTTCAATACTGAAGATTAAAATGTTAAAGAAAGGCTGAAAAATTTCCATCTTCAATGAAAAACTATGAAACCACAGATCCAAGAAGCTCAATAAATCCCACATAGAATAAACAAAAAGAAAATCACAATTTGTCACATCATAATCAAATTGTTGAAAAGTATTGGTAAAGAGATCACCTTAAAGGCTGCCAGAGAATAACAACACATACAAAAAAGTGATGTCATCAACACAATGATGTAAAATATCCCCTAAAAAAACCTCCCTGGAGATATAATGAACAAAAAGATAGATCCCACTTGCTTAGAACTCTGGAGGCTGGTAGAGAGGAGATAAGGACTCCACAAGTGCTGAATTGAAGAAACAGAAAAAAATCAGGAAGGAAAATTCCATCCTGGACTGCTGGTCCATTTCCTATTTCACTCCCCATCACTCAGTCCCACACAGCTTGGGAGTTGCACAGAGGCAGCATGGCATGGGTCCCTCCCACCACAAACAGAGATTGTAGAGTGACTCACACTAGTGAGTTAGAACTTCACATATATCCAGGTACAGGGACCTAAGTCTGCAGAGACCAAGGGCAGAACTCAAGCCACTGAGGAGTGCTGCGTACAAAAGTCCCCTCTGGGCAAGGGTGAAGACAGACCATGATACAACTGCTGGTAAGAACTGTTGTACCCTCACTTAAAGCAGTTTTAGTTGGCTGGGCCAACTAAAGGCAAAAAGGACTTTTCTGAAGTGACCTACCTTTCTGGGTTGACCCCATCTGGCTCTCTGGGGCAGGATACCTCAATGGGGAAGAAATGGGAGGCAAAAAATCCTCACAGAAAAAAAAAAGGGGGGGTTTTAAATCAAACTGTTATAAGATAGGATGGGTCCCATTGCTGAAAAGAGTAAGGAAAAAATGGGGCATCAAGTAAGGAAGAGAATTTAAACCAATCATAGGAGCTGAGAATGAAAGTCTGCACAAAAACAGAACAGATAAAGATTCCTGGAGAAGGAAATTCTCTCCTGGAGATGAAACAATTGCACAAAAAGTGCAATCTTAAAAATTGCACTGCATATCCAGGGCAAGAATTAGATGAAGAAAAGCTGAGAAAATACGAACAGTTAAACATGGGCCATGCTAAAGGTCTAAAATAAGTTAGACAAAGCGTCAAAGAAGAGCTTTGGCACAAAGCCAAATGATTAAAAATACCTTAGACACAAGGGAAAACTGACCTTCAGAGTTAACTCATCAAGATAATCAGATGCATAGACATCAGCAAAAAATTACAAGTCATACTAAAAAAAAGGAGGATATTCTTCAATTTTGGGAAGAAATTAGAACTTCAGAGGAGACTCACAAGTGGAACAACTAATCAAAAATGTTCAAACAAATCTGCTAAATCAATTCAAGGAGATGAATGAAAATATAGACAAAGAACTAAAGGATATCAAGAAGAAATTGTGTAAGCACAAAAAATAATTTGAAAGTATAGAAAAACATAACAGAAATTGTGGGGATGAAAGGCACAACAGAAGAGATTAAAAATACATTAGAGGCAAATAACAGCAGATTTGGACAGGTAGAAGAAAGAATCAGTGAAGTAGAAGACAGGTCAATTGAAATTATGCTGTCAGAAAAATAGAGAAAAGTATAGAAAAAATTGAGCAGTGTCTCAGAGATTTGAGTGATGGACTGAAGCACATAAGCATTCACATAATAGATGTCCCAGAAGGAGGAGAGAAAGGAAAATGGCAGAAAGAATATTTGAGGAAATAATGGCTGAAAATTACCCAACTCTTATGAAAGACATAAATATACAAGTCCAAGCAGCACAATATAATCAAAACAGAATAAATCTTTAGAGACCTACTATGACACACACTAATCAGAATGACAAATGCCAAAGATAAAGGGAGAATTATGAAAAGAAGCAAGAGAAAAGCAACTTGTCATCAATTGACTAAGGGGTCATCAATAAGACTAAGTGCCAATTTCTCATCAGAAAACATGGAAGCCAGAAGGCAGTGATATGATATTTAAGGTACAGAAAGAGAAAAACTGTCAGCCAAAAATTCTATCCTTCCAAAAAGAGGGACAATTTAAAATATTCACAGGTAAACAGAAACTGGGAGAGTTTGTCAACAAAAGACCTGCCCTACAAGAATTACTAAAGGGTGTTCTGCAGGCTGAAAGGAAAAGACAGGAAAGAGTGCCTTGGAGTAGTGTGAAGAAATGAAGATTATCAGTAAGGGCAACTGAAAGGGTAAATTCAAAACTCCATAGTAATGTATCCTCAATATACAACTCTACTCTTTAATTCATTTAGGAATCAGAATACAATTGAACAAGAAGAAGGCATATTTCCTCATAATGGATGTGCAAAATATAAAGTGGTAAAGTGGGACAAAAACAACATAAAGAGGGGAAACACAGGGATGTGAGTGCAGAGAACATGCATGCTATTGAAGCTAAGTTGGTATCTTTTCAAATTAGGAAGTTATAGATGTAGATTGTATAATATAAACCCCAGGATAACCACAAAGAAAGTATTTTAAAAATTATACAGAAACAGAAATGAAAAGGGATCAGTCAGATACATCACAAAAGATCTACTATAGGGGGCGGATGTAGCTCAAATGGTTGGGCGTCCGTCTGCCATATGGAGGGACTTGGGTTCGATCCCCGGGACCTCCCGGTAAAATAAATAAATAAATATAGAAGGCACATGACATGGGCTGCCAGGCTCTGTGTACAGATAAGAAAAAAAAAAAAAAAAAAAAAAAAAGATCTACTATACAGAAAGAAGGTTACAATAAAGGAAAAGAGAGAAAAAAGTCACAGCATATAAAAACCAAAGGACAAAATGACTGAAGTAAGTACTGCCTTTATAGAAATAACACTGAGTGTTAATGGATAAAACCTTCCAATCAAAAGGCATGGGTTGCAGAATGGATGGGGTGAAAAAAGCATGGTCCAACTACATATTGTTTACAAGAGACTCACCTTAGACCCAAAGGCACAAATAGGTTGAAAGTGAAAGGATGGAAAAAGATATTCCATGTAAATAGTAACCAAAAAAGAGCTGGTGTAGCTATACTAACATCAGACAAAACAGACTTTAAGTCAAAGCTGTTATAACAAACACTATATATTAACAAAGGGACAATCCACAAGAAGAAAGAACAATCATAAATTTTTATCCACCTACTCATGGTGCCCCAAAATACATGAGGCAAACACTGGCAAAACTGAAGGGAGAAATAGACGCTTCTACAATAATAGTTGGCGGCTTCAAAACACCACTCTCCTCAATCAATAGAACATCTAGGTGGAAGATCAATAAGGAAACAAAGGAGTAGAATAAGATGATAAATGAACTAGACCTAACAGACAGAACATTATACCACCAAACATGGGGGCATACATTTTTTTCTCAAGTGCTCATGGATCATTCTCCATGATAGACCACAAGTTGGGTCACAAAAAGTCTCAATAAATTTAGAAAGATTTAAATCAGACAAAGCATCTTCTCCTGATCATGATGGAATAGAGCTGGAAATGAATAACAGGTGTAGAACTAGAAAATCCACAATATATGAAGTTAAATAACACTTTCTTAAACAAACAGTGGGTCAATCAGTAAATCAGTAAATATCTTGAGATGAATGAAAATGAGAACACAGCATATAAAAACTTATGGGTCAGCAAAGGCAGTGCTGAGAGGGAAACTCTAGACCTAAATGCTTACATTAGAAAGAAGAAAGAGCTAAAATAAAAGACCTCACTGCACACCCTGAGGAACTATAAAAAGAACAACTATCTAACCCAAAAGCAAGCAAAAGGAAAGAAATAAAGATTAGAGCAGAAATAAATGAAATAGGGAATAAAAAACAATAGAGAGAATTAGCAAAACCAAAAGCTGATACTTTGAAAACATCAATAAAATGGACAAACCCTTAGCAAGACTGACAAAGAAAAAAAGAGAGAAGACACAATGATATAAAATCAGAAATGAGAAAGGAAACATTACTACTGACCCTACAGAAATAAAAGGGCACATACAAGGATACTATGAAAAACTATATGCCAACAAATTAGGCAATCTAGATGAAGTGGACAAATCCCTAAAAACTCACAAAGAACCTACAACTGACTCTAGAAGAAAGAGAAAATCTAAACAGACCAATTACAAGTAAAGACATTGAATGAGTCATCAAAAAAAACCCAACAAAGAAAAGTCCAAGAACAGATGACTTCAGAGGTGAATTCTACCAACAATTCCAAGAAGAATTAATACCAATCCTGCTCAGAACTCTTTTAAAAAATTGAAGAGGAGGGAACACTATCTAACTCATTCTATGAGGCCAACATCACAGCAGTACTGAAGCCAGATAATGATACCACAAGAAAAGAAAATGACTTCAATGTCCCTAATGAATGTTGAGGCAAAACTTCTCAACAAAATAACAACAAAGATTATCCAAAAGCACATTAAAAGTATTGTGTGGGAAGTGGATGTGGCTCAGGCTGTTGGGCACTTGCCTTCCATGTGGGAGGTCCTGGGTTTGGTTCCCAGTGCTTCCTGGATAAGATAAGCACACACAGTGAGCAAAACAATGAGCAGACAGATGAGGGAACAATCAGAGGGTGGGGATAAATAAAAAAAAGTCATTGGAAAAAAAAAAAAAAGTATTGTGCATCATGATCAAGTGGGTTTTATCCCAGGTAAGCAAGAGTACTTCAACATAAGAAAACCAATTAATTAATACACCATACAAACAAAACAAAGGGGAAAAAGCCACATGATCATCTCATTTGATGAAGAAAAGGCTTTTGGCAAAATTCAGCATTCTTTCTTGAAGAAAAACCTAGAAAAACATTAATTAGAAGGAAACTTCCTTACATGATAAAGGACATATTAAAAAAACCCACTGCTAACATCACGTTCAATATTGAAAGACTGAAAATCATTCCCCCTAAGATCTGGAAAAAGACAGTGATGTATACTGTCAACACAGTTATTCAACATTGTACTGGAAGTTCCAGCCAGAGCAATTAAGCAAGAAAAAGAAATAAAAGGCATCCAAATTGGAAAGGAAGAAGTAAAACTTTCCCTATTTGCAGATGACATGATCCTATATATACAAAGTCCCCCAAATTGATAACAAAGCAACTAGAGCTAATAAATGAGTTCAGCAAAGTGGTGGGATACAAGATTAACAAGCAAAAATCAGTAGTGTTTCTATACACCATAATGTGCAATCACAGGGGGAAATCAAGAAAAAAAATCTATTTACAGTAACAACTAAAAGTAACAAATATCTAGGAATAAATGTAACCAGGCATATAAAGGACTTTTACACAGAAAACTACAAAACACTGCTAAAAGAAATCAAAGAAGACCTAAATAAATGGAATGATATTCTGTGTTCATAGATTGGAAGACAAAATATGGTTAAGATGTCAATTTTACCCCAAATGATTTACAAATTCAATGCAATGCCAATCAAAATCCAAACACCCTTCTTTGCAGAAATGAAAAGCCCAATTAACAAATGTACTTGGAGGGGACTTCTGGGCAGATGACATTGGAATTGATAGGCAGGGCTCAACTCCCTCACAAAAACAACAGAAGAAGGGGAAAAAGCTGTCTGAGAGACCTGTTTGGAGGCTCTGCAGAACAGGAGAGTGCTGGGCACCCCCAGGAGGGCCAGGGACAGAGAGATGAAGAAGCTGAAACAAAAACCGTGAGTTACTAGCTGCTGCAGCTGGGATCAGCACCCATCCCATATCCTCAAGGTAAACAGCAAGTAGAGGTTAAAAGAAACACTTCTGTGGAATGATTCACTGATGAGCACCATTTGCTGGCCAGTTGGGAAACTGCAAGGAGAAAAACCTCTTTAAGGTATATCCTGTCCCAGTCCCCTTGATCTGGTCCACACCCCACTAGTGAGTCCCCTGGCCCTATTTTTATAACTTTATCTGGGCAAAGTTAAAGACTTGGAATAAGTTGAATCAAAAATCAAAGAAAAGCCGTGAAAGACCACTAAATAAGAGCAAGAAATTGACCATCAGAGTAAATTCAGCATATTCAGATGCCTAGAAATCAGCAAAAAATTACAAGCCACACTAAGAATCAGGAAGATGGCCCAGCCAAAGGAACCAACCAAATATCCTGATGAGACTCAGGAATTAAGACAACTAATCAATGCTAATCACACAAGCCTCTTAAATCAATTCAAAGAGTTTAAGGAAAATAGGACTAAAGAGATAAAGGATATTAAGAAGACACTGGATGAACATCAAGTACAATTTGAAAGTCTGCAGAGAAAAGTAACAGAGCTTGTGGGAATGAAAGATACAATGGTTGAGTTTAAAAATACATTATGGGCATATAACAGCAGTAAGAATTGATCAAAGGCAAAATTAGTGAAATCAAGCACAGAACATTTGAACTTGAAAAGAAAGGAGGACAGAAAGAGAAAATAATGGGGAAAAAATGGAACAGTGTCTCAGGGAATTGAATGACAATGTGAAATGCACAAACATATGTGTTATTGATGTCCCAGAAGGAGAAGAGAATGGAAAAGAGGCAGAAAGAAAATTTAAGAAATAATGACCAAAAACTTCCCAACCTTTATGAAAGACATAAATATCAATATCCAAGAAGGACAATGCACCCCAAACAGAATAATCAGAATACACCAACTCTGAGACACCTACTATTCAGAATGACTAATACTAGAGCTAGAGAGAATTCTGAAAGCAGCAAAAGAAAAGGAACATGTTACATATAAGGGAACCTTAATAAGATTAAGTGCAATTTCTCATTAGAAATCATGGAGGTAAGAAGAAAGTAGTATCATGTATTTAAGTTTCTGAAAGAGAAAACCTGCCAGCCAAGAATTCATTATCCAGCAAAACTGTCCTTCAAAAATGAGAGTGAGTTTAAAGTCTTCACAGATAAACAAAAACTGAGAGAGTATGTTACCAAAATACCAGAATTACAAGAGATACTAACGGGAGTGCTTCAGAGGAAAAAAGAGCAAGAGACTTGGAGAAGAGTGTAGACATGAAGATTACTAGAAAGGGCAATTTAAAGGGTAAAAAAAGACAAGACAATGTAAGTAAGATATGACAGTGGAACACCAAAGGATAAAATGGACAAAAGAAGTAATGCCTTTACAGTATGTAATGTTCAGTAATAACACTGAACATTAATGGCTTGAATTCCCTAATCAAAAGACATAGACTGACAGAAAGGATAAAAACATATAAGCCATCTGTAGCAATTTGATATTGTTCATGAATTCCAAAAGGAAATATTATGTTTGTTCAATAGCATGAATCAACAAAAATCAAAAGGTGTTTCTTTGAGAAGATCAACACTAGAATGACAAATTTATTGGAGATTTAAGGCACCTCAAGTAGCCAAAAACCTCTTGAAAAAGAACAAAGTTGGAGGAATCACACTTCCTGACTTTAAAGCATATTACAAAGCTACTGTGGTCAAAACAGCATGGTACTTGTGCAAGGATAGATATATTGACCAAAGGAATTGAATTATGAGTTCAGAAATAGACCCTCACACCTATGGCCAATTGAAAAATAAATATTTATTTCTTACCCCTCCCCCCCCGCTGTTGTTTGCACTTGCTGTGTCTGTTCGTTGTGCGCTTGTCTTCTTTTTGGAGGCACCAACCAAACCCGGGACCTCCCATGTGGGAAGGAGGAGCCTAATCGCTTGAGTCACATCCGCTCCCTGCTTTGCTGTGTCTCTCATTGTGTTTTCCTCCTTGTGTCATTTTGTTGCATCATCTTGTTTTGTCAGCTCATCACACCAGACTGTCATGTCAGCTCGCTGTCTTGCTCCTCCATTTTAGGGGGCACTGGGAACCGAAACTTGGACCTCCCATATGGTAGGTGGGAGCTCAATCACTTGAGCCACATCTGCTTCCCCCAATTGATTTCTTTTTAAAAATTATTTATTTATTTCACCCCCCTCCCCATTGTTTGCTCTCTATATCCATTTGCCATGTGTTCTCTGTGTCTGCTTGTCTTCTCTTCAGGCAGCATCAGGAACTGATTCTGGGACCTTCTGGAGTGGGAGAGAGGTGCTCAGTCTCTTGCACCACCTCAGCTCCCTGGTCTGCTGTGTCTCTTATTGTCTTGCAGCAAAGGATTTTGTAACAAAAGTGAAAAGACAACTTACTCAATGGAAGAAAAGATTTTGAAACCACATATCTGATAAGGGTGAAATATCCTGAATATAAGAAATCCTACAACTCAACAATAAAAAGACAAACAACCCAATTTAAAAAATGGCCAAAAGACTTAATAGGATATATAAACAGTTAAAAAGCACATGAAAAGATGCTGACCTCACTATCTATTAGGGAAATGCAAATAAAAAACCACAATGAGATATCATTTCTTACCCACTAGAAAGGCTACTATAAAAAAGCAGAAAATTAAAAGTGTTGGAGAGGATTTGGAGAAATAGAAACACTCATTTATTGCTGGAGGGAAGGTAAAATTGTAGAGCCACTGTGGAAGACAGTTTGGTGATTTCTCAGGAAGCTAAATATAAAATTATAATATGACCCGGGCAATCCCACTACTGGGTATATACCCAGAACAACTGAAAGCAGGGACTCAAACAGATATTTACACAGTGATGTTCACAATTGTCAAAAGAGAGAAGTAACCCAAGTGTCCATTAACCAATGAATGGATAAACAAAATGTGGTAAATACATACAATTGAATATGATTCAGCTGTAAAAAGGAACGGCATCCTGATGCATGCAACAACAGCATGGAATAACCTTGAGGTCCTTTTGTGTAACAAATACTGTATGATCTCACATTGACATGAACTAATTATAATACGCAAACTCATAAAGTTATAATATAGACTTTAGGTTACCAGGGGATAGACTGGGGGGTAGATAATGGGGAGCTGATGCATAATTTGTATAGAATTCCTTTTTTTTCTGTTTTTTTTTTTTTTATTTTATTTTGTACATTTAATAATTGAAAATATAAACAATTAAAAACTAAAAAGTAAACACAAATGAATAAATATATACATTTCTCAATTAAATGTAATGGATACATATAAAATTTTTTTGAATCGAACAATATGTTACACAATATATTTGGTTCATAGTAACGCATTCATACAGTGTTTGTCCTTTTGTGTTTGGCTTGCTTCACTCAACATAATGTCTTCAGGTTTATCCATGTTGTCATATGCTTTATGACTTCATTTCTTCTTACAGCTGCATAATATTCCATCGTGTGAATAGACCACAGTTTGTTTATCCATTCATCTGTTGATGGACACCTGGGTTGTTTCCAACTTTTGGCAATGGTGAATAATGTTGCTATGAACATTGGTGTGCAGATGTCTATTCGTGTCACTGTTCTCAGTTCTTCTGGGTATATAACCCAGAAGTGGTATTGCAGGGTCACGTGGCACGTCTATATTCCTTAGGAACTGCCAAACAGTCCTCCACAGTGGCTGTACCATTCTGCATTCCCACCAACAGTGAAGAAGTGTTCCTATCTCTCCACATCCTCTCCAACACTTGTAGTTCTCTGTCTTTTTAATAGTGGCCATTCTGATAGGTGTGAAATGATATCTCATTGTAGTTTTGATTTGCATTTCCCTAATCATGAGTGATGTTGAGCATTTCTTCATGTGTTTTTTGCCATTGGTATTTCTTCTTTGGAGAAATGTTTATTCATTTCTTAATTGGGTTGTTTGTCTTTTTATTGTTGAGTTGTAACATCTCTTTATATGTCCTGGATATTAAACCTTTATCAGATATGTGATTTCGAAATATTTTTTTCCCATTGAGTTGGCTGCCTTTTCACCCTTTTGACAAAGTCTGGTGAGGTGCAAAAGTGTTTAATTTTGAAGAGGTCCCATTTATCTATTTTTTTCTTTTGTTGCACGTGCGTTGGTTGTAAGGTCCAAGAAACCACCACCTACTACAAGGTCTTGAAGATGTTTCCCTACATTTTCTTCTAAGAGTTTTACAGTCCTGGCTTTTATATTTAGATCTTTGGTCCATTTTGAGTTGATTCTTGTATAAAGGATGAGATAGGGGTCCTTTTTCATTCTTTTGGTTATAGATATCCAGTTCTCCCAACACTATTTGTTGAAGAGACTGTTTTTTCCCATTAGCGTGGGCTTGGTAGGTTTGTCAAAAACCAGTTGACTGTATAGGTGAGGGTTTATTTCTGGGTTCTCAATTCTATTCCACTGATCAATGTAACATGCTGTTTTGACCACTGTAGCTTTTCTCTCTGTGTTCTTTTTTCTCTTCAATTTTAGATGCTCTGTCTTTGGTATCACTTATTCTTTTTTCTATCATTTCGAGTCTGCTGTTGAATTCCTCAAATGTGTTTTTGACCTCATCTATTGTGTCTTTCATTCCCATGTTCAGGATTTCAAATTCTTCTTTGCATTTGCTCAATGTCTTCTTGATGTTATTTATCTCTTTAACTATATTGTCTTTCAACTCATTAATTTAATTTTGGAAACTTGTGCTCATCTCGCTCATTAGTTCTCTCAAATTCTGCATCTCTCCTGGGACTTTGATGTATTCCTTTTCTTGGGCCATGTCTTCTATTTTCTTAGTATGGCTCATAATTTTTTTTGCTGGTGTTTAGGCATCCGGTTAGGATGTAGTTTACTCAGATGCTCACTCTCTTTCTCTTTTATTGGGATTTAGTGGCAGGAGGCTGTGAGTTACCACCGCTCTTTGATTTTTGGCTCGACCTGGATTGTTAGGATTATCCTGCTGGTTGCTCAAAACTGGGCACTAGACCCAGTAATTGGTTATAGAGTTGCTCCCTAGGGCCTTGGCAGGGAGACTACAGAGGCCAGGAAAAGCCTCTCCGACTTATTATTTTATTTTCTTGGTCCACTTCCTTGGTCTTCCAGGAGATGGCGCTCCTTGGCAGCTCTCAATTCAATGCCTGGTCGGAGTGTATTTGTTGTGACACAGACCAGATCAGTGTGATAGAGCTTCCTGTCTGGGGGCTAAGAGCCTTGTAATTGAAACTTTCTGAGACAGTTCTCCAGTCTTCTCTGGCAGCCCCCTCCCTTTTGCCAGCTAGGAAATATTTCCACTTCCCTCTGAGTCCTCAACAATCAGTCCCTGTTAGTAGAGGAGGAGATTAGGAGGTTTGTATATCTTTAGCCCCTTGCAGGCTCCAAGGCAAACAATGGCGCAGCTCCACCCAGCCTGGAAGGGCTCTGGGGAAATGGCAGACCAAACCTGCAAGTCAAAAGCTAAGTCAGTCCCAGGCTCCCTCTCCCTTCTCCTGTGGAGTCCTCAATAATTAGTTCAGGCTAGAAGAGAAGAAGATTGTGAGGGTTAGATTTCTCCAGTCCTTCGCTAACTCCCAGGGCAAACCACTGTGTGGTCCCACCTGGCCTGGAAGGGCCCGTAGGGCACTGCAGCCCAAATTCGTTGGTCAGAACCTGAGTCAGCCTTAGGCTGTGTCCCTCTCTCTCCCCTTTCCTGGGGTGATAGATCTCTGGAGCCCCTTTTGTCTGTAGTCACAGGCCCAGAGGCCTGAGCATTCTAAAGAGTCTTTAGTGTGGGGAAGGGTGCTGGCAGCAACAGCCACTGCTGGGTCCAACTCACGGTTCTGTTGTCGCGATTTCCCTCTTTTGTCCCTCTCACCTCTGGGTGGTGTGCAGCCTTCACCTGCTGTCCTAAACCCTAGAAGATCTTTGTCAGGGCTGTTTCAGCCTGTCCTCTAGCTAATTTTCTGGAGAAGAGATTCCCATGTCTTACTAGTCCACCATCTTCCCAGAAGTCCCCTAGAATTTCTTTTAAGTTGATTGTAAGGTTTGTAAATGGATGGAGATGATGGTAGCATGTTATTTTGAGTGTTATGAAAGTGCTAAATTATGAATGTGAATGTGGTTGAAAGGGGGAAATTTCAGGTCGTGTGTGTTACTAGAATGAAAGAGGAATATGGGACTGTATTATGCAGTGAACCTTGTGGTTGATTGACTGGGGTTAACAGTACATATATAAGACTACTCTTTCATGAATTATAACAAATATATGACACTAATACCAGGTGTTAATAATAGGGTGATATATGGGAAAAATACACCTGATATAAACCATGGACTTTAGTTAAGAGTACTATTTTAATATTCTTTCATCAATTGTAACAAAGATACCACACTAATGCAAAATGTCAACAATAGGGGGATATATGAGATATATATCATATATATATATATATATGATATATATACACAATATATGAAAATATTGTATTTTTTACATGACTTTTCTGTAAACCAACAACTTTTCTAACTAAAAAAAATAAAAAATAAATTATGCTAAGTGAAAGAAACCAGACACAAGGAACTACATATTGTATGATTCCATTTATATAAAATGTAAATACAAATAAATCTATAGAGACAGAAATAGATTAGTGGTTATGTAAGACTGGGGAAGGATATAGGCATTGAGAGGTGATTGCTAAGAGGTATAGGATTTTTGTTTTTCAAGTAATGAAAATGTTCTAAAATTCATTGTGGTGAGGAATGCACAACTCTGTGAATATACTAAAAGCCATTGATTGCACACTTTGGATGGATTGTATAGTATGTGAATTTATCTCAATAAAATTGCTTTTAAAAATACAGAGTAAAATAAAAATACAAAAAAAAAATGCAGAGTAACAAAGATAATAACCACAATTTTCTTAACAGAAATTATGTAAATCAGAAGGCAATGGAAAACAACTTTAAAGTAATAGAAGAAAAAAAATGCCTGTCAATTTAGGATTCTATATCCAATGGAAATATCCTTTGAAAAAGTAAAACAAGAACTCTTCCAGACAACAAAAGCTGAGAGGGCTTTTGTTAGCAAACATGCACTACAAGAAATGTTAAAGGAAGTTTTAGAGGCAAGAGGAAAATGATAAGTAAAAATTTAAATCTAAATAAAAGAATAGAGTGCCACAAATGGTAAATTTTGGATAAATATATGATATTTACTCATTTTAAGTCCCTTTAAAAGACAATTGTTTAAAGCAAAAATAATGAAAATGTAAAGATATTACATTCTACATCAATTGGCATAATTTCATGTACTTTGAAGGTAGACCATAATACATTAAAGATGCATATTGCAAATCATAGGACAACTATTAAAAAAACAAAAGAAAGAAGCATAGTTAATAAATGAATAGATTAAAATGATCATGGAAAATAATAATTGAAAATTGTGCAGTCAAAGAGAAAATAAGAAAAAAGAAAAGGAGCAAATAGAAAACAAATAATAAAGTGGTAGATTTAAAAATTATCAATCATATTGATAATTATATTAAGTGTAAATAATCTAAATACTCTATTTAAGAGAAAGAGGTTGTCACACACAATTAAAGAATCCAACTTTAAAGTAAAAAAATATAAGTTATATTTCTATTTATTACCATTGAATAATAGGAAATTAAAATTAAAATAATACAACTTGCAAGAGTATCAAAAATCATAAAATACTAGGAATAAATTTAACAAAATATGTGTGAGACCCGCAAAATGAAAAGTATACATCACTGCTGAGAGAAAATAAAGAAGACACAAATAAATGGAGAGATTATACCATGTTCATGGATTCAAAAACAATATTGCGTAAGTTAACTGTCTCCAAATTGAGCTATGCATTCAACCCAATCTGAATCACAATCTGGTAGACTTCTTTTGGGTAGAAATTGACAAAATGTATAAACAAATCTATAGAATTTGGTAAATGATAAAATTGACATTTCAAATCAGTGGGGAAAAGAATAGACTATTTTATAAATAGTGTTGAGATAACTACCTATTCATGTGGAAAAGAATATAGCTAGATCCCCACACATAATAAATTCTAGATGTTTTTAAGACCTAAATTTTAAAAACTGAACTTAAAAATAATACTAAAATATAGGAGAATATATTGGTGACCATGGAGTAAAATGGGCTTTTGGAAATAAGACACACAAGAGTATTGTATATAAAGGGATATACTGGTAAATTTTATAGCTGAGAGGAGCCTAAGGAGACATGATGACTAAATGTAAAGTGTAGCCTGGGTGGGATGCTGGAACAGAAAAAGACATTAGATAAACACTAAGGAAATCTGAACAAAGTATGGAAGTTAGTTAGTAATAACGTATCAATATAGGTTCATTAATTGTAACAAATGCACCATACTAGTGTAACATGTTAATATTAGGGGAAATTGTGTGTGTGCGGGGTGGTATTATATGGGATCTCTCTGTACTAGATGCACAATTTTTCTGTAAATATTTCCAAAAAACAAAGTCTATTAATAAGAAAATAAAAACAAAAGGGTATTATAATATGAAAAAAATCATACAATTAAAAAAAAAATTGGTACAGCAAAAGAAGCTATATTGTATCCTGCCTACCCCTCAGCTTTTTTCCAATTTTCAAGGTCAAGTTAACGGTCTTTTGTATTGGCTATTCTATCTGTTGTAATAAAGAAATATCCTTTTTAGATCGAAAAAGCATCACCAATGTTAAATGTCAAGTGATATACCAGGACAAGATATTTTCAATGCATGTAATAGACAAAGCATTGCTATAATCAATAAGAAAAAGACTAACTTAAGAAAATAAAACTCATAAGAATTGTTACTTTGGGTGGGGTATAGGCACTAGTATTTGAAGGTCAAATGGCACTTCACTTTGACCTGTAAGATTCTAATTTTTCAAAAGAAAAATGCATTTGGGCATTACTTTTATAATACAATTTTTAAAAATCCATTGGATTTGGAATAAAAATGTCATGGATGAGATTTCCTATAAATTTCACTGGAATGGATAAGTGGTGGCTAAAGTTTAATGGTTCTAAAAATGAAGAAGTTCAAAATTTAGAGACAGTGATTATAGATTATTATTTAAAGGCATTTAGCTATGAAGGGAAAGGTGTGGTGGATAAAGATAGATGGGACAATGAATTTAGAGGAAGGGTGTTTTGTTTATTTGTTTGTTTTTCTAAGAAGGGAGAGTTTTATTTATATATCCAAATCTATATAAAATTTCTTTATACACATACACACATATACATATGGTGTATGAGGTGTGAGGAAGGGGCCATTATATAAGTTAAAAATATAGATTATAATACAGGGGAAAGAAGGAAATTGATGAAACAAATTATCTTGGCACTATAGGTTTGAGAACTATGCATGTTTGTTAAGGATATGATAGATTTGGGACATGGCTTTTTCTGATCAACTCAATTCCAAGATTTTCCACCAATGTAAAAATAATTTTAATGTGATTATTTGTACAATATTCTGAATATTTCAATAACTAGCATCTCTAACTGAATATTTTCATGCAGATAAATGAGAAACAGTTACCCTAATAGAAATGCCCATTGCCAAGGAAATTCCATAATGAGGTGGGAAAAAACAGCAGCTGAACATGCCTCCACAAGGCATGGACCCAAAGACAATCTTAAACAAACTCTCTTCAATTGTTTCAAAGCCTGAAATGTAAAAATAGTCACATTTAGGTAAACTTACAATGACCTACAAGAAAATTATTCAAGCAAATATTGAAGTATATGGTCTTGCTTAATAAACTTTTACTAAACTAGATTTCTTTTTTTCAGATTGTCCCACTGGGCTTAAAATTCTAACACATTTCATTTTATATGTCATCATAGATTGGATTACAATCAATTTCACATTTTATAAAACAGTATTGTAGTTTAATTATTAAAAGAGATCCATTTCTCTGGGATTAAATAACTATTTCTACATTCCTTAATCTTCTCAGTAAATGGGATAATGATTAATATCCTATATGTTTATATCCATTTCCATCATTTAGAATTGAATTATAAATAGAAAATATTAAAAATTATAAATAGAAAATATCAAAAAGAAAATCATCTAAAATTACCTAATTAATTAAATGAGAGAACTTAAAATTTTTCTCATTGGCATAATTTTCTGTGGGAGAATAAAATAAATCATTGGCCATAATGATTTATATTCTTGAGATATTTCCATTAAACCCATACCTTTGCCTCATTTATTTGGGTAGATCTTATATACATAAATAGTTATCTTTTAAAAATCCGAATACATTTGCAATTCCTAGATAGGAATATTTTAAGATATTAGCTTTTACAACAATACAAAGGTAATCAGGAACATAATTCTGTGGGGAAAAAGTCATAAAATGTTAACATTATTCAAATTCTTAATCTCCTGAAAAGAAAGCAAAAACCTTTTACAGGGTGACCTTATCCTTTGTTAACTGAAAAATAAATATTTCTTCATGGAAGAAGAGCCACAAACTCCCAAATAATACAGGTACTACATAAGTGCCATTTATCTCTATGCAAATAATTAAACATGGTCTCTAATAGAGCCCTTGCATCTAAGTGATGCCTCTTAATATCAGCAGTAAGGGTCGCCAAAAATGAAATTCTACCAATATGACTCCACTTGGAACAACTGTAATAAAAATTCTGCTTTATAATATTTAAAATAACTTTACTTGTCTTATAATTGAAAATATACCTTTGGATCAAGTCCAAGTCCAGCTTGTATTAGTATGACAGTTAGAGCAGCATTTCTTAAAGATGAAGACCACACACTACTAACATTGATGTGTTTACTGATGAATGGAATATTCCTGACAGTAAAACCACCCAGTAACATCCCTTAAAAGAAAGAAAATAAAGCATGTCTGATTTAGTTCATTTACCCAGGAGAGAAAACAGAAATGTTTAATTTCCCTTCTTCAAACACACTATGTCTTTCACCACTTTGGTGAGGCACAGGTTACAAGTAGAGGAGGCAGTAAGAATAGAGACAGATAAGAAATGACATATCTAAAAGGAGTGCAACAAGCAGTTCAGTGCTGCTGGAACATAAAAGGCAAGGATGGGAGTGCGAAGAATGAGCTAGAGGAGCCAGATAAAGGAAAACTTCCCCCAATCACTCTTCGGCAGAATAAGGTACCATGGGAATGTTTTAGGCAGGGAGTGACATAGTGAGTTTTGTATTTTGGATGTGATGACCTTGTTGAATTAGGTAGGGATAAAACTGGAGACCAGCTATCAGTTAGAAGGTACTGCCATAGTTCACTCAAGAGTTGGAAACAAATAGTCTAAGCTAGGGCAAAGGTGGAAGTTTTGGAGAGGAGGAACAAGATTCAATGAATAGTTAGGAGGTGCTGCAAGGGTTATAGACATTGAGAGGGTGTTAGAAATAAGATAGAGGGATTGTATGGGAATCTCTAGTGACAGTGTACTCAAAACTGTGATGTATTGAATACTTAGAAGATAAAAGGCACCTCTGCCATAAGTTCTTCCACTAATTTACCTATTTTCAGCTGCAGAATTATAGAAGAATGGTGGTGGAGAAACAGGGCATAATAATGATTAAGCAGAGATGTATCCATAAAAATATATAGTAGAGGGAGCAGATGTGGTTTAAGCAGGTAAGTGGCCACCTACCACATGGGAGGTCCCGGGTTCAGTTCCCGGTGCCTCCTGAAAAAACAATAACAAACAACAAGCAAAACAAATGATAAAACCAACTCAGGAAAGCTGATGTTGCTCAGTAGTTGAGCACCAGCTTCCCACATACGAGTTCCCAGGTTCAATCCCTGACCCGAGGTACCTCAAAAAACAAACAAACAAACGAACAAAAAAACAAACAAAACATAGTGGAGATGATGAAACAGCTATCTCAAAAACCATAGGACCTAATAGTATCCTAGTCACTATATTTGAATCTTGTAATTTCATTTCAGTTATAGGTTCTCTACAGAAAAATTCAATCTTTTCCAATTTTTTTCTTTTTCTATAGTATCAGTTGAAATTAAGCAAAATATGTCCTATTAAACAATAAAGCAAAAGAGTTATATTTTGAGGTTATTCAAATTATTTTCAAAATATATTTTGGAAAATATCTGTATATATACACACACACATATATATTATACATATATAATATATGCATATATAAAGGAGCTATATATATCACATTACATTGAAATAATTCTGAATTATATCTAGTTCAACTAGAAAATGTTTATAATTTACATATAATCAATAACAAAGAAAGGAGAGCTAATTATACACTTACCAAGAAGAGGTGGAAGTTGAGGCATAGAAGGTATTTTAATGACTTCCAAAAGTTTCCCCCCAAGAAGGGAACAATAAAAAATAATTAACAGTCCAAATAAACTTCCACCAGGGAGAACTTCAGAGCCTGAGAATGACCAAGTTACACTCCATAACAAAATAAGTATAATTCCTGAAATATTAAAAAGCATACATCGATATATCTACATAGACAGAGACAAGCACATAAAGAGGATGAATTCTACTTTATCAAATGTCGTATTAATAGCCAGCCCTATATAATGATACATACTGTACATTAACATTACTTTGCTAGTATGGTGCCTGATATATCTATTAAACATATATTTCAAAGCTCCTGTCAATTTACGGGAAAAGTTTTAAGCAGAGTATTCTTTTCAAAATATAATTTAAAAGCATATGTGAATCCTTTAATGTGACAAACATTCCTGTAATATATAACATTTTTTAAATGTCATGTCAATATGATGGGATTTATTTCATTTTATATTGAAAATAGCTTTTCTACCAGGAATAAGAGGTTGGATGACTGTGATGAGAATTCTCAAATTCACAGATTACAGTAGCAGGAAGCCACATTTTTTAACAGTAGTCTAAATCTGTACTGAAAGGATAACTCAGTTGATATTTAGTGTCAAGGTATTAGTAGAGGGGCTATGGGCTGGGAAAAAAGTGAATATGGCTTTTGAAGGAATAAGAATAAAGAATCTGGGAAACGGATGTGGCTCGGGAGGTTCGGCGTCTGTCTACCATGTGGAGGGACCGGGGTTCGATCCCCGGTACCTCCCGGTGAAGAAAAAAAAAAAGAATAAAGAATCAGATTATGTATAGAAAAGAGAAGTAGACAGGACTGGTAAGGGAGTTGACATCTTGTTGCTGACAACTAGATACTTAGGTAATGCCCTACTCAGAGGGAATCCATAGATTACTACTGTAAAGGTCAGGTGGTTGCACAGTAAATTGCTTTCTGTAAATTAAATGGCCATGTTTATTTACCATAAATAACAATTTCTAATGCTTGTCAGGTTCTTAAATAGCTTAAGTTCATTTTTAAATTGTGACCCCTTTTTGGCTGTGTAGAACTCCCAGGACAAAAGAGGAGAATTTTACCTCACACAAGGCAGAGAGTTAGAACGAAGATTCTTGCCTTCATTCCCCTGACCATTGCCACCCTGCAAAACTTGAACACTTGAAGAGCTGAATTTTTAATCTAAGAACGGACTAGAAAATATTCTACTGACACAAGGAGAAGGTAAAGTAATTTTGTTTGTCTTATCTTGTCTCTGGGTGGCAAAATCACTTTTGAGAATTCATATATAAAGTAGGCCTCATCTAACTTAAGCTTAAGGCTCAAATTTACATTATTTGCATGATCTGATACTTAGCATAAAATGGCCCCCCATGGAACTATCGCTAGTGCACTTAGCAGATGCTAATTCAAAACACTCCTGATTACAGACTATATAAACTCCTAACAGTAAAGCTCCAGTGAATTTAGACTTAAAATAAAATCTTAAAAAAAAAGATATAATCCTTTATGAGCCAAAGTTAGTGGATATAACAAACAGTGGGATAAGATATGCAAAAACATCAACTAAGAGAATTATCAGAGAGACACTATAAAATACATATGTTCAAAGAGACTCAAGACAATTAAAAAAATTAAAGACATGAGAAAAAAATATTTGGAAAGATTATAAAAGAATCAAATAGAAGATCTAGAAAGAAACAAAAAAAAATTAAAAATTAAAAAAAGCCACTAGAGGGAAGCGGCTGTGGCTCAATCAGTAGGGCTCCCGTTTACCATATGGGAGGCCCCGGGTTTGGTTCCCGGGGCCTCCTGGTGAAGGCAAGCCTGCCTGCACGGCGTGGTTAGCTGACCCAGCGAGCACAAGCAGCAAGGGGGGGATAAATGAATAAATAAATAAAATCTTAAAAAAAAAAAAAAAAGCCACTAGATACCTTAAACAGAAGGCTAGACATAGCTGAAGAGAGATACAGTAAACTGGTAGATGTGAGTGTATTATCTATGTGTGGCATAAAAAGAAAAATGACATGGAATATATGAGAGATTTAAAATATGAAGGATAGAATGAAAAGGTGATATATATCTAATAGTAGTTCCAGAAAGAGAGACTAAAGAAGAGGAAATATTTAAGAAGGTAATTGGCTTAGAAACTTTCAGAATGGGGGAAAAAAATAAATCTTTGGCCTCAGGAAGCAAAATGAGCTCTCACCAAGATAAGAGAAAAATAAATAGACACTTTGACACAATGTTGAGAAACTACATACCACAAAGACAATAATAAGATCTTAAAGAATCCAGAGAGAGAAAGATAGATTAGCCACAATGAAATAAACAGTAGAGCAGATCTTTAATTCTCAACAGCAACAATAGAAATTGGAATATAATGAAATATAAGTCTTCAAAGTGTTGGGATAACATTAACATCCAATGTTGAATTCTGTAGAAATTCAGATTATCATTCAAGCAAAGAACATATTAAAGACATTTTCAAACAAATACATCCAAGAACACGTCATTTTTCTTGGGAAAAAAAACTACTAAATGGTATACTTTCAATATACATGGTATATTGGATTATGTACCCCAATTTTGACATGTTCTTAATCTAATCTTAAGGGTGTGAAGCCATTGCAAATAGGACCTTAAAAAAAATACACATTTTTTATTACTTTTTAAGAAAAGATATTTAGATTACATAAATAATACATAAAAATATAGGGGATCACCATATGTCCTGCCTCCTACATCTCCAACATTTTCCCACATTAACAACATCCTTCATTAGTTACAATTGATGAAAACATTTTGGAGCATTGTCACTAAGCATGGATTATAGTTTACATTGTAGTTTACACTCTCTCCTGCACAAATTTATAGGTTATGGCAAGATATGTAATGGCCTGTATCTGTCGTTGTAATGTCATTCAGGACAATTCCTAAGTCCTGAAAATGCCCCATATTACACTTATTTTTCCCTCTCCCTGCCCTCAGAAACACCAGTGGCCACTGCCTCCATAACAATCAAATAATTTCTTCCATTGGTTCATTGAGGGGCCCTTAATTTTGAAGACTCTACTTACAAACCTTTACTCTTGAAATTGAAACTTAGCCTGGTATAATAAGGTGCCTAAGAGTTACCGCCTGAAGGCCTTCTTGTTGCTCAAATGTGGCCTCTCGCTAAGCCAAACTCAGCATATAAATGCATTATATTTCCCTCAGCATGGGACATGACTCCTGGGGATGAGAATCCCTGGCACCAAGGGATTACTACCTATCACCAACTAGCAATGCAACTGGAAAAAGACCTTGACCAAAAGGAGGAAAAGGTAAAGAAACAAATGAGTTTATATAGTTAAGAGACTTCAAAGTGAATTGGGAGGTCATTCCAGAGGTTACATTAATGCATGTCTCAGCAGATCTCATTGACTGACAAAGTAAATGCTACCTCAAACAGTGGGCCTCCTGAGGGCTCTGGAGACATCCAGACACTATAGTCAGGGCAGATAGCTCAGGAGTTTGATGCCTTGCCAGTGGGTCCTACTTTGGAATTTATGCTCCCCCATGTGATAGAGTTGGACTCAGTTGTGGTTTCCCTAAACATGGCTTATCTGACCCTTCTATTTGAACCAATAATTAGTACTAGGGTTGATAGGAGTAAGTCCAAGAGACTAAGATCTTTGGGTTGTCCATGTGCCAGCTGGGCCCTGAATCTTAACAGAGTTGCAACACCTACTCTTCAGTTCATTGGACTCACCCAGGACAACTAACAAGGGAGATGATGATGGTCAACAACCATCCCAAGGAACCGAGAAAGTCTACAACTGAAAGCAAGAGAGTCCCATCCATTTGTCCCATGGAATCAAGGCCTCCTCTCAATTAGAGGTGGAGTGGGCATCACCATCCCAGAATCCTCAGGATTGGGGAATAAACTATGGACTAAAGAAGACTTACTGTTATTCTACTATAGACTTATTGTGATTCTAGCAAATAGGACCTTTTGAAGATGTTATTTTTCAGTTAAGGTGTAATCAATGGAAGCAAGATGGGTCTTAATCAAGACTACTGGAGGCCTTATAAAAAGGAGAAACTGGAAACCAGGATCAGATGTGGCCAGACAGAGAAGCAGAAAGTTAGTAGAAACCTGGAAGAGAAAGGAGAGGACATTGCCAAGTGCCAGGAAAGCTAAAGAATCCCAAGAATTGCCAGCAGCCAGCAAGAGAAGGCTACAGATTTTGGGGAGAAAACAAGACTCACCAATATCATGACTTTGGATTCCCAGTGACCTCAAAACCATGAACCAATAAATTCCCATTAATAAGCCAACCTTTCATGTGGCATTTGAGATAGCAGTTCAGGCAAAACTAAGATGATATACTTCAGCAATAAGGACATAAAACCAAAAAGGAAGGAATGCTGTACCAAGAAATTTGTACACATGCATGTAAATATAAACAGGTTTTAATTGAATAACACATTACTAGTTATAATTGCTAAAAAGGGGTTACAAAAATGAGGTGTGGAGGGGACTGCCAATAAAAATAACATGAAGAGGTTAACAATTTATTTCCTAAAAAAAAAAAAAAACACATATAAAACTGGACAAAATTATAAAAAACAATCATTTCAGGAAATTTGACCAAAGGTAGATATCAAATTGAGATGTATTTATTCTTGAAAAAAAGTGCTAAAATTTTTGATAAAAACAGTGGGAGCCTGAGGCTTCCTGGCCTGGGATTGCTCCTATCACTGCTCCCCACCCCAACCCCAAGTCATTTGGGGAAAAACTAGTCTTGCCAGCATGGAGCTGGATATGAAAAACAGCAACTTTTCTGCTAGACAGAGTGGTTTGATTTGGGGTGGAGGGAAAAATCCATGGCTTTGCTGACTAAAATTGGTTTGGGAATAGACAGCAAACTTGAAGCTTTACTAATCTGAGGTTGTAGTCCTGGTTGGAACAAGTGACAGATTAGCCAAAAATTTAACTGGAATATCCTGGAAATGAGATAGCCATAGAAGGGGCTGAGATAAGTTCTCCACACACCGATGACTGATTAGGAAAATATGTAAGCAAAGGGAAGACTCAAGAGAGTATGGCAAAAAGTAAAGATGGAGACTTGAGAACTGTCTGCAACTTTGAATGTGTCCTGTAACCCACCCACAGATCAAATGGCAGAGAGTGGAAGCCTTACATGCTTGAGGGGTTTGAATGCAACCTCTCCCAAATCACTAGGGACTACTAAGCTCTGCAAACACACGGGAAACCATGAGGACAGGCTAAAAGAAAAAAGGCAGTAAAATGCATCAGCTGCTGTAAATAACTGGGCAGACAGACTCCACAGTTTAAGTACAGGCAAATTACCAAAGGAAAAAATAACTCTCCAAAAATCCACAAAAACCAAAACATAAACCTGAATCCATAGCTGTTATAATATGTAATCTAAAATTTCTAGTTTTCAACCAAAAATTACTAGACATAAAAAGGAACAGAAAAGTATGGCTCATAAAATTAAAAGGCAGATTGTCATACTGGATTAAAAAGCAAGATACAGCTATATGGTATTATGTTGTCTACAAAAAACATACTTTAGATTAAAATAACAACTAACCACACAAATAGGTTAACTACAAAAGAATGGTAAATAGTAAAAGAAAAAACCTACAAGAGTAATAAGATTATATCTTGAAAACAAAACACAAGATATCATATTAATGGAATGTAACTAAAGCAGCATGTACAGAATAATGTATAGCTTTAAAAGTATATTAGATTGAGTGTTGTCAACAAGATGGCAGTATACAATGTCATGTTAACTGCTCTCTTTTAGAAACAAAGAAAATAAAAGGGCAAAATCAATGTTCAAATCTCTGAAAGATGATCAAGACTAGAGAACACATCAAAGAATGCTGGATTGGAAGGGAAAAAACACACCTAAAAATGAAAGGAGAACAATGGGATAAATTTACTGGTCTATGCCCCTCCCATATGCTTGAATCCCCTCAGCAGTTTGTGCCGATCACAATGGGGGCCCTGAGGCCAAGAGTCATTTTACTTCCAGTCCCTGACCACTGATCCACCCATGGTGGCAGTTGAGTGAATCATGAGCATTCAAACATGAAACTCTACAGGCCCACAGAAGTGTTCTGCACATGCAAATTTAAGTGTAACTCCTGTAACCAGATCAACCTGCAGTGCCACTATGGCTAACAGTCTGGGTTTCTAGAGGCTAATTATTAGTGCACCTAAATAAAAATGTTGCGTTTTTGTACATTGACCCCATCTCACTCCAAGGAAGACAGACTCAGGGTGTGGGTATGGGTCCTTAACCCAGAAGTTACAGGACAGAAAAGCTGCACAAAAAGAGGGAATGGAGCCATTGAACAGATGAAAGCTGGAGTGAAAGGGTGGATCAAAGGACGGGAATCGTGTTGAGCTACCATAGCTGCCAGGGTGAAAAAAGCTATACAAAACCAAGGACACAGCCCATAACCTTGGGAGGAGGAGCTGGAGAAAAGAAATCCCATCCTGGAGGGGAAAGAGTCACACATACTAAGGAATTTTTGAAAATTACAGGGCATGTGCAGAGCAAGACAGAGACTCAGAAAAACCTGAGAAAAATGTTTTAACTGCTAACTATAAACTGTTCTAAAGGCTCAGTATACACTAGGATAAGTGTTGTAGAAGACACTTAACACACAACCAATCTATGCTAAAACCTTAGGGAAGTGGGGAAAAACTGACTTCCAGAGTTAGCACATCAAAATAATCAAAAGACAAGACTTCAAAAAAAGATCACAAATCATACAAATACACAGGAAGAGATGGCCCATTCAAAGGAACAAATTAAAACAGAAGAAGTGTAGACATTGGAAGAACTAATCAAAGATGTTTAGTCAAATCTCCTAAATAAGATCAATGAGCTAAAAGGAAACAAAGCAGACCTAAAGGAAACAAAGCAGACCTAAAGGAAACAAAGAAGACAATGCATGACCAAAAGGAGGATTTAGAAACTTTTAAAAAGAACCAAACAAATGTTTAGAGATGAAAAACACAATAGTGGAGATTAAAAATACACGAGGGGGGGTGGTGGATGTGGCTCAAATGGTTGGGTGTCCGTCTCCCATATGGAGGGACCTGGGTTCGATCCCCAGGACCTCCTGGTAAAAGGAAAAAAAAAAAAAAAACACAAAACACTAGAGGCATTTAACAGCAGAGGCATTAAACAGGTAGAAGAAAGAATAGGTGAACTAGAAGATAGGACAATGGAAATCATACAATCTGAAGAGCAGATAGAGAAGAATGAAAATAACTAACTGGAGCCTAAAGGACTTGTGGGACAACATAAGTGTTCCAATATATGCATTATGGGAGTCTCAGAATAGGAGGAGAAGGAAAAAGGGCAGAACAAATATTTGGGAAAATAATGCCTAAAACTTTGCAAATATACAAAAGATATGACTCTATATGTCCAAGAAGCCCAAGAACTCCAAACAGGATAAACCCAAAACAGACAAAATATAAGACAGCTCATGATCAATATGATGAATGCCAAAGACAATGAGAGAATTCTGAAAGTAGAAGGAGAGAAGTGATGTGTCACATAGCAGGGATCCTCAATAAGACTAAGTGCCAATTTCTCATCAGAAACCATGAGACAAGAAGACAGTGGCAAATGAAAGAGAAAATTTAAAGCAATGAAAGAGAAAAATTGACAGCTAAGGATTCCATATTCGGCAAAACTTTCCTTAAAAAATGAGGGAAAGTTTAAGATATTCATGGACTTAAAAAAGCTGAGGTCCACAAGACCTGCTCTATGAGAAATGCTAAAGGGAGTTTTTCAGGTTGAAGGGAAAGGAAAGGAGAGTAGATATCAGCTTGGAGCCATATGAAGAAACAAAGTTCTCTGGTAAAGGTAACCACAAATACCAGTATTGTATTCTTGGTATGTAACTTTACTTATTTCTTATAAGATTTAAAATACAATTGAATAAGAAAAAATCATATCTCTATTTTATGGGCATGCAAAATATAAAGTGGCAATATGTGACAAAAATAAAGAGGGGAAACAGAGGGTAGAGGAGTAGAGATTGTGTATGCAATTGAAGCTACATTGATAACATTTCAAACTAGTTGGTTATAGATTTAGGTCGCTTAATAAAAATCCTATAGTATCCACAAAGAAAGTATTTAAAGTATATACATAAATGGAAATGAAAAGGGGATCAATCTGTCTCATTACAAAAGTTTGACTATACACAAAAGAAGGCTGCAATGAAGGAAAAGAGGAACAAAAATATATAAGATTTACAAGAATCAAAGTACAAAATGGATGCTGTAAGTATTGCTTTATCTGTAATTGCTCTGAATGTAAATGGATTATATCTCCAATGAAAAGGTTCAGATTAGCAGGATGGATAAAAAAGCATAATATCTGACCACAAACAAAAGATGACTGAGAGTCTCTTGTCATCTAATGCAGGGACACACCTTGTGTCACCAAAAACTGGCTGTCTGCAGATACTAAAAAAGAGCATGGTCTATGGATGTAAAAATTCAATCAAGTTCTTGTTGATATTCACCTCTGGCAACCTGATGCTTGCTACAAAGTTATTGTAAAGCCTTAAACTGTGGGAAATTTCCTTCTGCATGTTCACATAGAGGGTTTTTGAGCTACGACATAAAGGTATCTTAAGAAAAAACACTTATGAGCATGAGAGTATTTTACTGCATTTTATGCTTTAAATACTAAAGGGTATGTGCCAATATTCATTACATATTATATAGTATTTATACATTTTGTATGTAAAAGTTTAACTGATTGATCTTCTGTCATTCATAAATGATTAGAAGTACATATATTATTGCTGATTTTGCTAAATCTTAATTTAAAAGCCTCATTTTCCTAGAGATATAATTATTCAACTATACATGGGAAAATATTTTTAAGCAAGAAATTTCGAGTTGTCTTCTTGGAACATTTGTGATACCTTCTCTAGCCTCAGTAATTTTTTCTCAAGGTTGTGATCACTTATTGATCATGTCCTGTTACTAGAGTACTGAAAAAAGTTTCTATGGAGCTTCACACAAACATTTTTAGCAATGGAATTAAATTTTTTAAAATAACAAATATATATTAGTTTAAAGCTTGCAGCTGCCTTCACAAAAGAGATGTAGACATAGGGGATATTCATGAGAATATTGTATATTCATATAGAGGGGTTAATAAATAATCATGTGGTTTATATTTGCTCAGTTACTATATATGCAGTATGGTGCAAATGTCATAGAATTTAGGCTTTTTTAAAGAAATATTTTTGTTACACAGCTCATAGACTCTTCAATTATACCTGGCATATTACTTCTTTTGGCTTCTGTAATAAGAAAAAATATAAATGGAAGTATTTTTGTATTTTAAAAAAGTCAACTTTTGCCAAGCTGCTATGGACTAATACTTTACCTGCAACGTTCTTGTCTTTTTCCTTCATTTCTATATTCAAAAGTGTCTAGAAACCCATTTTGAAATCATTTGAAAAAACTAAGCCATATATTGGTGTATTAGTCAGCCAAAGTGGTGCTGATGCAAAATACCAGATATCAGTTGGTTTTTATAAAGGGTATTTATTTGGGGTAGAATCTTACAGTTACTGAACCATAAAGTGTAAGTTACTTCCCTCACCAGTCTATTGCCAAGTGTTGGAGCAAGATGGCTGCTGACATTCAGCCTTCCTCTTCCTCTTAAGTCTCCATGGTCAGGCTCTCTAGGCTTTGTCTCTCCCTGGGGCTTGATTCTCTCCAGGCTCAGTTGCTTGTTCTCTCCACAAGGCCATCTGTAGACTATCAGGCAAATGGCTTGTCTATTTTCCCAGGGCCTTCTCTCCTTCCTCATGACCAAGCTCCTCTGTGTGCTTACTTCCGGGGGCTGCAGCTCAAAAACTCCAGCATCAAAACTCCAACTCTGTCCTTTGCCATTTCTTTTATCTGTGAGTCCCTACCCACCAAGGGGTGCAGACTCAACGCCCTGCTGACATGGTTCAAAGTCCTAATCAGAATTTAATCAATTAAAAGTGATACTTCTGACAGACCAGTTTACAAACATAATCCAATAACTATTTTTGGAATTCATAAACAATGCCAAACTGCTACACTCCATCCTCTGAATTCCCAAAAGACATTACAATATTCAAAAAAACCTTAAATCAGTAACAATGCTAAGTACAAAATCATATCATAATCAGTTTAAAAAAGTACAGTTTGTCTTGGGGCAAAGTCCCATCTGCTGTAGACCTCTGAAACTTACAAAACCATTTATCTGCTTCCAGTACACAAATGGACAGACAAAGGATAAACATTTTCATTACAATAAGGAGAAACTGGGAGGGAAATGTGTCATGGGTCCTCTACAGTTCACTAAACCTGCAGGACATACTTCATTCGATGTCAAAGTCTAAGAGTCATTCTTAAGACAAGACAATAGTTTCTTCTCCTTGGGGCCTTATAGGGACCCACCCTTTCCACAGACTTGCCCAATGGCCATTTTCTTGGTTCCACTCTCATCAAGCATCTGGATGTCGATCAAGCTCCAGACCTCACCCTCCAAAAGTGTTGGAGTGATTGCCACAACTTACCCAATTTGGGGTTAGAGTCTTAACCCCCTTAGTAGAGTGAAGTGAAGACAACATCCTCTATAACCTTTGGCATACAGGCTCAACCCTCTCAGAGCAATGAGTTGACCACCTGGCCTTCCCTAAACCATGGGGGACAGGTCAACCCCTCTCAGACCTATTGGGTGCTGATCTTAACCACCCAAATCATTGAGGAATGTGCTCCACCCTCTCTGTACCCTGGGGTGGCAAAACTCTCCCTGTACATCAGGCAGGAACATCCACCCTCTTCAACTGCTTGGGTAAACTCACCCTTTCTGTACACATGGGTGGGGTTCCTCTCTTGGCCCAAGGCGATGTCTTAATTCCAGATCTCAGCTTCCATGGTTTTCCTCTTAAAGCTGTTTCTCCTTCAGTCTCTCCTTTTCATGTCCATTTTAGTCTAAGCTGACAGTGGTATTGTTCATACAGCTCTCTCAAAAAGCTTGTTGGTTTAGCATGCAAGAAGCAGGGGTCCAAGCCATGAGACAGTATGAATTTCCATATGTGTCTCTGAGATAACTGCATCTTCAATCCTGATTTACAAGTTCCAAGTTTAGTTAAGTCCTCAAATGGGGCACTATCACCTGGGAGCTTGATTTCCAGAGGCTTGGAATTTCCAGATTCAGTTTCTGTTCCCTTTGTGCCCAACAGTTCGGTTTTCAGCTTATCTCGCTCATCTAGCATTTTGCTATAAGCTGCAAGGAGAAGCCTTGTTTCCAAGTTTCCTTTGGAAAGTTCTTCTGCTAAATGTCCAGGCTCACCATTTTCAAATTCTGCCTTCCATAAAACATCAGGAGTCAATCTTGCTAAGTTCTCTGCAACTTTAAAACACAGATCATATTTCCTCCAGTTTCCAATAATAGTTTCATCATTTACTTCTAAGGCCTCATAAAGTCTCTTTAGCATCCAGCTCACAATTATTTCCTTCTTATCAAAAATATCATTAGGCTCCATATTGCTAACAACAGTCTCTGCAAAGCAATCTAGGCCTTTACCATCAAGCATCTCACAATTCCTCCAAAAACTACCCCTTACACATTTATAAAACCGCTCCAGCATTTTGGAAATTGCAAAAGCCCTACCCCATTCTCTGGTACTAAATTCTGTATTAGTCAGCCAGAGGGGTGCTGACTGCAAAATACCAGAAATCGGTCAATTTTTATAAAGGGTATTTATTTGGGGTAGAATCTTACAGTTACCAGGCCATAAAGCATAAGTTACTTCCCTCACTGGTCTATTGCCACATGGTGGAGCAAGATGCTGACATTCAGCCTTCCTCTTCAAGTCTCCATGGTCAGGCTCTCTAGGCTTTGTCTCTCCCTGGGGCTTGATTCTCTCCAGGCTCAGTTGCTTGTTCTCTCCACAAGGCCAGCTGTAGACAATCAGGCAAATGGCTCGTCTCTTTTCCCGGGGCCTTCTCTCCTTCCTCATGATCAAGCTCCTTACTTCCAGGGGCTCCAGCTCAAAAACTCCAGCATCAAAACTCCAACTCTGTCCTTTGCCATGTCTTTTATCTGTGAGTCCCCATAACACCCTACTGATATGGCACAATCAAAGTCCTAATCACAATTTAATCAATTAAAAGAGATACCTCTGACAGACCAGTTTACAAACATAATCCAATAACTATTTTTGGAATTCATAAATAATGCTAAACTGCTACAATTGCCTTTAAAAGTTTAATTCCTTTTTTTCTAATTCCTCTTTAGTATAAAATATTGTAAAATCGGGTCTCATGTTTTAAATACACTTTGGATTTCTTCTCTGAACTTTTATTTATTGACACATTTATAAACACTAAATTCTGTCAGCTGCTGTCATGTTATTTTTTATTCATTCAAATGTGTTTTTCATATGTTCAGTATAAAAAATATTTTAATGACCTCTTATCCAAATAAATATCTGTAAATGCCAAAAAAGCATGAGTCAACTATATGTTTTTTTTTACAAAACCTTCACCTTAGACCCAGAGAAATAAATAGCTTGAAATTGAAAGGATTGAAAAAAAATTCAGGCAAATAGGAATCAAAAGAGAGTGGAAATGGCTATACTAATATTGGACAAAATAGACTTTGATTCAAAAACTGTTACAAGGGACAAAGAAGGTAACTATATATTAATAAATGGCTTACTCCACCAAGAAGATATAACAATTATAAACATATACACATCTATTCAGAGAACCCCAAATTACATTAGGCAAACATTGACAAAATAGAAGAAAGAAATAGATACTGCTACAAGAAAAGTTGGAGACTTCAATACTCCACTTTCATTAATGGAGAGAACATTTAGACAGAAGAGTAATGAGGGACCAGGACTTGAACAATACTATAAACAACACCTAATGTATATATATATAGCACTTAACCCAGCAAAGATGACTACACATTCTTCTTCTCAAGTGCCAATGGCTCATTCTCTAAGACTGACAACATTTTAGGTCACAAAAGAAGTCTCAATAAATTTTAAAAGATTGAAACTATTCAAAGCATCTTCTCTGATCACTATGAAATGAAACTAGAAATCAGTTACAAAAAGAAAACTGTAAAAGTAAAAGATATGTGGAAATTAAACATATTTTTAAACAATGGGTCAGAGAAGAAAATCCCAAGGGAAATCAGGAAATGTCTTGAGATGAATTAAAATAAATACACAGGGAGTGGATATGGATCAAGTAGTTGAGTGCCTGCTTCCTACATGGGAGGTCTTGGGTTTGGTTCCTGGTGCCTCCTAGAAAAAAACAAAAACAAACAACAAGCAAAAACAAGTGAAAAAATCGACTGAGGAGAGTTGTTGTGGCTCAGTAGTTGAGCACCAGCTTCCCACATACAAGGCTGGGGTTTAATCCCTGGCCCCTGGTACCTCAAACTAACTAACTAACTAACTAACTAAAAAAAAACCCCACAACATATCAAAACTTATAGGATGCAGCAAAGGTAGTGCTCACAGGGAAATTTATATCTATGAATGCATACATTATTTAAAAAAAAAAAGATCTCAAATCAATAATCTAAATTCACATCTGGAAGATCAAGAAAAAGAAGAGCAAACCAAATCTAAAGTAAGTAGAAGGAAAGAAATAAATAAAGATTGGAGCAAAGATAAGTGAGATAGATAACAGAAAAACCATTGGAGAGACTCAATGTAACCAAAAGTTGGTTCTATCAAAAAAATCTTCCAAAAAAGAAAATCCAGGATCAGATGACCTCACTGGTGAATTCCACCAAATATTAACACAGACACACAAAAATCCTTCTCAAACTTTTCTAAAAAATTGAAGGAGGGAAATCTTCCTAACTCATATTATGAGCCCAATGTTACACTAATACCAAAGCCAGATAGAGAAATCCCAAGAAAAGAAAACTACAGACCAATTTCTCTTAGGAATCTAGATGCAAAAGTCCTCAATATAATACTAGCAGTTGAATCCAACAGCAAATTGAATGAATTATACACTATGAATAAGTGGGATTTATCCCAGGAATGCAAAGGTGGTTCACAGAAAAATAATCAATTTAATACACCACATTAATAGAATGAAGGGCAAAAAATCACACGATGATCTCAATTGATGCAGAAAATGCATTTGAAAAAGTCCAACACCATTTCATGATAAAAACACTCAGAAAAATATGAATAGAAGGAAACTTCCTTAACGTGATAAAAGGCAAATATGAAAAACTCACAGCTAACATCATACTCAATTATGAAAGACTGAAAGCCATCTCTCTGAGGTAAGGCACAAGATAAGAATGCCCATTCTAACTACTGCTCTTCAACATTGTACCAGGAGTCCTTGCCAGAGCAATTAGACAAGAAAAATAAATAAAATTCTTCCCAATTGGAAAGGAGGAAGTAAAACAATCTCTATTTGCAGATGACATGATACTTTATACAGAAAATCCCAAGAATTCACAAGAAAGCTACAAGAACTGATAAACAAATTCAGCAAAGTGACCGACTACAAGAGAAACATACAAAAATCAGTTGTGTTTCTAGATACCAGCAATGAACATTCTGAAATGGAATTTTTAAAAATAACAATCCCATTCACAATAGTTTCTAAAAGAATAAAATACTTAGATATAAATTTAACCATGGATGTGAAGGACTTGTACACTGAAAATATTACTTAAAGAAATAAAAAAAGAATTACAAAAATTTTAAGACACATTGCATGTCAATGGACAGGTAGATTTAATATTGCTAAAATGTAAACACTATTAAAACAAACTACTGATTCAATGTCATACCTATCAAAATCCCAGCAGCTACTTTTGCAGAAATGGAAAGTTGATCCTCAAATTAATGTGGAAACACAAGGGACACAGAATAGCCAAATTCTTATTGAAAAAGAAGAATAAAGTTGCATGTCTCACACTTCTTGATCATAAAACATAGTACAAAGTCACAGTAAACAAAAAAGTGTGGTACTGATATAAAGATAGATATATAGACCAATGGAATAGAATTGAGATTTCAGAAATGAACCTATATATCTGTGGTCAACTGGTTTTTTTAATAAGAGTTCCAAGTGCATTAATTGTCTCTTCAACAAATGGTACTGGGAAAATTATATTATCACTTGCAACAGAATGAAGTTGGACCGCTTTCTCAAAGCATATACAAAAATGAACTCTAAATGAATCAAGGACCTAAACACAAGAGATAAAACCAAAAAGCTCCTAAAAGAAAACATTAGAGGGGAACCTTCAAAACCTAGGATTTACTAATGATTTCTTAGATATGAAACCAAAAGCATAAGCAAAAAATTAAAATTAAAAATAGATAAAATGGACTTTTCAAAATAAAAACTTTTGTATATTTAGGGACACTATCAAGAAAGTGTAAAGACAAACAACAGAATTAGAGAAAATCATTGCAAACCATATATCAGATAAGGGTTAATTATCTAGACTATATAAATAAAACTGCTTCAATTCAACAATAAAAAGACAAATAAGCTAATTTAAAAATGGCAAAGGACCTGAATAATCAATTCTCTAAAGAACATATACAAATGGACAATAAGCACATGAAAAGATGATCATTAGGTAAATGCAAAACAAAAACCACAATGAGATACAATTTCATATCCAGTAGAATAGGTTTATTAAAAAAACAACAACCAGAAAATAATAAGTGCTGGTGAGGATGCAGAGAAAGAGTAAGTAACCCTTATAAATACTGCTGGTGGCAATGCAAAACGGTGTAGCACTGTGGAAAGCAGTTAGGCAGTTCCTCAGAAAATTGAAAAGGAAATTATTACCACATGACCTGGCTATTCCACTGCTTGGTATATACCCCAAAGAATTGAAAGCAGGGAGTTGATGTATATTTGTACACCAATGTTCACAGCAGCATTTTTCACAATAGCCAAAAGGTGGAAGCAACCCAAGTCCTCATCAACAGATGAAACAAAATGTGGTATATTCACCCAATAGGATGGTATTTATCTGTGGAAAGGAATGAAATTCTGACAGATGTTACTACATGGATGAACCTTGAAGACATCATGTTGAGTGAAATAAACCATACACAAAAAGATAAATATTGTATGATCTCATGTGTATGAAACACCTAGAAGTAGCAAACTTCACAGAGACAGAAAGTAGTTTATAGGTTACCAGGCCTAGTGGAGGTGGGATGGGGCAGGAAGAGAGAATTATAGCTTAATGGGTGAAGTGCTTCTGTTTTAGGTGAGGAAAAGTTGGGATAATGGATATTGGTGATGGTAGCACAATATTGTAAATGTAATTTCAGACTACTGAAATTTACACTTAAATGGGTATTTTGTTGCTACAATAAAGTTTATTAAAAAACATATTAGAAAGGAAAAATTATCTAAAATTAGCAATCAAACCACTGTAGCAGATAGAAGGGCTTCAGGTTGATCAAAATGTCAGGATAAGATGCTCCAGGGTGAAGTCCCCCACAGAAGCTTTGAATATCTACCAAAAACTGGCAGAGCCATCTTCCTTAAAACTCTGTAAAGCAGTTAAAGGGTTGCAGTAATTGGGTGAGTGCTGAATCAAGAAAACACACCTTTAAAATGGCAGAGAAATATGTGGTGTCCTTGCTAGCTCATCCCCCATCCTCTCCTTGGCATGGTATGGAGCCAGCCTGTGCTTACTTTGTGGGTTCTTAGCTCTGTTCCAAAGAGAGAGAGTAAACATTATGTGCATATTGGGGTGTCTGTATGTTGGTGTCAATCTATCCATTGGCGGCCTGAAAGACTGAACCAGGAAACTTAATTCTGGCTCAGCCTCCCAGAATTTGCCCAGCAGGCAGAAGCTACTTGGGGATAGCTAAAGCAGTATAAGAAACAATTAAGTTAAAGTGGCCTAGGACAAAGGAATATTGACTTTAAGGCATACAAGAGGGGAGTCTATTTTATAGGGAGTAGCAGGGACATTCACATTCCTGTAACAAGGGAATTCTTAAGGCCAAAGTGAGCACAAGCCCAGAACAAGAGACAGGTTCAAAAAAGATGGAGAAGACCCTGTACTTCACATTCACCTAAGGCTGATCTTCTTGATAGTAGGGTTAAACTCTGAAGGAGGGCACCAGCCAACACAAAACCAATTTATAAAGATTGTGAAAGTTACTTTTCACTTTGGTTTTTGTTGGCTTCTGACATTCAAGGAAATCTCGGTCATACTAGGCAGATAAAAATTTAAGAAACACAGTTCAGGGACTAAATTTGAGAGTTAACATTTTAAAATAGTAAAAGGTACAGTGTAAAGCAAAAGATTACAAGACAAACAAATCATCAGGAAATAAAGGCCCATCCAGAGGGACAAGATAAAAATCCAGAAACATCAGTTAAGAAGGCCAAACTTTGGACAAACTGGACAAAGACTTTAAGATAATGATCTTTAACATGTTCAAAGATATAGAGAAAAATGCAGAAAAAGAACCAAATAATATCAGAAAAACAAGGAATGAACAATATGAGAGCCTTAATAAAGAGTTAAAAATTTTAAAAAGGCACCAAAGAAATACTGACCTTGAAGACCACAGTAAATGAAATGAAAATTTCCTAGAAGGTTTCAAAAGCAGATTGGATCAGGCAGAAGAAGAATCAGTGAACTCAAAGATAAGACCTTTGAAATTATTTAAACTGAGGAATAGAAAGATAAAGAAAGACAGTAAGTGAACAGAGCCTAAGAGATCTGTGGCACACAATCAAGCATTCCAATATGTACATTATGGAAGTTCAGAAGGAGAAGAAAGAGACAGAGGGGCAGAAGGAAATTCCTAAGAAATAATGGCATAAAACTTACCAAATATAATGAAAGACATGAATATGCACATTCAAGAAGCCCAATGAACTGCAAACAAGATAAACGTGAAGAAAACTATGCCTGGGCACATAGTAGTTAAACTGTTGAATACCAAGGAAAAGAGAGAGTTCTGAAAGCTGCAGGAAAAAAGCAACAAGTCATGTAAAAGGGAACCCCAATAAAATTAAGTGCTCATTTCTCATCAGAAAATATGGAGGTAAGAAAGCAGTGGGAGGAAATATTTAAAACATTGAAAAAAATAATTGCCAACTAAGTTTTATATTTGGCAAGACTGTCTTTCAAAATGATGGAGTGATTAAGACATTCTCAGATAAACAAAAGCTGACAGCATTTGCCACCACTAGTCCTGCCTAAAAAAAAAATGCTAAAGGGAATTTTTCAGACTGAAAGGATAGGGAACTAGATAGTGGATCAAGCAGCATAAAGAAATAAAGACTTCCGTTATGGGTAATTGTAAATGTCAGTATTATTGTTTTGTATTTTTTTGATATTTAACTCCACTTTTTACTTCTTATAGTTCCTAAAATGCAAATGCATAAAATAATGATAAATTTATTGTTTTGGACATACAATGTATATAGATATATTATGTAACTAGTAATACAAAAAGGTGGGGAATGAGGGAAATAGGAATAATGTATGTGAATGCTATTGAAGTTAAGTTGGTACCAAATAAAATGTGATTGTTATAGAATAATATGTTAAGTTTAAGTCCTATGGTAACCACAAAATATTTGAAAAATATATACAGAAAGAAATGAGAAGAGATTGCAAATGGTACACTACAAAAAAACAAATAAATATGAAAGTTGGTATTAACAGAAGAATAGAGGGGAAAAAGGTACTAGACTTACAAAGACAAAATAGCAAGAGGACAGAAGAAAGTCCTGCATTATCAGTAGTTAGTTTAAATGTAAATGGATTGAACACACCAGTCAAAAGACAGAGATTGGCAGAATGAATAAAAAAGCATGACGCAACTATTTGTTGTTACAAGAGAGTCACTTTAAATCCAAAGACAAAAGTAGATTGAAATCAAAAGGATGGAAAAAAAAATACCTTGCAAATAGTAGCCAAAAGAGAGCTATTATGAGAGACAAAGAAGGTCAATTATACTGAAAAATAGGTCAACTCAACAAGAAGACATAAAAATTATAAATATATATGCACCTAATAGCAGTGATGCAAAATACATGAAGCAAATATTGACAGATTTGAAAGGAGAAATAATGGTTCAACATTAAGTATAAGAGACTTCAATACACCACTTTCAATAATGGATAACATTTAGATAGAAGATCAATAAGGAAATAGAAGACTTAAATGATATTATAAGCCAACAGGACCTAACAAACATATATAGAAAAATGCATCCAAAAACACCAGAATATACAGTCTTCTCTAGTGTGCCTGGATCATTTCCCATGATAGACCATATGTTAAGTCACAGAGCAAGGGTCAATAAATTCAAAATGTTGAAATTATACAATGTATCTTCTCTGACCATAACATAATATATCTAGAGATGAAAGAGGGATGATTGGAAAATTCACAAATTTGTGGAAAATAAACAACATACTCTTAAACAATGGGTCAAAGAAAAAATCATAAGGGAAATTAGGAAATATCTTGAGGCAAATGAAAAGAAAAGTACAACACACAAAACTTATGGGATTCAGCAAAGTCAGTACTTAGAAGGAAATTTATAGTTCTAAATGCTCAGTGAAAAAGAAGAAAGATCTCAAATCAGAGACCTAGCTTCAAAACTGGCTAGGTCTCTGCTATCTACAAACAGAACAGCAAACTAAACTCAAAGTGAGCAGAAAGAAGGAGATAAATGAAATAGAGAATTTAAAAAATAGTATAAAGAATCAACAAAACCAAAAGTTGGTTCTTTGAAAAGATCAATAATATTGACTAATCTTTAGCTAGACTGACAAAGAAAATAAGAGTAAAGGATGCACATAACTAATATCAGAAAATGAAGGGTGGACATTAATGTCAACTGCACAGAAATAAAAAGGATTATATGAGGATACTATAAACAACAGTAGGCCAACAAATTGGTTAACCTAAATGAAATGGACAAATTCCTAGAAACACATAAACATATACTGAAACAAAAAGAAACAGAAGATCTCAACAGATCAATAACAATTACAGACATGGAATCAGTAATCAAAGCCTCCTAACAAAAGATAAGCCAAGGACTAGATGGCTTCACTGGTGAATTTCACCAAACATTCTAAGAATTAATACCATTCTTGCTCAAACTGTTCCAAAGGAATGAATAGGAAGTAACACTTCCTAACTCATTCTATGAGGCCAACATCAGTTTAATACCAAAGCCAGATAAAGATACACAAGGAAAGAAAATTATAGACCAATACCTCTTTTGAATATCAATGCAAAAATCCTCAAAAATATTAATAAACAGAATCAACAGTTCATTAAAAGAATTTTACACTACAATCAGTGATATTTATCCCAGGTATGTAAGAGTGGTTCAACTTAATAAAATTAATTAATGTCATACCACTTTAATAGAATGAATGGGGGCAAAAACCCAAATGATCATCTTAAATAAGAGGCACTTGACAAGATAAATTGTAACAGTTACCACACTAATTCAAGCTGTTAATAATAGGGAAAACTTTGTTTTCTGGGGGGTGTTATGGTATCTTAGAATTTTCTTCATAATCTTGCTGTAAACTTAAAATTTATCTAATAAATAAAGGGTTTAAAAAATGGAGAAGCTAGAAAAAGATGAGGAAATCAAGCCAAATGTACATAGAAGGTAGGAAACAATAAAAATTAGAGAGGATAAGCATTAAATAAAAACAAAAACATTAGAGAAAATTAATGAAACTAAAATTTCATTATTTGTAATGGTAAAAAAATGGATAAATATCTAGCTAAATGAGCAAGAAAAAAGAGAGAAAATACAAATTACCAAAATCAGGAATGACACAGGAACATCACTACAGACCCTACGTAAATTAAGATGCTAAGGAAAATTATAAATAATTTTAAGATAAAAATTAGATGAATTTGAGGAAATGGACAAGTTCCTAGAGAAATACAAATTACAGAAACTGATTCAAGAAGAAAATAATCCAAACAGACCTATATCGAGTAAAGAAAAATTGTATTAGTAATTTAAAATTTTCACATAAGAGATAAGCTAAGATTCAGATGCCTTCACTGATGAATTCTATTCAACTTGAAGAAGTAATACCAATCTTATACAAACTTATGAGAGTGCTCACTCATGAACTATAACAAATGTACAATACTAATCCATAGTGTTAATAATAGGAGGAGTATGGAAAAAATATACCATGTGTATGCTATGGACCATAGTTAGTGGCAATAGTCTGATCATATCCTTTCATATTCTGTAACAAATGTTTCACAACAATGTAAGGTGTTAGTGGAGGGGAGATGAATGGAAATTCTGCACATTATGCATAATTATTTTGTAGGCTTACAACTTCTCTAATTAAAAAAAAAATAATAAAGCAATACCAATATTACACAAACTTAGCAAATAGAGGAAGAGGGAAACTTCCCTCCTACAAAGACAGGGGATCCTTCATAACTTATATTTACTGTTAATCATTTTGGCTATAACTAAACTCAATTTTTAAAATTCTCTTCCTACCTTGTTCTCAAAACTATAAAAGGCCAGAATAGCATTTTCCTTTTTGAAATGACAGAGGTTTAAAACAAAATTGAGTAAGGAAATTAAAAGCTCTTTTGACAGTTACAAAATCTAAAACACAACTAAGAACTGAATACATATTCTTTACAGGTGTGGCAGATTGGTATTATTTATGAATTCCAAAAAGGAGATATTGATTATGTTTGTAAACTTGTCTGTTCTCTGGGCATGACACCCTTTGATTGTATTAGATTCAGGCTGAGATACTTTTGATTAAATTATGTTAAGATTAGGACTTTGATTTGACCACATCATTAGGGCATGCAGGGTTGAATCCCTGTCCCCCTTGGTAGGCTATATAAACAGATGCTCAATCAAGAACACTCGGTAGTAGATACACAGGAGAAGAACACAGAGGAATAGAGACAGCTCCACAGACACAGCAGAGGCCCTGGGAAGAGAGATGAGTCTGATAGTCTACAGCTGCAGCTGAGCCCAGAAAGAAATGAGCCCTGGGGAGAGAGATGAGCCCTATGGCAGCCTACAGCTGAAATCGGAAGAAGTTGGGACCATGGAACCTTAAGAGGAAGAGGAAAGCTGAACCCTTGCAGAGACTGGCAGCCATCTTGCTCCAACATGTGGCAATAGACTTTGGTGAGGGAAGTAACTTACTCTTTATGGTCTCGTGACTGTCAGCCTCTACCTCAAATAAATTGGGAGAGAGTGTGGTCTACAGTGTGAACTGTGGTCTATGGTTGGTGGCAAGGCTCCAGGATGTGTAAGTTCATTGAGGGTGGTGGGCCACACTGTGGGAGATGTTTGTGTGGGATGTGATGGGAGGTGTGGGAGGTGGGCAACATGGGAATCCCAGTGGGTTCCGTGTAATATTTTGGGTAATCTAAGCACCTCTTAAAATATATGTATATATATATATATAAACAACATTTTTGTAAGCAAATACACATATATGCATATATATTTATATATCATTTTGCAAATGTTTGTATGTATTGTGAGAATTTTGATTTTTACCCATAATAAAAAAAAAAAAAAAAAAAAAAAAAAGCCAACAGATTTCTGGTACTTTGCATCAGCACCCCTTTAGCTGACTAATACAACAGGGTAATTAAAGAAGGGGATGATATTTAACCCAAGCTTTAAAAGATGAAAAGGGGGTTGCCATTTGAAAATTGGTGGTGGAGGTAAGGTGGAGGAAGGGGTAGAGAACATTCTAGGCAAGAGAAAATAAAAATAAACAATGAGCAAAGAGAGAGCTACACATGATATTGTGAAAGGCACTATAAAGGACAATTATATAAATAGTTCTACTTATGACAGGGTAAAACCATTGAGTAGACACACTTAATAAAAAATTCATGACTTCTGAAGGAAAAATGCTAATGTGAAATTGTCGTAGATGGGGATTTTTCAAGTTCATCAGTATTAAAGGTAAAACTTTTGTTTAACTGGTTTTTTACCCTTTATTAGAGAAGTTGTGGATTTACAGAACAATCGCGCATAAAATAAAGAATTACTATATACCACCCCACCACCAACACCTTGCATTGGTGTGGAACATTTGTTTCAGTTGATGATAGCACATTTTAATAATTGTACTGTTAAGTAAAGTTCATGGTTTTAATTTTGGGTTCACTGTATAGTGTAGTTCTATGATTTAAAAAAATCTTTTTTTATTCTGTTACTATATATACAATACATTTCCCCTTTTAATCATATTCAGATAAATATTTCAGTTTTTTTCATTGTGCTCACAATGTTGTCCTACCATGACCGCCATCTATTACTGAAACATTTCTATCATTCCAAATATGAATGCTGTACATATGTAAGAAAGGGAGAGAAAGAGAGAAAAAGAGCAACAGAGAAAGACTGAAAAAGATATGTGTTGTTTTATTGTGCTTCTCATACATTTTTTTTTTTTTTTTACAAATTAAGGCTTGTGGCAACACTGTGACAGGCAAGACTATCAGTGCCATTTTTCTAACGGCATGTGCTCACTTCATGTGTCTGTGTCACATCTCGGTAATTCTTGCAGTATTTCAAACTTTTTCATTATTATTTTATCTGTTATGGTGACCTGTGATCAGTGATCTTTGATGTTACTATTGCTTTGGGGTGCCATGAAATGTGCCCATATAAGACAGCAAACTTAATAAATGTTGTGTGTGTTTTGACTGTTCTGCCAACCAGCTGTTCCTCCATCTCTCAACTCTCCTTGGGCCTCTCTATTCCCTGAGACAGAGAAATCTGCTGTGAAAGGAAGTGTCAATTGACATGGCAAACTTCATTGTTGTCTTATTTTAAGAAATTGCCATAGCCACCCCAACCTTCAGCAACCATCACCTGATCAGTCATCAGTCATCATCATTGAGGCAAGACTCTCCACCAGCAAAAACATTATGACTTGCTGAAGGCTCAGATGATGCTTAGCATTTTTTAGCAATAAGCTATTTTTCAATTTAATTTTAATTTTTAAATAAAGGTGTATATGTTGTTTTTTATATATAAATATAATGCTATTGCACACTTAATAGACTACAGTGTAGTATAAACATAACTTTTATAAGCACTGGGAAACTAAAAAAATCATGTGTCTTTATTGCGGTGATATGGAACCAAACCTACAATATCTCTGAGGTATGTATGCCTGTACAAAAATGTACAGCCTCCCAAGACAGAAACATGAAAGCTATGAAAATCGCCTTTTCTTGCAAATTTCTATAAATTACAAAATCAAAAGTGAAAGAAAACAAAAGCAAAAGGGTTCTCGATCTAAGTTTGAAGTTTGAGTGCATGGTCTTGTAGACCCTCTCAATTAGCTCCTGAGCAAGCTCTGCAGTCCAACATTAACAGACAACCTGTAGTAACCAACATGTTTCCCTCTCTTCCACAGGGTCCAGCTCTACACAACTGGTCCACAGAAACCACCCACCAACTAGACAGGGGCAGGGAAATATGCATGTTTTAAAAATATTATCAAATAATTCTTATGTCTGTTAAGATCTATATACAGATATTACATTTACAAAAGACTCCAATCACTTACACTGGTAGATAAGTTTCACTCTGTACCTTAAAAATACTGACAGTAATTAAAAAGCAATATTTGTTAAATGAAAACAAAATGAATAAATCTGCTTTCAAAAATTTAAAGTTAACAAGTAGTCAATAAGAAAATAAATTTTAAAACAACTCGATGACTTATCAACTTCATCATATTTTAATCTAATTTTTTTTCACAATAGGCTCTATACTTCTGGAGAGCAAGATCTCTATCTCTTTTCAGTTTAACCTAATATAGAATATCTAGAAAAAATCAGGAAATTTTTGTTTGTAAATATTTGGTGGCAATGAGAGATGCTTTAAAAATTTAGTGGTTTTATACAACTCTTCAAAAAGCTACATCAGTTTAAAAATTGAGATCTAATTTTAGTAAGTATAATGTTTTTTGCTAGCTAATGTAAAACTAAACATCAAAAGTAGATTTTAAACAGAAATCTTTAATCAATGCTGTTTGTAATCTCGAACTTTAACAGGAGAAGGCATGAAAAAGAGTAAAATAGTCTTGCTTTTTGTTTTTGACAGATTCAAGTAAATATTTCCTCTTTTGTCCCTATATTGCTTATAACAGGGCTGATCATCAAAGCATCAAGCAGTGCTTTGTTGTCTTGTGTTTTAACTCATCAAAAATTTTTTTCATTTTCATTTTCTCTCCATTTACATTTCTTATTTCACATACCATTTGTAATAACTTTATTCAATGTCCCTTGTGGAGGACAATGAATTTGAGTCTTTTTCCTCTGTGGTTCTGTTTCCTCTGTTTCTGACAGGGCGGTTTCTTTGTGTTCTCTACTACCTTTGAGGATCTGAGGCAAAACAATGAAATCTTTTAAGAAATATACATTCCACACAGTTTTATGAATGTGCTAAATCACCAAATCTCATCACTAAATTTACATTTTTAGTATCAATTTGGAGCATTATACACACAAAAGAAGATTCATGCTGTATATCAATAGACATTATCTGACATATGTGGTTGTCACAGGAATATATTTTGCAGGGCACCTTGGTTTAGCTTTATATAGGCTTGGGTCCCTGTCATTCACACAGACTTAAGTGAGCCTATCATGTGGGCAGAATAATTAAAAGTGTCTCTCCTCAGTCTACCCTCCAGAGATTATTCACCAAAACTTTTATGGAATAAAAATGCATTGGAAATGAAATTGGAAATGAGGGCAAATACAATTTTACTTGGACTCATTTCATTTGAAAAATAATACAACTAAAAGGAAAATGAGAAAAACACAGGTAAAGTTTTCAGAAATTCAAGGTTCATGCTCCACTAATATTTATATATAACATATTTACCTCAATCTTCCAGGCCTTTTAATGGTAGTCTAATTATGAGAGTGCTGACTGGGAAAAAAAGAAATTTTTGGTTTGGGAGAATACTGAAGACTTCACCCAGAGTAAAAAATTAAGCTAAACAAACAAACAAAAACCCTGAAGTAGGAATCCCCAAATTTGACCTGTGATCATCATGATGTATGTGTGTACATGTGTGTGCAGACATCAGCATTTTGTATGTATTGATAACACAATGCAGCAGGAGAGAGAATATCACATTGTCTCAGGAAATTGTAACAAATACTAAAGAGCATACAAAGATGAAAGAAAGGGGAAGAAAACATTTAATGAATAGCCAGATAAGCATGACAGTAGTAGCTGATGACTAAAAATTAATTTTGTAGCTCTTCAAGATCAAAGTTCTGGAAACCTAATTAAGACTGACCTGTTTGGAGTTCTGGTGTAGAGAATTTTTCTGGAAAATCCATCAGTGGCCAAAAGTCACAAAGGTGATTTTTTTTTAGGGTATGTGAAGGGTCATCTACAGTAAAACTATACTTTAAAAATTCTGTTTCAGAATTTATAAGTTGGTATAGTCTAGGATGAAACCTTCACAGATTAATAATGTTATTAGAATCAATGAAGATTATTTTAAATATTTCAAAGAAGGACTTTTTGTGGATTTTAAGAACTTTAGCAATATCTATGTAAAATATGCAATGATAATTCTAATTATGAAAAATTATTTTATTAAAATTAGACCGGCAAAAGACCTAATGACTTACTGTATACACTTAGAATATGTTAAAAGAAAAAAAAAGAAAAAAAGACACGAGTCTTGTGGTAGGTTGAATTACATACTTCAAGAAACACATATTCTTAATTTTTAATATGCATCCCTGAGGGTGTGAACCCATTCTAAATAGGACCTCTGGAAGATGTTATTTTTAGTTAAGGTGTGGTCCAACTGAATGAGGATGGGCCTTAATGTGTAATACTGAAGGCCTTAAAAAGAGAAAATGCTAAGGAGGAGCCAGAAATTTACAGACTCCAGGAGGAAGCAAGTCTTGCTGATATCTTGTTTTTGGACTTCTTTTAGCCTCAAAACCATGAGTCAAAAAAATACTTGCTGGGAATGGATGTGGCTCAAGGGGTTGAGCACCTGCCCTTCCATATAGGAGGTTCCGGGTTCAGTTCCCGGTGCCTCCTAACAAGACAAAACAAAACAAAACAAAACAAAAAAACAAGCAAAAAGCAAAACAAATGAAAAAACCAACCCAGGGAAGCCGATGTGGCCCAGTGGTTGAGCACTGGCTTCCCACATACAAGGTCCTGGGTTCAATCCCTTGCCCCTGGTACCTTAAAAAAACAAACAAAAAATCTTGTGGAATTTGTGATAAGAACTCAGGCAAATTAAGACAGGTCTCCTTAAAATTTGTAGCACAACATTTTAATCTTGTCTTTATCCTTATTAGTTTAAATAACTGAGTTTTTCCTGGATGTGACAAGAAAAAATATGCTACAATTCCATTATTCCTACAAGTTGCTCTCTTTAGCTCCAAAACACTTTGTAGTCATCCCTTTTCATCTGTTCCATAAAACATCTTTTTTGCTTACTTCCTATGACCTATTAGAAGTATAAATTTCAAAATTCTCATTTTAAACCAGACTAATAAAAGAAATTTAACTAACAGGAAAACTTAGAAATAAATTTTAAGATTAGGTTTATTTTTACGTAATATATTATAGTACAGTTTTTACCTGAGGAGCTGGAGATGGTTGGGGGCTTGTGTCCTCCACATGTTCATTTTCTGATTTTGTAGTGTGCATGCTAAGAGTTAAAAGAAAGAATTTGAAAGAAAAAACAGGAGTATAAATCTATTTGAAAACAAATAGGGTTAAGTGGCATTTTTAAATGCTTTTTATCATAAAATTGTATCATCAGATATCTTCATAGTCAAAACAGCTCCAAACATTCATTTTTAAATTATTAACCAAAGCCATGCCCATAACTTTTAAAAACTATTATAATACAGAAATTTAGCACTTCTCAAAAGTTCATAATGCTGCACCATCACTTAACAGCATATACAAGAAAACTCAGTTCTTCACTTCACACAAAGAACAAGTATGTTTGGGATAATTTCTACTGCTAATATACTCTATCTGCAGTCATGCTCCTGCATGAGATCACAGGAAAATTTAAAATTGAAATGAAAATTGAAAATGAACTACGTTAATACCTACATCATCTGTAAATTACAGATATTTTACAAAGCCCATCTGTAAGGTCTGTAGATCAGAAATTGAAGCATATCTATAAGGTTTTATTTTACATAAGAATGAACTATAACCACACTGAAAGAAGGATTAGGTTTGGAAACTTTTATTTTAAAATATTAGTTTCCACTTCTGTGATTCTTTGTTAGCTTTGAATGTACCCACAAACTTGGTCTGCTGTCCCAGGAGCCCTTCCAGGCTGGAAGGGGCCACGTCATTGTTTGCCTTGGAAGTCAGCAAGGAACTAAAGAGATCCGACCCTCTCATTAACCTCCCTACTGAGTGCAGAGGGGAGTGGAATTATTTCCTACCTGGGAAAAGAAATGGGGCTGCCAGGAAAGGTTGGAGAACAACCTGTGAGAAAGTTTGAATTACAAGGTTTTTAGCCTCCAGGTAGGATCCTCTATCACATTGATCTGGTCCATGTTGCAGCAAACACACTCCAACCAGACTTTGAACTGAGAGGGCTGACAAAGAGTGCCATCTGCTGGCCAACCAAGGAAGTGTATGTGAGGAAATTTAAGTAACTAAGAGAGACTTTTCCTGGCCTTTACAGCTTCCCTCCCCAAGGCCCTTGGAAGCTGGTATGCAACTTGTTACTGGGTCCAGAGCCCAGATTTGAGCAACTAACAGGGACAATCTTAAAGACCCAAAACAGATTGAACCAAGAATCAAAGAACAGTCATAACACACAGTCTAGCACCACTAAATTCCTACACAAGACAGAAAAATTGGGCATCAGGGTAAACTCACCATCATAATCTGATGCCTAGACATCAGCAAAAAATTACAAACTATACTAAGAAAATGGAAGAAATGGCCCAAGAAAAGGAAAATATCAAAGCCCCAAATGAGACACAGTACTTGAGACAACAAATTTATGAGACTCATACAAATTTCCAAATCAAATTAATGAGTTGAAAGACAATATGGCTAGAGATAAAGGACATTAAGAAGACACCGAGTGAGCATAAAAATGTGAAAATCTAAATAGAAAATTAACAGAGCTCATGGGAATGAAAGGCACAATAGGTGAGATAAAAAACACATTAGAGGCATACAACAACAGATTCTAAATGACAGAAGAAAAAATAAGTGATACAGAAGAAAGAACAGTTGAAATTGGAAGGAAGGACAGAGAGAGAGAAAAGGACGGAAAAATTGAGCAGGAGCTCAGGGAGTTGAATGATAACATAAAATGCAACAACATACATATCATGGGAGTTCCAGAAGAAGAGAAGGGAAAGGGGCAGAAAGAGTTTTTGAGGAAATAATGGCTGAAAACTTCCCAACTCTCATGATAGAAATGAACTTATAAGTTCAAGAAGCTCAGTGTACCCCCAATCAGAATAAATCCCAATAGACATACTCCAAGACACATACTACTCAGAATGTCAAATGCCAAAGATAGAGAAAATTCTGAGAGCAGCAAGAGAGAGGCAAACTATCATATACAAGGGATGCCCAGTATGACTTAGTGCAGATTTCTCATCAGAAACCATGGAGGCAAGATTACAATTAGGATACTGAAAGAGAAGAATTGCCAGCTGAGAATTCTTTATCTGGTAATATTGTACTTCAAATATGAAGGTGAGTTTAAAATATTCACAAACAAATAGAAACTAAGAGAGTTCACAAAAAAGAATCCACCTTTGTAAGAAATATTAAAGGGAGCTTTACAGCTTGAAAGAAAAAGACAGGAGAGCGTGACTTGGAGGAGAGTGTAGAAAGCAAAAATAGCAGAAAGGCTAACCAAAAGAGTAAAAAGACATAATGTATGAAAGCCAAAGAATAAAACAATGGAAATAAATGATGCATTTATAGTAATATCATTGAATGTGAATGGATTAAACTCCCCAATCAAAAGATATAGGCTGACAAAGTGGATATGAACCATTCATATGCTTCCTACAAGAGACTCACCTTAGATCCAGGGATACAAACCGGCTGAAGCGAAAGATTGGGAAAAGATACTACATGCAAACGGTAACCGAAAAAGAACAGGAGTAGCTATACTAATATTGGACAAAACAGACTTTAAATGTGAAATTAAAGGAGATTTCAAGTTTTAATTTTTAGATACCCCACCAGAACATAATCCCCTAGAGAGAACTGAATAATGGTTTCCAATGATATGTCCAAATCCTAACTCCCATTATCTGTGAGTTTGATCTTATGTGGATATAAGGTGTTTGCAGATGTAATTAAGGATTGTTAGAGGAGATGACCCTGGATTTTGGATGGGCCCTAATTTCAGTGAAAAGTGTCCTTGTAAATGACAGAAAAGGAGAAAACTCAGAGACATACAGGAGGCCGTGTGAAGAGAGGTAGAATATGGAGTTATGCTGCCACAAACCAAGAAACCCCTGGAGGCACCAGAGGCTGGAAGAGGCAAAGAGGATTTTTCCTTAGATCCTTCAGTGGGAGTGAGGTCCTCGACACACTGATTTTGGACTCCTGGCCTCCAGAACTGTGAGAGAATAAATTTCTGTTGTTTAAAGCCACCAAACTTGTGGTGGTAGGTCCATGAAAAAAATGCATCCCCTAAAATTCCAGGCACCTATATTTTTAAGATGGGCAAACAATTTTAATAGTGAAAATTTTAAATAAAAAGAAATGGAAAAGGAACATTAACATTTGAGTACCTACCATTTGCCAGGTGCTTTAAACATGTTGTCATGATTTAATGAAATAACCTAAATATTAGCATATAAAATCCTTTAAGGGATCATAACTGATTATGATGTATTAAAGCAGAGAACAACATTTGTTCTAAAAACTGATGAAAAAAAATTAGGCCCACAAGACTCTCAAAGTAGAATTCCATTTTGATTGAAGCGATGATCACATTTACTACTGTGTATTCTTATACCATTAAATTAACATCAGCTGTTAGATCAGGAGCTAAGCAGCAGTAATCTCTAAGAACAAGGAGTTGTGCCAAGTTCTAAAGGGATAGGCTGAGGGGTAGGGACATTTAAAGAGCTTGAATTGGAGTATTCATAAATCAAGAGGTTAGGATAGAAAGTTCATTCTCACTTAATATTTTTTGACTCCTACTCTTCTGGGCTCTGAGGATAAAGCAAAATAACAGGACAAAATAAAAATTAAGGTTTCTACTTTCTTGGAATTTATATTCTTGTTGGGGGGAAAGGGAATACAATAAACAGTATTTTCAAATTGTGATAGGTACTGAACAAAGTAAATCAGAATGATGTTACAAGAGTGACATTTGAGCTGTGACCTGAATGAGGAGAAGCTTCATGTCATACTAGGCAGATAGACTAGGAACTATCTGCAAACATAATACCAAGAATCATACAAGTAGAGAAATCAAGAAGCCAGGCAGCATATATAATATTATGTCATGATGAGGATAGCAGGGTTTAGAATCCAGATAAGCAGATTATGCATTAGAGCTTTGAAACGTAGGTAAAGAGTCTCCTTAATAAAGGTACAGGTTAGCAGCTCTAAGAAAAGCAATTACTCAATACTTTGTGTATGTAGAGTGGAATTGGTAGGTGATGTGCATAGTAATGAAAAGCAAAGGCTTTGGAGCTGAGATATATATGGATTTTATGCTCCCCTTTAACATTTAATAGTTTTGAGAAATGGTTCCTATCCCTTGGTCTCAGATTCCTTATCTGTAAAATAATGTTATCGATAGTGCTTAATTCACTGGTTATTTTGAGGATTGAATTACTTAGTAACAGCTGACACAAGTTGAACTATGTTAAGCACTTAACATGCATGATCTCATTCAGTTGTCACAACAAATTTATGAGGTGGTTAATATCATTATCCCCATTTTACAGATGTAGAAACTGATTCCAAGGAACATTTAATTTTCCCAAAGTCAGTTAAGTGGCAAGTATTCCAAATTAATAAACTGCTTACTACAATGCTAAGCAGAGTTAATGTTCAATAAATGATAGTTATTTTGATTATTATTTTTCTTAGAGTACAGATAAGACATAAGGCCCTGGTAAGTAATTGGGGTCATCTGATAAGAGCTGAAGTAAAACAGTAGGCAGCAGGCCAATAACGGCAGAAATCCTCTTCACTCTCAGTAGATGGCCCTGCCTCCAATTTCCATCTTCAAACCTTTCCTCTATTCACCCCTGCCCCCCGCCCCTTACATTAAAGAAGATGCCCTTCTTCCCAGACAATCAGACCACTTGTTTTTGGATTATATCTTCTTTTGCATTCTCAAAATGTTATATTATCAATAGTCCTTCTCTGCCTACATCAGTTCTCTCTTTTCTCCCACTTCATCTCAATTAGATACTTCCCAAAGACATTTAAGTGAGTTCATCTTAATAAAAGATTCCCAGAAATGCACACCCCATTCAGTCACTAACCTATCTCTCTCCTTCCCGTCACCAATAAACATTGGTTGGCAGTTCTCTCAGTCTCCATTTCCCCAGCATATACTCACTCTTCAATGTACACCAGCTGAGATTCTGCACCTGTCATTCCACAAAATAATTCTAGTACCATTACAAATAAATTCCATGTGAACAAATGACATGATGAAACATTCCATTTTACTTTTGGCTTCTGTGAAACCATACTTTACTTCCCCCCTTCCCCCATACTGTTCTTATTCCTTCTCTGTCTCCTCTGTAGGCTCATCCTACTCTACATAACTGTTAAAAGTTGGGGATCCTGAAAGTTCAGTCCCTCAATTCCTCACCATATCACTGTTTGGGTCCTCCAATACTCTTCACTAGCTTCCCACTGCCCTTTGGACAAAGACAAAAATATTTAACATGGCTTATAGAGTTCTGTACAATGTGGTCCCTGGTTCTCTCTCTAACCTAATTTTATACCATTTCCCATCCACTTGTTTCACTCCCATTAACTCTAGCATTCTTTCGGTTTCTTAGAGCTGCTAGGTTCCCTCTGCAGGGCCTTAATACTTGCTTTTTCCTCTGACTGAAACACTCTGTACCACCAACCTCCCTTTCATTTTGTTAGCTCCTTTTTATCCCTTCACTCAAGGACCACATCCTTAGAAAAAAATATATGACACCACTTCTGCCTCGAGTTGAAATCAGGTCCATTTGTTATATGCTCTTATGGAATCTTGATAATCTTCTTCAGAGCACTTATCACAGTTTATAATTATATTATTCATTAGAATGATTATATGCTTAATGAGCCTGCCTCATTAGTCTGTAGGATCCATGATAGTGTCCAATAGGTCCTTGAAGCTCTCTTCATTTTATTATTTAATCTTTATTTCACTCTGCTTTTCAGACTGGATAATTTCTATTGCTGTATCTTCAACTTCACTGATTCTTTCCTCAACCATTTCCATTCTGCTATTGAGCCCATCCAGTGAATATAAAATTTCAGATACCATTTTTACAGTTCACAATTTTTCACTTGTTTCTTTTTTTTTAATGGTTACTAGTTTTCTGCTATGAACTAGTATCTTCCCATTCATTATAACTATGCTTACTTTACCTCATGGGACATAGGTATAAATAGCTGCTTGAAAGTCTTTGTCTAATAATTCCACCATCTTTGTTATCTTGGGTTGGCATCTGATGATCTTCTTTACCCTTGAGACTCATTTCCTGGTTCTTTATATGTTGAGTACTTTTGGAGTATATCCTAGACATTCTGTTATACAAACTCTGGGTCCTCCGAAGAATTTAAATATATATATATTTTTAATTTCAGCAGGCAATAAACCTGATTAGATGTAGACTGTAAGCTCTCACTTGCTTTCTGTGGGCGAGTAGTTACAATCAATTCCATTTTCAAAGCTTTTGCTAGTCTACTCTCAGTCTGTCCCATGCATGTGCCACTCAAGGCATATTCTGTGACTTTGAAGGTGGTTTAGCTTACATCATAGTTCAGTGGGGTCTGTTTCATATATGCACAGCTTGGGGTGACCCAAGGACTTGAATTAAGGAACCTCATCCTCCATCTTTCTCCTTTCCTGGAATCTCCCCATCCTCCACTAACTTTCAAGTTCTCCTTTCCTGGATCCCCTGTCCAAACAATGGGATTTCTCTCTCTGCCCATGCTCCCATAAATAGGGCCTGACCTCAGGCAAAGCTGCAAGAGGAAAAAAAAGGGGGGAACAAAATAAAGATTCCTCACGCTCTCTTTGGATAATATGGCCGAGCTCCTTAGGCCATAAACACAGGATTCCTAGTGTAGTTTTGGCCTCCTGTGCTGCCCTTGTACAATTGCCTGATTGGGGTTTCTCTTCAGGTCAAAGCCATGATGAGAGAAAGGGAAATTCACCCCTGTACAGGTAACTTCTCTAAGTTTTGACTCCCCTTCACGATCTGCTTGCTTTTGTTTACTTTTCAGAGTTCACCAGTAGTTAGTTGGTTTTTGCATTTTATCCAGAATTTTAAGTTGTAAGTAGCAAGAACAATAGGCTGTAAGGTCTGTTTCATTCTGGATGGAACCAGAAGTCTATGGACCTCATGAGCACAGGGATCATATCTGGTTCTGCCCTTGATCTACACACTGCTGGACACATAGTAGGAACTCAATAAATATTTGTGGAATAAACATCAAGTGAACTGAGACTTAAAAATGCCATATACTCAGAACAACAAAACAAAAACATTTCTGCATGGCTAACCAGAAAGGCATTTTTGGTAATAGTAAGAGATTCTGAAACCAATAATAAGCTTTTCAAATACATTAAGAAAAATGAAGCAAATTAAAGAATAAGATCCAAATGCTTATGTTGCAAAGACAGACAAGGAATCGTCAGAGCAATTGAGAAAAAGCTTCTGTTTTTATAGAATAAAAACCTAAAGAGTAGAAGTTTTCAAGTAGTAGGACCCTGGCTAGGATAGATGTTTGACACAACTTTAGATGAATGAAGCAGGGGAGGAAAAGCCAGATACCCAAGTAATGTAGGCATCAGAATCAAGCTAGGCAGATTATATGGGCCTTAGCTCTCTCCCCATGTGCCTTTCCCTCTTTTTAAATCTTATGCCTGACCCCTTTCTTCTTTGCTCTAAAAATGTCCTTGCCTCTATATTCCTGGGACTTATCATTTCCTCTGGACATCTCTTTCTCTCTTATCTGACCAAATAGAAATTAGGTGTTTGTAAATACCTATTTCCTTAATATAATTACTTTTGTAATTTAAAATGCTGATAAGCTAAACTCATGAGTTTTACCTTTCTCCTAATTTTTTTTAGGAGTCACTCTCAATAGAAAAACGTTTTGCCAACAGCTCCATGGAATTGTTTGAAATAAATTTGATGTAAGCAAAAGCCTACCTGTACAATTCAGAAGTGGTAATCCAGGTGTCTTAAGTGTTACAGTGACTGCATTCTGTTAGGAGTCCTCTCATTATATGGCTGGATAGCTGGTATAATGGGAAGAATGAGGACTTTGTAATAAAAAATATACTAGTTATATTATCTACTTTTCCTACTTTGTGCTGGCAGCTAGGGAAAGCAGAATCAAATTTGAAAACATGAAGCCAAGTATGAGTTTACTGGATAAGGTTATTGAACATCATGGCATGACTTTTGTTTACTACAATAAGACTTCATACCGGTTTATCTTCCATTCTTTCTGATTATTTGTTTATTCTTTATATTATGTTCTGTTTATTTCAATAAGCTTCCATAAATCCTTCTTGGAATGAGGCAGAATACACACACATACACACACTCACACACCTTGCTATTGTAGGGTTTCAATGAGATGTTTTTACAGCTCAAAAGTTATGGTATTCAATAGAGAATTTTTATTAGTAGAAGTACTATTATCTTCATATTGCTAAGCTTTGCCTTTAAGGTAGTGGAAAATGTTGACGGATTTTGAGGTTCAATTTTCACCTTGTTTTATTAGATTGTCTCTTTGATAGTAAATATTAATAATGGTCACAATGACGTATTGTAAAAAGCGTTGGGCAATCTAAGCTCTCTGCTTTTAATTTGCAGAGTTTTAATTGAGTAAATCACTTGTCACTTCATCTTTCTGCACCTCAATTCCAAACCTGTAAAATAAGGTGAGGAGGAAGGATCCTAGATTGGCTAATAAGGCCTATATCAGTTATAAGTTTATGGTTCTATTCTTTTATGGACGTACTAAGAAAAAGAGAGGAGAGGAAAGCAGTGCATGCTGCTGGGGAACTTTACTTCTTACATAAATATCATGTAAGTATATATGTATAACATTTAATATAAACAACTTCTCATCTTTCCCGTGGTGTGTGTTCATGTAAGGTACTTCAGTTTCATTCTATTTAAACACTGTTGTGGAATAGTGACACCTAGTGAGTACACCACAGATGAAAAAACATTTATGGTCATGTCTTAGTCCTTTAAATGTAGATGATTCATTTGGGTGTGAATATTAGCTTAACTAATATTCTAAAATCACTACTCAGCCTGAGCGCCCCCCCCCAGATAGTTAAGAAATACCAATTAAATTTGGCAGTAACATTAACAATTGGAAATAAAATAACTGACATTTCCTACAAAAAATCATGATGCATACAGAGTGCAGTATAAACTAAGGAGATCTGTAACTTACTTCCCTCCATTGAGAGTGGCAAAATTGGGATATGAACTCAGGTGTGTCTCAATCTGTAGTCCATACCCTTAATAATTATGCTCTAATGCATCACTGACACATAATAGGCATTTAACATATATTTATTAAATTAATGTTAGGTAAAGCATATGCATTGATATCTGTGTTTGTGAATATGTTTTATTGCTTTAGAATCTTTGGAACTAATGCCTTTTCAGACAAAGAACCCCTCCTGAAGTCAGATCAAACATCATCAAGTAAAAATGACTATGTATAAATTCTTCTGTACAAATGAACTTGAAAGCTGCATCCACAAAAAGAATACTTGATAAAAAGCATTCAAACTGGATCATATTTTAAAAAAGATGATGAGTAGCTGGCGTTATTAAGTTAAAACAAAATCAACACAATACTGGGCTAAACTACCATAGTTCAAATTGACCTTGCCACTATAAAAATTCCTATAGTATTCACGACTTATTCTCATTAACAGATATTATCTTATATTTTTATTCTTTTCAGGCGTCTAAGTCCACAACAAAGTGGAAAGTATTCTGTGGTTCAAAGCAAGTTTTATATTCTTACCTTTCCTTAACACCAAACACAATTGGTTTTCTCACCTATAGAATAAAGTTTACAACTACTTACCCTGGAGCCAAAGTTTTCCACATCATGGCATCAAACCCTCTTGTCAACTTTCTCTTTAGATCTTTCTCTTGACTCTACATTCAGTCAAATTAAGCTATTAATTATTTTCCATGCTTTTATTTGTTCTCTTTTATTTGCTCTGAATACCTTTGCATAGCAGCTCTACCTTGTAAATGTTACATCCCAACTAAAGCCTTCTGAAGGTACACCACAAAACTGGATGTCTTCTCACAGCACTTTGTCAACTGCTGTACCTTCCTCTACCTCTCTGGTTGTTCTTTCTTGGTCTTCTTTACAGGCTTCTTTTCCTCTATCCACCCTTTATATGTTTGGGTTTCTCAGGGTTCTATTCTATGCCCTCTTTTCTTGTCACTCTAAATACATATTTTAAGAAATCTATTCAACTCCTATGGCTCAAGTTAAGACGGATATGTTGATGGATCTGGCCTAGAGAAATTCTTTTGAGCTTCTGACTAGCATATTAACATATTGGATATCTGCATTTAATTGTCTCACAAGCATCTTAAGCCCAGTTTACCTACAGCTGAACTCAAGACCTTTCTTCCAAATCTGTTCTTCCTTCAGAGGATTTCCTACTTCAGAGAATGAAGCCACCATCTACCTAGGTGCTCAACTTAGAAACTAAGGAGTTATTCTGTCTTTCTCCTTCTCCTTTCCTGCCCATAGTGAATTACTAAATCATGTTAATAAAAATTTCTCAATATTTAAATATTTTGTCTACTTTTTTCCAGACAAATTGCCACTACTCCAGTCCAGGACATTATCATCTTTTTCCTAAATACTGCAATGGCTTTCTAACTAGTCTTTCCATCTCCCAAATTATTCCTTCCCAATGTGATTTCCACAATGTAGAGTAATCTAAAATGTAAACTTGATTTTGGCAACATCCTGCTTAAAAGTCCTCAGTGACTTCTTATATAAGAAACAGTCCAAACTCCTTAAAACCCTGTTTACAAGACCCATTGAATAAGACCCTAACCTCATCCCTGTCTGCCTTCTCATCCTTCATCTGACACTCTGAACTTCAGTCATAATAAATTTTAATTATTTCAACTTGCCATGTTCTCTTGCATCTTTGAAACTTTATGCATTCTGTATACTGCCTCTCAAACCCAACACCTATGCTTTATCTTAAAATATGATTTATTTTAAGGAATTGGCTTATGTTTTGTGGGAACTGCTAAGTCCAAAATCTTAGGGCAGTCTGGAAGGCTGGCAATTTGGAGAGGTTGGTGCTATATTCTTTTTTTAATTTGTTTTGTTTTTATTTTTTTCTTGGTGCTATACTCTTGAATCTGAAATCTGTAGGGTAGGCCATAGGCTAGAAACTCAAGCAGGAATTTATGCTGTAGCACTGAAGCAGAATTTCTTCACCAGGAAACCTCAGCTTTTATTCTTAAGACCTTCAACCAATTAGATTACACTTTCTACCATTATCAAGGATAATCTCCTTTATTTAAAGTCAATTGATTGTAGATGTTAAACTTTCTACAAAACACCTTCAGGGCAACATCTAGAGTAGTATTTGATTAAATAACTGGGTAGTATGGCCTAAACAAGTTGACATAAAATTAACCATCACAGTCCACCCTTTGTCAACTTGGCAACTACACACATCTTCTTAAATCATACTTAATATCCAAATAGAGACTATTTCGATATCATACTTCTACCTAAAATGAGTTAACTATCCTGTGTACACCCAAAAATGCACCAACCCTTTCCCCAGAAGAGAATGCAAAGACCTTTGGTGATATTAACTCTTCTCCTTGATATCTTACAACTTAAATACTATGATATAAAGTTAACAATACTTAAATACTGTTTTAGTTTCCCAGCTGCTAAAACAATTGCCATATAATGGTTTGGCTTAACAACAGGAATTTATGGGCTTACAGTTTTGGGCCTAAGAGAAGTCCAAAATCAAGGCATCAGCCATTTCTCCTTGAAGACTGTGGCATTCTGGGGCATGATGGCAATGATCTTTGGTCCTTGGCTTTTCTATCACATGGCAATACTCCTGGGTTCCATTGATTTCCAGCTTCCAGCTACTCCCTGTGGCTTTTTCTCTGTGGCCTTCTTTATAAGACCTCCAGTAAATAGGATTAAGACCCATCTTGATTCAGTTGGCCACATCTTAACTAAAAATAACTTCATCAAAAGGTCCCATTTACAACAGGTTCACACCCACAGCAATTGGTTACGATTAAGAACATGTTTTTCTGTAGCATATAATTCAATCCCCAACAAATATTATAAAGTAAAATTAATATATCTTTTGTTATATGATAAAGGCAATAAGAGAGTGATGAAAACAAAGTATATACATATACCAGTTATACCAGTTATAGCTGGTATTTATAACCACTTTCTTCCACAACTCACTCATATTCCCTTTGCCCTCAGGAAGTACCTCAGCTGGTTGTGGTTCTTTGCCTCGTGGGGTGACCCAAACCTTAATTTCTGAAGGGTTAGGGTCATTAGTAATCCTGTCTGAATTGGGTTTTTATAGTTTTCCATTGACTTTAATCACATGCTTGATAATATCAAGAGAAGCCCTAAAAAATCTTGTCTACTCTAAACATAATCTTCCCTATCTCCATTGTGTAGTAGCAGTCCAGTTTCCCCTTCGTAATCAAGATCAATTACCCAGTATAGTAATTCTTTTGTCTGCTCATTCAAGAAGCATGAGGAGCCCAAAGTGGCAAGGGACAGTCTTAACTTCCAGTTCAATGGAATCATTGTTTTGTCTCCAGGTGGAAGCATTTCTCCCTTTGGAACTAAGACTTCTTGACCAGAAAAGCACAGGTTCACAGTGACAATAAGCAAAAAATTTGAAGTGGAGCAATAGGGATAATAGTGAGTGGTGCCATTCCAGTTCCACCCCTTGATTCCTGTTCCTGTAAATCCTGGCTATAGGAGAAATATCACCATATATTGCATGCTAATATAAAGCATATACAGCCTCCTGGAGAATACTGCCCCAGTCCTACAAGGCACTCCAATCTATTTGTTGTTGTAACTGTCTTCAAAAGGCCACTCCACTGTTCTCTCAAGCCAGCTGCTTCAGGATGACGAGGAACATAGGTGGACCAATGAATTCCATGAACCTGGGCCCATCGGTGCACATTTGCTGTGAAATTATTTCCTTGATGAGACAATGCTTTGTGGAATACTGTGTTGATGGATAAGGTATTCTGTGAGTCCACATATGGTAGTTTTGGCCAAGGCACTATGTGCAAGAAAGGCAAATCTGTACCTGGTACAAGTGCCTATTCTAGTAAAAACAAAACACTGACCCTTCTGTGACAGAAGTGATCCAATATAGTCAACCTGTCACTAGGTAGCTGGTTGATCACCTTGATAATGGTGCCATTTTGGGGTCTCAGTGTTGGTCTCTGCTGCTGCTGGTAGATTGGGCACTTAGCAGTAGTTAAGGTCAGCTTTGGTGAGTGGAAGGCCATGTTGCTGAGCCCATGTATAACCTCCATCCCTGTCATCATGGTCATTTTGTTCATGAGCCCATTGAGCAATTGCAGGAGTGACTGGGGAAAGAGGTTGACTGTTGTGATTCACAGAATGGATCACCCTCCCCATTTGATTATTAAAATCTTCTGTTGAGATCACTCTTTAGTGAGCATTCACATGGGACATGTTTCCTCCCACCCCCATTCAGAGAGATCTATCCACATACTTCTTTATCAGATTCCTTGACACCAAATTTTTAACCAGTTTTCCCTTAGGGGACCTATGACCTTTTACCAAGGTGACTATACAATAGGGAAAAGGAAAGAATCAGACTTTTGGGGCATTACTGAATCAGCCTGATCCAACTTTATGTTCCTTCCAGCATCATTCTATGCCTTTAATATCTATTCCCACAAATATTCCCAAGATTTCTGCCTGCAGCAATCGGAAATATCATGCAGTTCTTTTGGAGAGAAGCACACCTCCTCCAGGGTCACATTTAGTATCTGATCCTTCAGGGCCTATTGGCATTTGAGTCTTGTTATAGGTCTTTAGAATCAAAAATGGCTTGTGGGGGTGGAGCCTGAGGAGAATTAGCACTGTCTTGTAAGGCACCCTTCTCAGGGGAAGCCATTATAAGTTCCTCAGGCAAAGCAGAGTTAACTTCCTCAGACAGGGGTAGAAGGGCCACCTCTATTTGCATAGAAGACTCAGCTTCACCAGGATCTGCCTATATGTCTCCATTCAAAATTTCAGGATCAAATTTCTTCTCAATCAATGCCCTCACTTTAACAACAGATATCCTGCAAGATTGGAAATTCAATTTGCATTGTAATTCAGTCACTTGCAGGATGAAACCCTGGGTTTGGTTTCAGAAATCTGAGTTCTCCAGCTACAACCTGGTATAGACCTGCAGAACTCGCAGCTTTTGTAAGTACACCTGAATAATGTGCCTGACACACCAAACCAATGCAGCAACTGTCCTTAATCCCTGGAAAACACTTATCTAAAGTGCTTGTCCAGAGTGACAAGGCCAACTGAAATCGGAGGGGTGAGGGGTAAGGAGCCTCTCCGAGATCAGCAACCAATCCAGTCACAAGAGCATGAGAGGTTTCCTTTGCAGAGAGCGACCATTTGTATAACATTCTGCACTTAATAAAATAAATTTTTGCGGTCAATCTTGAGCGGCAGATCTCTTCTTTCTTACTTGCAAGTACTTGTAAAATGAAAGAAAGTAACAGAGAAGTAAGAAAGAGAATCAAAAAGAGATGAAATAGACGAGGGAGTAAAGAAAAGGGTTAGAGGAGAGAAAAGAAAAGATCTGCGACTGTTTCCCCATAGCCTGGCACAAGAAGCCGATGTTTGTCCCTTGAACTGAAGCGGGAAGACAGACACTCCCGGTGGCTACCAGAAGGGAAATGACCGCGGGGAACAAAGGATGAGTGCCCAAGAGCCAAGTACGGGAGAGAGCGAGAAAAACGGGCCGTACCTATAATTCCTTTAGCATCCCCCGCCGCCCCGGGAGCAGCCCTGGCGCCCAGCAACCGCCGCGTACGCCGCGCGCCGCGCAGGGGCGGAGGACAGCTGTCTGGGCAGATGGTGGCGGTGGGCGGGGCCTGTGGCAGGGGCGGGGCCTAGGGCGGCGGGGCGAGGTGACAGCCCAGGCCTGCAGGGCAACTCAGGGAGGCCAGGGACCGTGTGCGCTGTTTTAAATCTGTTCAACCCTTTCCTTTTGAAGTCACTTCTGAATATTGACCGGTGGGGTTGTATAAGTCCAGGGACGGAATTGACATCACTGGGCATTTTAGCCAATAAGAAAAGCGCCAGGGGCTGCACTGGCAAAAGAAACTTGTTCATACACGGCTCCTGTCTCCCCGGGAGTCAGCTTAAATGTAGTGCATTCGTAAAGGGCATAGTCTCTGGAGTCAAGACTTTCTGAGCTCATAGCTCAGCACTTCCACTTTATAGCAATGGGACCGTGGGCAAATAATCTCTGTGAGCTTCAATTTTTTTCATTTGTGAAGGAGTAAATGGATTGATACGCAGCAAGTGTCTGCAATGGAACAGGGCCTGCGACGAAGGGCTGCAAGCGTAAAATCAATATAGAATGGGTGCTTGAGTAGTTTCAGTTTTCTTCTTTGTACTTTTCTGTGTTCTAAATTTTCTGCAATGAAATGTAATATTTTTGTAATCAGAAAAAATAATCACTGCTACTTTTTAAGAACATATTGGATGATATCATTTGCAAATGTATAACCCAGGAAATTTTGAGGAACCCCAAACTCATTTGGGGTTAATGTCAGCATGAAAAAACTGGAATGTGACAGTAACTCAAAAAGCTGATGCCTAATCAGTCTGTCTGAAAAATATAGTTCACAGCAGTTGAACTAGAAAAAGGATATGGGAGAACAAGAATTTATAGTGTTATTTTACGCAACGTACTTGGAAGTGACACCCAGGTGTGAACTGTTGGGTGGCAGGTAGTTTTCTGATACTGGAAGAAACTGATGGAGTCAGCAAGTGTTTATTAAATGTCTACTGTGTCCCATGCTCTGTGCTAGATGCTGAAGATTCAAAGATGGCCACAAGTTTTCTGCTTGTAAAGAACTGATTTAAACATGTAAACAATCTGGAAAAAAAAGTGTTATAGGTGCTCTGTCAGAAGTATGTATAGGGTATATATACCCTTCTGGCAGAGACCCAAAGGTTAGTCATCGTTTCTGTCTGTGGTTGGGAGGGTTAAGTTTGGTTGGAACAAGTCAATATCCTGTATCGAGTTAACTCTGAGTTTATCAACCAAGTCAAGAGTTATGACAAACCTGAGGCTTCATGTAATGAGCCCTGCAGAGTGGTCAGGCTTCTTCACTCTGACCTCACCATATCTCCTATAGGTAATGGCAACATACTCTTGCAACTAATAAATTATTACAAAGAGTTTCCAGCAATGGGCACAAATTTCAGAGATCCAATGAAGTCAAAAGGCCACTATGGGACATAGTCATAGATGATGTCATTAGATGGTGGCTGCGCCATGGAGGAAAGGTAAGAAAGAACTTGCTGCATGCCTTGCAAGATGAAACATTATTTGGCAGAGGCCTAATGCACTACTCGAGGTGCATCTAACCATTTCTAGACTCTGTGGCTTTCCATTTCTAACTCTTCTTTGAAGGTCAAAATATTTATAATGGCATCCTCATTTAGTTAGACTAGTTATATTTTGTATACATTGAGTATTTAAAGCCTGCTATTTGAAGAAAACACATGGGAAACAGCATTAATTGCCTCATGCTTCTGGGTCAAGCCCCTTCTGCTGGCTAAATCCTAGTCATCCCTTGGGTGTCAGCTGAGGCCCTCCATTCAGGAAAGCTGTGCCTCTACTGCACCACCCCGGGATTGATTGCATGCTCCTGCTATGAGCTCTCTAGCATTGCTGTACACTACCATACTTTCTGCATAAGAGCACTTACACTCTTTTGCAATCTGTTGTTTGTCTGTCTCCTTTGTCAGAATGTTGGATAGGAACAATATTAATCTTGATGATGTGCCTAGATCGCCAAAGACTTTCAATAATTATTTGTTGAATGAATCTAGATTCAGAGCCTGCAAAAGTAGAGGACCAGATCAGGATTCAGTTTATGGTGCCCCCATGCACCTAACCAATGAAGTTCAGTTGGAAACATCCATCTGACATTCGGTATATATTAATCCAATCTAAAGTAAGAACATAAACATTAAGAAAATGCAGCCCCAGAGAGTAACCAGAGGCAGGATGACAGCATAAAAAAGGAAGCCTATTTAGAAGAGGTGAATATTAAACTAGTTGTGAAGAGTGGTGAAGGCCATGGTGGAAAGTGCAGGAACAGTAGTCTAATGAAAAGAGAGGAGTGGACCGGCCTTATACAGATCATCTTCGCGGGATTAGAATATTTATCATATATTTTCACTTAATGCATATTTAATATATACTTCAAGATTAGATTGAATTTTAGATTCATGAGTTTAGAAGAGATATGATAAGTAAGTAATAAATACTTTAGATATACATATAACATGATAAAGCTGCATTTAAACATGATTATTCTAGCAACTAGGTGGGGGTGACCTACAGTGGAAATGAATTTACGGGTGATACATAAAATCAGAGATGCCCTTTTACGTATGGTGGAATAGGATGTGACCTATGCAGATAAGTTTTTTCCTTCCCAATATCTAACATCCAACACAGTGGCAGCTCTGGCTCCCAAATCTGACTTTTTGTTCTTCTTAGAAGTGTGGATGCCTAGCTAGAGACAATACTTCTCAACACCTCACAACTAGGTAAGGTCATCACCAATGATAACGTAAAATGAGAGAAGTATCTAATTTCCACTTTGCTTCCTTGAAAGTAATTGGCTTCCCTTGGACTTTTTCCTTCTTCCTGAAGGCTAGGAAGAAGACATGGTAGAAATCCATGTCCTAAGCTAGGGCACAGAACAGCCTCAGGACAGAAGGACATGGGTCTCCAAATGACCTGCTGAGCAGAGTTAGCCTCACAGCATCAACCAGTCAGCCAGTTTCATGAAAGGGAAATATATTTCTATTTTCTTTTAAGCACTGTATTTTTGTCCCTTCTCTGTTGCAGCTTACCTTTACCTAATTAATGTAATATTCATGTGCATGGAATAGTTTTGAAAATTAGCTATCTCTCATCTTGGGAACAAGAAGATCCTGAAGGCATGGGTCACAGGAAAAATAGCAAGAAAGGGCTGGATCAGGGCATTCTCTGGTGGGTCACTGAAATGGAGGACTCTGTGTAGCCAGCTAGGGGATAAGATAAGGTCTTTTGATATCTATCTGGGAGCAAGAGGAAGAACCAATGAAGATACAGCGTATACTTAATTTCGGTGGGGACCAATCAGTTATAATAATTCACAAAAAGGTAGTAAGAGATGTAGAGAAATAGAGAAGAATCAGAATAGCAGGGAAAACTTGGGTAGGAATTGATGAGGGACTGAAATATGATATTTTAAAAAATGAATAAAAAGAAGAGCCAGAATAGTTCAAGCAACAAGAGTCTTAGGCAACCATGAATCATGAAACTGACAGTAACAGGGCAAGCTGTTGCCTGGCAGAAGGGGATATTGAACTTAGTCTTTAACATGCTAATTTTATATTGTGGTAGCACATTAAAGTAGATATGTTTTTATACAAATAAAGAAATACAAGGAAGGAGTGTTTGAGAAAAAAGGTAGAGACATCAGGGTTGGAGATTTTTAGAACATTATCACCCACATGGAAAGAACAATGGCTGAAAATACTGTTTAAAGAAATTGTGGCTATTACCCTTAAACATTACATATTTCAATCTCCATCTTGATAAAAGTGGCCTCTGGTATTTGATAAAAGTAGCCGCTAATAGCAGTTTTCTAATCATTACATTCAGCGTTCTCACTTCCCTCCTCCAAACATGTACAGCTGTTTCTCCTTGATTCTTCTTCAACTTTATTTTGCTGTTCAGCTTTCTGGAGAAGCCTGGGGCCCAGCAAACCAATAAGTAGACTTCCAATTGGAGCTGTGATGAGGATGGACAGGAATGCCACTGTCAACACATCCATTCCATATTCTGCCAGCTGTTTATCTCCATGTGATCTTGCTGTGTCCAAAGCCACAGATCCTATTGCAGCCTATAAAAGTTTGAGTAAAGTAGGAAACAGGATAACAGAAGCACATATTTAAAAAGTGGATTATTTTATCATTTGCAGAAACAAATTGCTTGTTCTTTTGTTTGATTTAAGAAAGTTCTATCAGTCTTTCAAAGTGTTCACAGTTGTTTTTGATGATCTAACAACAGATGCAACTGTCAGTTTGCCTGGGGACAACTGATGATTCATATGGACCTATTTGCATAAGGTATGGTTACAAAAACATCAGGTAAATACATTTCATAACCCACGGCAGATATAGTCTAACAATATCAAGGATAACATAACATGAAGTTCAGGATACTAAATTTTTCCTGAGTAAAGATGAATGTTACTGGTCATCTCATTCTTTTATCTTTAGAAATTTTGAATTAAGGAAGAACAAGATGAAAAAATGATAATTTTAAATGTAAGAATATGTATTACTTTAGAATATAACTAATTGTTAAATATGATGAAACATGACAATGGTAGGCACTTCAGGAAACTGAAGTTAATCTAAGTATTTGGTTATTCTGTCTCAGGAGTTGGTAAAATGTTTTATTTAGAATTTAATAAAATAAATTCTACTGAAATTATTATTAAAATTCTCATTTTCTTCTAGAGACAAAGTGTAATATTATCAATGCACATGGGGAAAATATATTAATAAATTTGATTATCACTTTATTTCACAGAGCACAACAATGGCAATGAAAGAAAAAGTGAAAATATCAGACACAATGGCAGACTATTAGTTGTCCACAAACATCTGAATGCCCCTTTCTCTTCTATATTAGACCTTCTAAGTTTTAGCTTGTCACATAGCTGTCCATGTAGAGACTTTTTTCCGGCCTCCTTTGCAACTTGATGTAGCTATGTTTCTAAGTTCTGGACACTGAGAGGTGAGCATAAGTGATGAGTACTGCTTGTAGATTGTGCTCTGAAAAGTAATGGGCACATGTGTCCTTTATTCTTTTTTCCCTTTCCACTGGATGGGAAATGGTGAGAGTTGGGATTGTCACCTTGAACCCATGAATAGAAATCCAATTTTGAGAATGGCAGTTACCCTACCAGCTCTGTCAGGCGCGTGCTGGACTGTTGGTGGGAGAGAAATGAAAATCTCTCATTTAATCTGTGCATTTTGGGGGCTCTTTGTTATTGCAGCTTATTCTGCACCATAACTAATTCAGCATTTCATATTATTCTTGCTAAGCACTGCACACATTGCAGCATATATGCCTCAGTTCTGTCTCTATGTGTAAGTGTGTGTATGCATTTGAGTTTGTATATATGCTAGGCTGTGGTGTAAAATATATTTCTTATAGAGGGTCATGGATAAAGAAGCTCAAAAATATACTGACATATATATAAAGTCTTGTTTCTTGTGCAGTGGCAAGAGAAGAAAATAAATTTCTGCATGATACTTGTCTCCACAGAACAAACATCCTAGATATCGCCACATCCTAGATATTTTTTCTTTATTTTAAAATTTAGCTTGTTGTTAGGAAAGTGTCATTTTTCACATCTTGGCATTTTGTAAGAAATCTTTCATACCAAAGCTACTAGAATAATTATATTGATATTTATCTAATGAAGAAGTAGAGTGAAAGCTGAATACACAGTGAGCCAGAAACCATTACATTTATTGTACGATTTTAACCTCACAGTACTCTTAACCATTATGTCTCAGATATCTTTGAAAGTCTGATGGAAAAAATCAAAACAAAACAAAACTTCTCTGGAATAATGCCCAAGCTCACAGCCTCACAAAATCTGTCATATAATTACAGAGCACATATATCCCTCAAAGCTCCCTAAATTAAGAACACCTGATTTTTAATTCCATGAAAATATAAATTTGCATATTTTTCCAGATTCTTTATCTGGGATGGAACAATTAAATCTGTTTGCTACAATTAGTTTGAAAATACACGATATAATCAGTAACATATTACATTTGCAACAAATCATAGTTAATACAGTTCTAATTTAGTTAGTAATTAAAGATATCCTTTCAAAAAGCATGATCAACAACTTTAAGCACCTATCTGTAAATGCTTTCTTGATCATTTGCTCATTAGAGAGCACACATTTCAGGTCAAGTGATTGAGACATTTGGTAGGAACATTAGCTTTTTTGAATACTTTAATATCAGCTGATAATCTAAGAAATTAATGAAGCATTTTCTGAGTTGTTTTTCAATAATCTTCTTTTCTCTATTGTATATAAAGCTGTGGTCAAGCATCAGTGATCATCAATCATGTTAAAAGAGGAGTATTTCCAACATTAAGATGGGCCATGCTATTTCTAGGTCATTCTCTTCTGGGAAGATATTGAAGTGCAAAGAGGTGACAACTATATCTCTAGATGATTTAGAGAGAGAACTGATAATTCAAACCTATCCCTCCTTCTACTATGCTTTCTAGTAGTGTAGGGATTGCATTTTTAGCTGTACCCTGATGATCAAAAGGAATGTAAATGAATCGCCTTATTTAAGGAATAAATATAGTAAAAATAGAACTTTTACAGAGTATATCAGTATAAATTATTTTCATAAATCAAACTTCGAATCCTTATTTTCACTGCATTTCAGTAAGTCCTCTCATTCAATTTTTCAAGGTGCCATATGGAATTAGCAGTTAAAACACTAGACCATTCTATCCATCATTACCTGGACTGTGGCCTTAGGAAGCCATGCAAAAGAAATAAATATCTTTTCCTTTAGGTTAAAACCAGCAAAGCACACCATCAGAAATGTAGTCAAAATTCGTATCAATACTGCAATGCACAGCGTGGCAACACAAAGCCCTGAAAGAAAAACTCAATTTTTATAAATGATGAAATACTAGAGGAAAAATAGCATTTCATGGTTACAGATTCAAAAGACTGTCAACTGAAATAATTAAAGAACATTAAAACAAACTAATAATATGAATTGGTTAGGCATGATTTAGCAAAAAGTCAATATTAAGGATCAAGAATTTGTTTAAAATAAGGTGTTTTCCCTAGATTAACACAGCAATTAATTAAGCATGTTTGAATTTCTACAAAAGGAGATTTGAATGTTAGATTTCTTATGCTTTATAGCAAGAATCACACTTGTGATCATTAAACAAGAATTTATTAAATGATAAATCTTCACGGTAGGCTTTGAACCAGGCACTGGGTACACAAAGATGTGTAATGGACAGACTCTGCCTTTATGAGCATTAAAGTCAGAAGAAGAAGCATAAACTAAATTTATTAACTATGTGATAAGTGCAGTATAAATAAACTGAGAATAGGGCATAGAAGAGGAAAAACTATTTTCATCAAGCAGTTGAGGATTCTTTACAGAGTATAAGGCCAGAGATGATAGGTAAAAACTTCTCAGTCAGTATGGTGAGTACTAGTCAATGAGAAAGTGGCTGGCTGGGTACTCACCAAGTCAAATGAACACAGGCAGTAGTACAGAACTGGTTCACCATATTGGTGTGTACTGACTACACATTAGTCCTGGATAATTTATAGAGCCACTTAATTCAGTTTTTTTCAGCTCTTTGCTGATAAAGAGAAGTTCATCCTGATTTGTAAAACAAGGGATTTTGCCAAAGTGTGCTACAGGCTGGACTTCAGCTAAGGTGACTGGTGAGAAATAGGATTTTAAATAAAGTAACATCTGATGAATGTTTACTCTGTGCCAGGTACTGGTGAAGTTTTAAATGTACTACTTTACTTAATCCTTACAACCTGTGGAGTAGGTGCTCTTATTATTCTCATTTTACACCTTAAAAACCTGAAGTCCGGAGAGGGAGGATAAGTAATTTCCCCAAGTTCAAAGGGCTGGTAAAACTCCAGATAGATACTGCTGGTAGATCTGTTGTGACTCTGTAATACGGTTTTTTTAATGGAAAGGATTTGCAGCACTTTTGTTGAAGGGTATTTCTACCAGATTGGTAGAGATTCAAAAGGATTTGTTTCTTGAAGCACAAGATACAAAAGAGACAGTACCATTCCCAAAAAGGAACATTCAAGGAGAGCAGGTTTGCAGAAAGGATAATATAAGTAAGTTTTAGACAAATTGAGGCTAAAGTTTTGTGGGAAATATAAGTGGTGATGTCCAATTAGCACCTGGATAAATTGTTGTAGAGATAAAGATTTTGGAATTTATATAGTTTGTAGTTGAAGCCTTGGGTGTAAATAAGCTCAGAGAAGTAATATAGAGTAAGAGAAGGCTTTGGAAAGAACTTCGATAAAGAGCTTCATTTATGCCACATATAATGTAAAGAAGTACAGATGGTATAAAGGTAGGAACTGGAAAATATGAAGCTTCAGAATTCAATGTAAAAGAGTGTTTTAAAGAGGTCAATAGCATCAAATGTTGCCCAGAGGTCAAGTAAAATAAAGACATAAGTATTCACAATAGTGTCTTGGTGAGAGCAGGCTTGGTTGTTTGATGGGACAGAAGCTGGATCAAGTGTATTGCAGCAGTGAATGGGAATTGAAGAAGTGGAAAAGGGGAATGTAGTTACCTCTTTTGAAAAGTCTGAAAGAGGAAGAGAGAGGCAGTGTGGTAGGTGAGAAGGGTAGTGAATGAAGAGCTTTTTTTGTGTTGTTTTTTAAAGATGGGAGAGACTAGAGTCTGTATAATTCTGAAGAGAAGGAATCAGAAACAAGGATATTTGAAGATGTATAAGAAAAAGGTAAGAGTCATGTCTGAGATTCAGAAGGTGGCGATGGGATCCCTAGCATGAGAGGAAGAATATTGCGATGGAAGAAAAGGAGGAAAAGATGAATACGTAAAATAATTATTTTTTAAGTGTAGTTTATGAATCAAGTGTTTTAATATGATGACTTTTGCATGTTTGAATGAATAAAAGAATGAATGAACAAACATTTCTATTCCATGGGTACATAATATAGAACTGACTAGTTTTCTTTAAAATTCTGGTCCTCGATCAGAACAAGGCTGGATGAACATTATTATCCAGGGGAAAAAATATTTTAGAGTCTATATCACCTTGATAGTGGTCAGCAGTGTCGCCTTTCTTTACGAAGAACAAAAAGGTATAAAATTCACTGTCTTAGACACACCAGCATTATTTTCTAACCAACTAGTCTAAAAGCCTTAGATCGAACCTCTGAACACAAACCTGTTAAAGATATTTCAACTTAATATAGAAAGAGATCATTTTAGTTCAAAAGTGTTACCTTAAAATTCTTACCAACAGTTTCTGGTCTGAGAGATGCAATAGATACCTCTGTGCCAATCAGCCCAAAAAGAAGGGGCTGAAAAATGTCCCAAGCAACTGCAATTATTTTTCCAACCTCTGCCTAAAAGAAAAAGGAATAAAACGCACGCATGCACGCACACACACACACACACACACAAAGATTTTTTTTACTATATGAAGTTATAAGTACCAACAATTTTACCAATTTTAAATTTGAGTCCATTTGACTTGAGGCAGGTTTTATTTCTTGGCATCTATAAGTAGTAGTTAGCTAGAATAAAGCAAAAAAAAAAAAAAAATTGCATGGGGACAGATAAGATACTGTATGAGATTCTTTAGTGTTGGTTTACAAATAGTTGTTAATTATAAAAATTCTTATAAAGTGATTTTGGGAGGACTCCTACTCCTAAATATGTGATTGTGAATATATCATGTGAATTTGAAAATGGATAAAGCTGTATATGTATTTATTTTTATTTTATGCAAAGTTTTTATTTTGTACTAATTTTCTGAATTAGTACAAGTAAGGTGCCAACTTTTATTCTGAAATCACATATTGTGGCAGGAAGAGCACAGATTCTAGTCTTGGCTAGCCATAAACAGGACCAGGGAACCCTAGACTTGCAGGGACTCATCATAGGAAAACGTCTTCAGGCAGTTTTCCACTCTCCTTAGCAGTTCTAACTGTTAGGAGGTTATTACTTATACTGAGGCAAAACATGTTCTCCCACTAGATCTTGCTGTCAGAAGAAAACACAGGGCCATCACTTCCCACGTGGCAGGCCATTACTTTGCGAATGCAGCTATCTTATCTATTCTAAGACTAGACATTCTGAGATTTGTATTTCTTTAAGTTTACTAAGTTAGGAGATCTTTTATCACCCTTCATTTAAGTATCAGTTTGTTAATGTATCTAATCACTTACCTAATTTTCTATCAATCTATCTAGCTATATCAATAGGTAATATCAAAAATCAATAAGTGTAACTAAAAAACTAACAAAAATAAAAATAAAAATCAGTAAATATAAAGGAGCAGCCAGTGGAAAATCTTTCTTTGTCCCCCTCCCCACGTACTCAGATGCCTGCCTAACTAGCAGTCCCTGTTATTCGAAGATCTTATATACATAAAAGCAAATATGCAAATATATTCTTGTCCTACTTTTCTCTAAAATAATAGCATGCTATGTACACTATCGTGTACCTGGATTTTATTTAACAAAACATCTTGGCAATCATTCCCTCTGACTACATAAAGAGCCTCCTCATTTATCCCAATTAGAGATTTAGTGCACATTATTTGACAGTTTCTAATAATTTTCTATTTTTGGCTGGTACAGAAAAAATACTGCAATGAACAGATCATGTTGTATTTCATATGTGTGCAAGTATATTGACAGTATAAATTCCTAAAGGCATAATTGCTGAGTCAAAGGGCATTTGCATGTGAATACTGATAAGCAGCCGAATTGTCTTCCATTGGCAAGGTATGAGTGTGCCTATTTTCCAACAACTTATTAACATAGTATGTTATCACTCTTCTGGAACTTTGTTAATATGATAAGTAAAAGTATCTCTTTTTAAGTAGTGTCTGTCAAATTTAATTCTTCTGAGCCTTAGTTTCTTCATCTAAAATTTCTAATAAATTATTTTTTTGCTTTAAAATTCCATAGGTCTGGGGGAAGCAGATGTAGTTCAAGCAGTTGGGTGCCCACCTCCCACATGAGAGATCCTGGATTCAGTTCCTAAGGAAGATGAGCAAGACAGAAAGCTGACGCGAAAGGCTGGTGTAGTGAGCTCATGCAACAAGATGTCACAATGAGATGACGCAACGAGGAGGCACAACGTGAGACACAACAAGCAGACTCCAGCAATTGGGCACCTCCCTCCCACATCGGAGGTCCTGAGTTCAGTTCCTAGTGCCTCCTAAAACAAGACGAGCAGACACAGAGAGCACACAATGAACAGACAGAGAGCAGACAGCGAGTACAAACAATGAGGACAGGGGGTGAGAAATAAATAAATAAATCTTTAAAAAAATTTCACAGGGTTTCATAATACAAACCATTGTACTACAATAAAGAAATCTAGCATCTGTATTTAGCAACACTTTGGTTTCTTGAATAATTTAAAAGAAATGACAGCAGGATCAAATTAGATCAACAAAGCACAGTAGGAAAAAGCCATGGGCAACAGAGTAAAATTTATCAATTATTTCAAAATTGTATTAGCTAAGATAAAACAAAAACTGGAAAAAATCAGTCATCCAACTCAAACCTAGAGATAAACCCAATGATAGAAACATGATGTTCTATTGTTTAAGTTTTCTCCCTGAAAAATATCAGTTACTTTATTGAGGGATTCAGGACTTTAATCCTTGCAAATTAAATAAAATTTTTCATGAATCACATTTTTAAAAAAACAAACTATTTTGCTGACAGGTGAACACAGGTAATAGAAGCAATTAACCAATATTCCTTACATATGTCCAGCATAGATTATTATGTGCTCTGACTACATGAGTCTTTGCAATGCTGATTTTCATAATTGAGATAGGTCTTAAATCTTCCTATTTTTAAATTTTAGTTTAAGGCATATTTTCCAATCTCATGTGTTAATGTCATTAGACAAGTAATGTACACGAATTCCTGCCTGATTTAAGCCCTGAAGGAAACAAAGCTCTCTATACTCAGGCGTTTATCAAATATTAATGACACAGAGAATTACTGCTTGCCCCTGAATCATACACTCAGCAATTGTTCATGTTTGATATTGTGAACTGACTGGGTAATTTCTTTCCAGAATTGTTCTTTTCTTATTTATAAAACCTGTTAAAATCTTGAAACAATAATTCTTAATAGGCTTTCCTCCATTTCATGCATATTTTTTCCTTCCTTTCTTTATATAAATAAAAATTCCCCCTATTTTTGGTGGGCAACTTAATTTCTATGTCAATAGTATCAATAAGTATTTAATAGTAAATCTCCTGCTTTACATTTTATGATGTTTCAAACTTTTTAAGATGTGTTCACATAATATACTAATTTCAGGGTCATGACTAGAATGACTATACTAAGGGAATTGTATTATTCATTTGGTTATAACTACTGAAAGGAATTTATATTTTAAATTGAATTTAGAGAAAGGAATTTTTCATTTTTATAATTCTTGACATTTTTTCTTCCATGCGTTGAAGTCAGGTTAGACCTTTTATTATTTGTTTTCATGGTTAGACATTTAAAATTGTTTGAACTATAATATTAGTCCATTTCTCAATCCTGTAGTCTCTGAATTTTCTGAATTCTGGTTCCATATCTCGTTAATCTCTCTCTTTATTATATCTATCATGTATGAGCAACAAGAAAATTTGGATTTAGTTTTTAATTTTTTTGTTTTTGCTTAGATTATTTACTGCAAAATGCTTACATGCCCTTTACTGAAGGTGGTCACTCTTATTGGCTTGATGTACCTTCTTCCAGACAGGTTTATATGCATTCACATATATATGTGCATATTGTATGCAGTACATAATATTGTGTTATAGTTTAAAATTTACATTAATTTTTATCCAACAATATAACTTAGAGATCTTATAATTTTAGTACATGCATCTATATATGTACCACATTGTTGCTGCATAAGTAATCCATGGTATGGAAGTACCATCGTTTATTCAATCATTTCTTTACTGATGTACTTTTAGGTTGTTTCCGATTTTATTTTATCTTTACAAAAGTAATGTGAAAAAGTCATCTCAAATCATTCACAAAATAAATTCCAGGTATTAGCAAAGTGCTGTGTTTATTATCAATTTATCAAGTTCTCTTCTCTAAATTATCCTTTCATTGTCTGCTTTGCAGAAAATGGAAATGGGCCCTTTAAATATTTTTCCTTTGCCAGCTGGCACTGTGTTAACCTTTGCCTGGTAGGGCCCTGGAAAAATATTGCTAGAGGAAGGTGCTTTTCTTCCTGGTTTCTGTGGGTCTTCCCAGGAGGATTCTATAGCAAGCCCTGCTTCTCCATCACCAGGCTCCTGCTGCATGGGTGCTTATCCAGAGCCAGGCTCCTATGGTGCATGGCGGCCAGCAGCACCCTGTGGCCAGCAACTTTCCCCAGGACACCTCCCGGGAAGTTTCAAAGCAGACTACCTCTGCCAAGACAACTTCCCAAATACTCCAGAGGGGAGATTTCCTGCAAGTTTGGAGAATAGGCCTCCAGCAAATTTCTCTGCCATCCAGTGAACCATGGCTGTGTCCTCCCAACAGGGTCTGGATATCGGGAGAAGGGTGGGAGGGTGGTCGTCCTTGGGTGCTCTACTCAGTTCTAGGGGAAGTGGCTGCTCTTTACAGCTGCTATTCCTGTATTCTTTAGAACTCTCTTTACTTCTTACTAGCCAATCCTTTGCTACTCTGATTCTCTGTTATAGGTAATAATTCTTTATATTAAACTTTCCTTGTTCAAGTTACTATACTATATGGTTTCTTTTTCCAAAAGATGAATGACAATCTAGGAGAAAATATCTCCAGCACGTAAAACAGAGTAAGAAGCAATATCTAATACATAAGAAAAAGACCTAAAATCAAATAGAAAAACGAGAAATGTATGTGCATTAATTATTCACATAAAAGGAAATTCAAATGACCATTTGAATATAAGAAAATATGCTCAAACTTAGTAATCAGAGTAATGCAAATTAAAATGATTTACCATCACACTGGAGACGATTCTAAAACTTTTTAGGTCAAGCATCTGTGATATTGCATGGAAACTCTCACACACTAATTGTTAGGAGAGTAAATACAGTAACGCTTTTCTGAAGTGCAATTTAGCAGTACCCATTACAGTGTCTAAGAATTTTCATTGAACAGATTTTTTAATACACTAATAAAGATCCATTTTACCTTTATAATTACATAACTTTAAGGATCTGCAATTCCATATATATATTCACAACTCCAATGAAAGCAGAAGGCCTAAAGGATTTTTCTCTACCATATTATTTTTATTTCTAAACTATGGGCAAAGGCCACAATTTGTTCTCTGATTATAACTCTTTAGACAAGTTGATCACCAGATATTAGCTTATATATTGTAAAACTTAGAAATGGGAAAAGAGTCATAACATATCTTCTTGTGACATTTTCATAATGTCAAAACTAAAATGAGGCTGGGGCGGATGTGGCTCAAATGGTTGGGCGTCCATCTGCCATATGGAGGGACCTAGGTTCGATCCCCGGGACCTCCTGGTAAAATAAAAAAATGTATATATAGAAGGCGCATGGGCTGCCAGGCTCTGTGTGCCACTGAGCCGTCGGGTCCCGGGAGCCATGCAGCAGGATGACGTAACAGGGGAGAGATAAGACGAGATGCTCCAAAAGCTCCAGAAGCCAGGAGCAGAGGTGGTGCAGGTGGCAGAATACCTCTCTCCTACATCGGAGGTCTCCAGGATCGAATCCTGGTGAAGACTGGAGGAGGATGATGAGAAGAGATAGCAGGAAACAGACACAGAGAATTGCCCAGCAAATGGACACAAAACAGCAAATGGGGAAGGGGGGGTTTAAAATGGATAAAGTAAATAAATAAATCTTAAAAAAAAAAAAATAGGGGGGAAAAAGTGAACTTTAAAAAAAAACAACAAAAACTAAAAGGAACTAGCTTATAAAGAAAATGGAGTCATTGAATTGGCTTAGTAAAAAGAAGATAAGGCCAAGGTAATGAAGACTGTGCCATCTGTTGAAAATTAAGGTTGAAATTACACATAAATAAATCTTCAAGAATATAAAAATCACTTCCAAGAATGGACAAAGGGACAAAAGGGAAATGGAGGTATCATCATGAGTTAAATATCTATTCAAGCTGATATTTCTTTTCTTAGAGAGAAGAACATTTCAAGATTAAGAAGATCTGAAATATATCAAGGACAAATATCCCATACCTAAAAAGGTCACCAGAAGAATCAATGGATTTGAAAATAGATGAAAGATGCTTAAAAAGGATGAGTGCATTTGACTACAACAAATGGCAAGACTAATGATTATAAAGAAAACCAATTAGAGAAGTAGGCAATAAAAAACTATATGCATAAACAAAGTTTCATAAAATATTTTAGGTTTCCAAAGAAAAACAACTCAACAACAATGTTGCTATAGCACTGTAGAGTTTACAAATGTTTTATTTCCATTATCCCACATGAAAGTCACAATTATTTATATATTATTATTGCCTTCATTTTATAGTTGAGAAAACTGTGTCTCATAGAGCCACAAGTGACTTGCTTGAGATTACACAGCTAGAAAGTGGTAGAGCTGGGATTGGAATCCCAATCTCCATTATCTTAAATCTTATGCTCTATTTAATTATACCATGTTGCTAAAGAAATAGTTATAAAAATAATAAGGACTATTAATTTACTGAGTGTATTCTATGGTGAAGCACTTTACTAAGTACTTTATAAAGATGATTTCATTTATTATCTGTTATCTGCTATTAACACTCTTCATTGTGAAGATGAAGAAATTGAGAGACTAAAAAATTAAATTATTTGTAAATTGTCATACAGGTAGTAATTTGTAGAACTGAGATTAGCCTAAGCAATCTGAGCTCTTAGAGCCTATGTGTGCTATGAGACAATGGAAGAAAAGAAGTCCAAAATCTGGACTCATTTGTTTGGTCCTCCAGTAGGAGCTTTCTTGAGTACTAAGTTAGAAAACTATGGAGAGTGCCTGACACGTAATTGATTAAAATTAAGATTAAAATAAAGATCAGTTTTCTTTCATCCTTTTCTTTCCTTTCCTTAGGAACTGTTATGAGGTACTCAAATGGTGGATTGTCATCTGGTTTTGCTACTTACTAGCTTTACTAGCAGACTATTTTTAAAATGGGACTAATAGGTACCTTTCTAGGTTATTGTGAAGAATAAATAAGATAATATGTGTAATATTTTATTGGGAAAGGGATTTTTATTTTAAAAAATTGAGGAAAGCTCATAGTGAGAGATTGATAGATATGGCCACATGAAAATATAAGATCTTTGTCTATTAATAAAGAACAATATAAAAAGGCACAAGGGACAATATCATATATAAATACCTATGTGCATATGTGTGTATATCTCTATCTCTGTCTCTCCCTCTATCTCTATCTCTCATCTTACAAATCAATGGTTAGTACATTAAACTTCAAAAGATAATGGACAAAACTGTCAAATACAAGCTGGCTAAATATATGAAAAATGCTCAATCTCATTATTCATCAAAGAAGCATAAAAGAAACTAAGCTACTATTTTTCACCCATTCATATGGCTAAAGATAAAACACAATATAATTCTAAGCCAGTGGTTCACAAAGTGTGGTGCCCAGACTAGCAGCACCAGCAGCACCTGGAACTTGTGAAAGGTACAAATTCTCAGGTCCACCCTAGACTCATTAAATCAGAAATTTGGGGATGGGGCCCAGAAATCTGTTTTAACGAGTCTTCCAAGTGATTCCATGCATGCTAAAGGCTGAGAAGCCCTATTCTAAGCTGATAAGGTTGTAATGAGATAGGTACTTCATATATTGCTGATGGGTAAGTAAATTGATATAACTCTAGCAGCAGTTTGGTAGTACATGTCAAAACCCTCAAAATATTCTTATTATTTGACCCAAATATTTCACTGTTAGGAATATGCCCTAAGGAAATAATCAGGAATTGGATTTTAGCATAATTTAAAATAGTGGAGACTGGAAATAATATATAGCTCTATGGAAATGGTTAAAAAAGAAAATTTAGAGTGTGTGCATGTGTGTATGTGTATATGAGTGACCAAAGGTAAATATGAAAAATATATTTTAATAGTGATTTTCGCTCCAGGTTATGGAAATACATTGATCCCTTCCAGATTATTAGTTAGGCTGCAGGCCATTTTGGCAAGGTTATGGCAAATGTAGACAAATCAACCTGATATCATGATTTATAACAACTTTTTCTATATAACCAGCATTGTAGTTTTTCTGAAAAATAGTGTAATTGAACTAGATCCAAGTTTCCCTTGACCTCTTTTCCTTTCTGTGCCCATAACCAATGGCCAAATGCAGTAGGTATGAGTCTTTCCCTTGAATTCCCTGTTTCTATTCCAAATGAGATTGTTCTCTTTCATTGTTTATTTCTTTTTATCCTAAAATTTATGAATTTAGAGACTTAGTTTTAAATTGCAAAGTTTAGGATTATAATGCTTTTAATACACTTAGTATGTTTTACTGAAGTAGATGCCAGAATATAAAAATGTGGCCTGCACAAAAATATACAGTTATAAGGTAGTACAAGTCCCTTTAGAGCCAGATAAACCTGAGCTTAAATCTCAGAACTGCCACTTTCTAATTTTGTGGCCTTGGATATTTTATATAAGTCTTTCTGACTTATAGTCTCGATAATATGGAAATGGTAATACTTTCTCAAAGGATTTTTGTGTGTCTGTGTGTGTGTGAAGATAAATGAGCATATCCATTTAGTGCCCAGCACAGGGCCATACAGAGCGGCAATAAAAAGTTATTAGTTCTTTTCTCTCTTTTTCTTCATGACAGTGTAATATAATGAGTTGGTTGTAATTTTTGAAGATTTTTTAAGAAGTCACAACAGAAAGGATTTACCTGTAAAATTCAATTTTTAAGAAACTTACTACAAGTATATTTGAGAATTTTCCTTTTGAATAACCGGAAGGAAATAAATAAAAATATTCAAATAGTTTAGAGTTATTGTGTTTAGATGGTAGAATTATAGATGATTTTTGGTCTTTCCTTTTCTTTCTTACTTTGCCCCCCCCCCAAGTACTACAATGTATATTACCAATTTCATACTCAGAAATAAAATTAACCTTATTTAAAAAACACATTCTGCTTATTTATTTGCTGTTTTTACAATGCTGAAAAACAGTTACCATGAAGAAGAAATTACAGGACGGTTTGCAAATGCTGATGGCAGACAACTTCCAAAATGTCAGACAAGGGGTCACAATGCAAATGCAGTAGTTTCCCTTCTCTAAGGGAAAACTGCCATCTTTTTCCTGGGGCAAAGGTATAGATCAGCTTGCTTCAAAGAGGAAGGTACTTAGTCAGAAGCCCAAGGGCTAGATAGAAGACCGCAGCAGTGAGTCCTCAGAAAGGATCAAGGTACCGCATCTACCCTTGGTCCTGAGCTGAGATTAGACAGGAGAAGACTGACCAGCTGGTGGTGATAACCTTGCTTCAGCTCACAAGTTAAGTGAAGCCATGTAAAAACGAATGTTTTGATGAGAACAAATGTTTATGAAAGATGAGGATAATTAATCCTAATTTATACAGGTATTTTGTTTACCTTTACCTTTGCTCTTGGTGGATGTTAAATTACTTATATTCAGAAAGTAGAATTTTATACATAAGTGCTGCTACTGAAAAGTCGACCTGAAATAAGCCTTGTAGCCAAGACTCCTGACAAGGCAGCAAACCTGATGCCTACCTAGTGCCTAGAGGAGGACTTAAAAGGGACTCAACTCTCTCTTCTAAAGCACAGCCCACCTAGAATCTGTCTCAGATCACATTCCTGTGGCCTCAACACCCTTCTCCACACAATGCTGCAGCACCTCCTACCAATCCATCCCTCCTCTAAAGCGAGATGATTTGCAATCATACTTGTCCTATTTTTATAATCACTCTTATTTAGTGAAAGCCTCCTAGCTGAATGCTATTTACTCACAATGAAATTCTGTCTCCAGTAGATTCCTGAAGAGTTTCATTTAATTTAATATGATTATATATCTAATCTCAAGACTTATGATCTTTATATAAAATAATTATTTTAAGCCTAATTATTTTGAGCAGTTGTCTGTTTTATAAGATTATCTCAAAATGATGTATCACCTACATCTAGTTTCTTCATTAAGTAGGCTACCATATGATCCAGTCAAGTTTAAATAAATGGCAACCAGCTAATTTCCATCATACATATTAAAAATTAATAAACTTAATGATCTTAACAATCAAACAATTCTATAAAAAATGGGCAAAGGCTTTTGAAAAAACTGGCTAGTAAACATTGAAAAGATGATTAGCTTGACTCATAAATGCAAATCAGATCAATAATGAGATACATGTTTCACCCATCAGATTAGCAAAAGAATTGAAGATTGAAAATATTCAGGGCAGAGAAAAAGATCTTCTTACATACTGTTATTAAGAATGTAAATTGGTGTAGCCTTTTAACAGGGCAAATTGATGCTGTCCATCAAAACTTTAAATATGCATACCTTCTTATGGTGCAATTCTATTTCTAGAAATTTATCCTACAGATAAATTCAAATATATTTAGTATTTCTTTCAAAGACACACATTTCTTCCCCATTTTAACATTTCTGATATTAGGATGGCACGTCATTGTTTAATTGGCAGCATTTTTCCCCTTTCTTGGCGGCATATAAAATAATGGTGCTTCTTAGAGTTGATTGTGTCTTAGTGTTTCTAAAATATGACACATATAAAGGATATTTTACTTAGACACTATTTGTCTTAGCAGAAAACCAGAAACAACCTAAATGTCTGTTAGTAGAAGATTGATTAAATAAAGAATGGTATAGCTATACAATGCAGCCATAAAAAGAATAAGGATGGCATCATGGAAATATGACCATAATATATATACTAAGTAAAGACATGAAGTTATAGATGAGTGTGTAATGGGAAAAAAAGGATGTGTATTTGTACATTTGGGTATACAGTACATTAGTATATGCATAGAAATAGCTTTATGATTAAAAAACATTAATCTGACCAGAAAGCAGTTGTGAACAGCAGAACTTAAAATGAAATTCACCTTTTTGCTGGTCCATCCCATGCCTGCAAGGAAGGCCATGACCAAAGTGCACAGTCCTCCTGATCCAGGGAAACCAAAATACGTGCTGCTGAACACAGCCAGCACAGAGAACCCCAGCACAAGGAATGTTCTCTCCCACACAAGTTTGTCCTTTCAGAGGAAAAAAGTCAATTAGCTCAATTGTTTTAAATAACTGATTTCTAGTTATTGATTTTTCCATACACTAGATTTATAGGAAAATAAAAATGTCAGCATTTATTTTCATAAATGGATGACTTGACATTTATTTTCTTTTCCTTAATAAAAGCAGAGTTAGTGCAAGTAAAAATGTAGGTTCTTCTTTTAGGAACACCAATTATCTTCAGCTATAGTTATGAGTGCAGAATTTCACAGGGTTGAATGGAGTAGGAAGAAAAGGCTTTGTAGCCCAAGACACTGGGTTAAAATTTTAGCTCTTTTATATTATTGGTGTATGTGGTGGCCAAGTTACTTAACCTCTTCAAGTTTTGTTTTTTCATCCATAAAAACACTTACATCAGAGGGGTTTTGTAAAGGTTAAAGATATCATTCTCCATCATCTTCAGGCTCTCTGCTGTGAACAGCAGAACTTAAAATGAAATTTTGTGCTTCCTTGGTTTTCCTCTCTAAATCCTTGAATACCAAGAAGCTTTAAGTGGCTGTAGACTAAGAGTAGTTTGTTTTCTTTTTGTAAAAGTCTGAGAGCTGGGTATCTCTTTCCCTTTGCTTTCTCCTATTCAGCCTTTAAAACTCCTTGATCAGCAAGATAGTTCCCTCCATCTGTCCCATGGGTTCTAAACCCCCTTTCAGTTACAGACAAAGTGGACATCATCATCCCTGAATCCTCAAGACTGGGGAATAAACAATGGACTAAAGTAGATTTACTATTATTCTACTATAGACTTATTGTTATTCTAGCAATGGAAGAACTTTTATCATTGATATAAACAGGTGTAATATGGTGGCATTTTCAGGACATTGGAATTGTTCTGCATGATGTTGCAATGACGGATACAGGCCATTATATATTTTGTCATAACTTACAAAATTGTGTGAGACAGAATGTAAACTATAATGTAAACTATTATCCACGGTTAGTGGCAATGCTTCAATATATGTTCATCAATTGTAACAAATGTACCACACTAATGAGGGATATTGTTAATGTGAGAAAGTACGGGGTAGGGGGAAAGAGTGAGGAATATGGGAATCCCCTATATTTTTTATGTAACATTATGTAATCTAAAGTTTTTTTAAAAAAATAAATAAATAAAACTCCTTGATCACTTTAAAAGACAGGTCTTTAGAAATGCAGTATCTGGAGGTAGCTTATCTGAGTTCAATCCCAGCTCCACTGCTTTGCTACAGGACCCTATTCAAGTCACTTATCCTCTCTAAACCTTAATTTCCTTATCAGTAAAATGGTCATATATTAATAGTACTCTCCCCATGGGTTACTGTATGGATTGCACAAGATTGGTGCTGCCCAATAGAATGTCCAAAAATGATGGAAATATTCTATATCCGTGCTGTCCAAAACAAAAGCCACTAGTCACTATGGCTACTGAACATTTGAAATATGCAGCTGAGAAACTGAATTTTTTATTTTATTAATTTTTAAATTTAAATAAACACATGTGGTTATTGACTGCCATATTGAACAGTGTAGCACTAGATGATTTTTAAGTTCTTACCACAGCATTTTACACATAGTAAGCAAAAAAAAAGTAAACTATCATTTTTCTCTTTATTTTGTATAATTAGAATAATCCTATCACTTTCTTTTATGCATTCATAGAATCTTTTACAGACAATCTTACTTGGAGGTTTTTGGGTAACAGCACAATAGAAATTCAAATCAACAAACATTCCAATAATGGAAATATTAATTTTCTAATTAAAGTTTTAATTTAATTAAGTTTCTGATGAACTCTATTCAAAACGCCTTGAAAGTGTAAAATAATGTCAACTCTTCTAGAAAGAAAAGATATCTATATATTTATCCTAAGAGACTTAAGAGGGTAAAGGGAAACAAACAAAACCTTTGTTACTCTTTGGGAAATAATTGTGTGCAATAAGGAATTTTGATCTCCTTGGTGAGATATATTGGACAATATTACAATGAGATGTTAAAGTCTATCAATTTGATTGTATTCGATTCTAATGTATTTTGATTCTAAAAAAGGGACTAAAAAAGCCATTACATATCTTGATTTAGTTGAGCATTATGAAAAATTTTTAAATTGCATGTTTTATTGGAATTGATATTTATCTTACAGTGAAATTTGAAGTGCACAGAATATAAATTAGAGGGAAAAAATTCCAGTATTGCATCAAATATCATAACGATTTAGCCCTTTTTATAAATTTTATGGGCAGCACTGATATAGCAGTAAGTGATTTTAAAATGGGGTTTGTTTTCTAAATCACTTCCTTCATATTTGGCTTAGAGGGACATGTTCCAAGTGTTTTTCCAGTGATATTTTAGGGCATGAATTTCCCACATATTATTTCTTTCACCTGGTCACTGCTTGGAAAGTACTGAATAAAAAATCCAAGAACAGATCCAGCTGCCGCGCCAATTGCCACCTCCAAAACACCTCTGAGGGCATTAAAAACTGTAGAGCCTGAAAAAGACAGAAAAAGAAAACTTCAGACAGAACTCTTAATCCATAGACACACAAACTTTATTTCTACAATCATCAAAATATCATCTAATTACATATGAGGAAAAGTTTACAGATACTTCCTGCCTTCTCTGCATTATAAAAAATAAGTGAACTAAAATGTTCAATAAAATGGGCCTATATTATAAGAAAGGGATGCATATTATTGCAGACAAATTTGAAATAGGCTTAAGGTCTGATTTATGCATATTTTATGCTTACTTCAATAAAAGTTTACTTAATGGTCTTAAGAAAATATGACAGACAAAATTCATAATTCAGAGCTCAATTGTTCTACTACATAACATGCATAGGCTGGACGAGTAGGGAGATCTAGTTAAGTTTTCAAATTACCATTTAAGAGCCTGATTTTAAAATATTGATATACACTGATTTTAGAAGCTCTGATTAGTATAGAAAACAATAATTCAAGAATTTGGCAATAAAAAACAAGAATCTTGGGGAGTGGATGTAGCTCAAGTGGTTGAATGCCTGCTTCCCACGTACAAGGTCCTGGGTTCAATCCCCAGTACCTCCTAAAAACAAACAAAGGAAACAAAAAAACATCTCTCAGTGGGGAGTGGATGTAGCTCAGTGGTTGAGTGCCTCCTTTCCATGTGTGAGGTCCTGGTTTCAATTCCCTGTACCTCCTAAACAAACAAACATACAAGAATCCATTCTTACTGTAATAAGTACAGGGGACCTACTCTTCTCAAATGTTTATTCTAAAAGTAAGGCTGAAAAAATTATCATTTTGAGATTGCTCTCAGAAGAGTCTTCATTTGCTGCTTAACCTCTTTGAAATATCATTATAGAGGTAAGTAAAACTCTAATTAGAAAATCTTTGTTAGCAAATTGTACAGAAAATTATATTGCTCAACATGTAAAGCCCTTCTTCATACACTGTTCTAAGGAAAAAATGTACTAAGTAACTAGTGATTGTGATTTCTTGTTATTGTAGAAATCATCTGTTATTTTAAAAAATTACCTCTGGTTTTTTGTTTCACTAGCACAGTTCTCTGCTAGGTAACGATATGACTGTCAAAAGCATTTAGCTATGATATTAGCATAACTCTCAAGCTATTACAGTAAATACTTTACTATAAACGTGTAGAAAGTAATGAGCTAGTTTCAGGTGCTAGTATATTAAGGCTGTTAAAAAAAAAAAAAAAGAAAAGAAAAGACAATCGGGCCCCATCCCTGCAAAATTCTGATTCCGTAAGTCTGGCAGGTCCTGGGCCTGGGATCCACTTTTGAAAGAGGCATCTCGGTAATTCTGATCCAAAAGGTCTAAGGTATCCCCACAAACCTAGATTATAAAAACCCCAGCCCTTATGGTCCCCGTTGCATTCCCTGCCCCTCCCCCTCTCTGTGTGATTCTAATGCAAACTCTGTTGCTCTAATACAGTAGTTCTTAATCCTGGCTACCCTGGTTTCCATTCCCAAAGGTTCTGATTTAATTGGTATAAGGTAGGGTCTGTATCTGGGTATTTTTTTAAACTCCCCAGGTAATTCTATGCATATTCTAGGCTGAGAATCATTGTTTTAAAGGTGGGTACCAGGAGAGTAGTAAGAAAATAAATTTGGATAAGGACAAGAGTTTTTTTTTTTTTTTTTTTTTTAAAGATTTTATTTTTTATTTATTCATTCATCCATCCCCCACCTGCTGCCTGCGCTCGCTGGGCCAGCCAACCACGCCGTGCGGGCGGGCCCGCCCTCACCAGGAGGCCCCGGGAACCCGAACCGGGGCCTCCCATATGGTAAACGGGAGCCCCACTGATTGAGCCACAGCCGCTTCCCAGGACAAGAGTGTTGACTTGACCCAATATGTAATGGAAAATCCTCACTGGTACATGAACAAGGAGGTAACATTAGGAAAGCACTGTACCAGTGATACAGGGCAGGAATGGGATGGAAGACAGAATCTGGGGCAGTGAGAAGGAGTGAGGTTCTAGGTAATTGATATAAATCATATATAGTCATAAAATGGGAAGATAACTACAGGGGAGTGGAGAGAATGAGAATACATGACTTTCCAAGAAGGTGTGTTCCCATGAAATAATCTGAAGCTAAATTTAAGCTACAATTACATTTTGTCAATAATAGGTGGTTGCAAAACTTATTTCCTAATCTTGAGAAATGGACCTAAACTTGTACCAAAGGATAGTGAAGGTGTTGAATAATAGTGGGAGAAAAAAACACCTTAAGTTCCTTCCTAATTATTATTAATTAAAAGACATTCATGTCAGATAATAGTTATGCATTTATTGTTTACAAGGAGCAAATAACCCCCTAAAAATTATTACTGTTATTACCCGTGAAATTTTAAAGATGAGGAAACAGAAATTGTTCTCGTGTGGAAGTAGACTGTTCCTTCCACTTGGGCTGCTCTCTGTCATTTGTGTTCAGTGAAAAACCTACTCATCCTTTGTGTTCTGTCCCCAATATTAAACTTTCCCAGATAACTTCCAGGCAGAAGCTGTTTTCTTTCTTCTTTAAATTTTACTACTTTATACCTCCACTTCCCTTCTCACAACTGCTTCAGCAGTCTATATCTGGAAGGAGAAAGGCAGTAAACATAAGTACCTGTTGTTCCTACCCTTAGGTACAGAACTCTTGGAATTGTTTTTTCTATTTTTAACTTACCTTACTCAATTATCAAGCAAATATGCCATGGTTGTAACATTTTTATACATGTCTCTAAGCTCAAGAGAACAGTACATTGTCAAATGATTAGTTTACCTGTGGAAAACGCCATGCCCAAGCATGTGTTAAAGCCAGTGATAGCCAGAATGTCATCGAAGCTGCCAGCAGCCATGAGTAAGGTTGGGACACCTTTTTCAACACCATAGCCTCCTCCCTGCAAAAGGAGCATTGACGGTACCACAACGGCTGGAGATACAGCACCTAAAACAAAACTAAGCAGGCAGCACTTTGAGCGTTTATGAGAGTATCTTTTATTATTAATATTATTATTATTATTATTATTATTATAACCTCTACTCTTTTAGAGGTGAGACTGGGGACAGCTACAGTTTTTCTAAGGGCAGAGAAGTGCCAAACCAGAAACACATATACACTCACATACACACAAGTTCTACAGAACAGTTTTTCAGAGTGTGGCCAAGGACAACCTGCATAGGTGCTATTTATGTTACCTAAAAAATGTAGATTTCTAGGTGGTATAGAAGACCTAATGGCTTTAGACCCCAGGAAACTGCCTTTTTAAACAAAACATTCATGTTATATGGTTTGAAAAAGTGGCATCCAGGGTTTTGGCTTTCTCTCGGGATTGGTATGTGAAGTAAGGCAAGAGGTTAGAAGGAGGATATAAATGACTGAGATAGTAATCATAGTAATAGCAGCAGTGGCAACAGCAGAAAGCACTGTAGAGTGCTTAATATGTTCTCAACACCATCTTAAACACTTTACTTATATTAACTAATTTAATCCTTACAACAACCCTATGAAGTAGATACAATCATTAACTTCATTTTACAAATGTGGAAATTGAGGCATAGAGAGATTAAATAATTTGCCAAAGGTCACAAGTGAGAAAGTAGAGCTGGGGTTTGAACCCAAGCAGTATCGCTGAAGAGTATTAACCATAAGAACTGAAAGCAGAAGAGAGTAGAAGCACCTGGTACTAAGGAAGGGGTGTTGCTGACTGTTAGCATGTTTATGATCTTTTCTGCAGACTTTGAGGTGAGATCTCGCATCTCTCTCACCAGCATGGAATCAGGCATAGGTAAAAGACCATGACTTCTTTAACTGCTTTAAATTATTACAATCACCATAAAAGTTAGTGCTTACAAAGACATACACTATATTTTAAAGTTGTAGTATTTAGATTATACTTGAATTTCTATACTGGATTTTCTAATGTCCTTAAGAAAATGCTCTTAAGCATTCTCTTGTATGAAACTGGAGAAATTCCTAATTGGTCCTTGCATGTTTTCAAAGGACAAAGAAGAGAAATAAATAAATAAATAAATAAACTTTTAAAAAAGGACAAAGAAAAATCATTACCCCAGTATAAATCCCCATTGCCATGGTAAACCCATTAGGAAGTGGGCGAGAAGAGCAGATGTGCACGCCTCCACAAGACAAGGACCCATGGATAGTCTTACGCAAACACTCTTCAACTTCTTCAAGGCCTGCAATATAAATATAGGCATTCTAAAATAATTCTCTAAAGACATGCAGAGAAGATGGCCTTAAATGCTTTGCTTCAGTGTTTAGACCATATCTGGTCTTGAAGGGTGCAATTACAATCATCATGAATCTTCCAGGTAATGAATTTTATTTAACAAACATTTCAGTGGTAGAGGTGTTTTAGAGACTATGTATGTAGTCTTCATAGCAACTCTAGAAGACAAGTAATATTATTGTATATTTCAGATGCCCTAATCTATAAAGTCACAAGTGAAAGTGCTGAGGCACAAATTAATTTGTTCAAGATTACAAATCTGGTAAGTGCTAGAGCAAGACTTTGAAACCAGGCAGGCAGCTTCCAGAGTCTGTGCTCATAACTCCCACACTAGCTGATTTATCCTCCCTCTCAGCATTATCTTTTTTAATTTGTGGCCTCACAGTGAGGCTAGGGAGAAAAGCCTCATCTGTTCCATGACGTTTCCCTAGAACACTCATTCCTGCATACAAAAATGTTTAAAAAAAAAAAGAATAATAAAAAAAAAAAAAAATACATGATTCTCACTTTATATACTAGGCAATTTCCTGAGCCTGTATAGTATAAGGCTCTGCACTCCAAAAATATGATGTCTTCTCTCACTTTGATCATTACTTATAACCATGGCCTATATCTGTCAGAGAAAGGGGAGCCTTTATTCTTGGTGCTGTCCCTACAAGCAATAACTCCATCTTTCTCCAAGACAGAGTAGGGAAAGGTCTTCAGAAGCCTTGTGAAGCACAGGGTCCTACCTGAAAAACAGTCTTGTATGAAAGAAGTCCCTTTCTCTTCTTGAGATTGTCATATAAAATGCCCACATCCATTTCAAAAAGTGCAGTGATTTTAAAAACTTGTAGGACTGGAGGAATAAAATTCCTATTCAGTAATTAGAAATCTATACTTCTTACCTTTGAATCAAGCCCAAGGCCAGCACGAACCAATAGGATAGACAGGGCTATGCTTCTCAGAGAGGTAGACCACCTGTGCATGACCTGTACATGATCACTGATGATTGGGATATTTCTGATGAGAAACCCTGCAAGGAGCATGCCTTGAATGGAGAAGTCAAAAAATGCTTTAGTTAGTTTTTAAATACAGAAAATATTTTTCAGCATATGAGATGTGAAAGAGACTACTATATAATCCCAGGAACTGTTTCCTTTCTGCTTAGCTTTTGATTGAAATTAAGTTAAACTTTTAATTAAAAATACAAACAAAAATAATATAATAAATTAGAGGAACTAAGAAAAGATTTTAAAATGCAGATAAAAATAGATTTGGATAATTAATATTCCTAAAATAAACGAACCTGGAAAGTGAAAGACAGGATGCAGCATTTGGATCGAAAGTGTGCTCAAATTCTAAATATAAAATGTTTTATTACAATGCCCAATTCAGTCGTCCCTTTGTGTGCAAACAAAAACATCCCCCCCTGAAATTATGTGCTATGTCAAATTACCTGAAATATCAATAAATACTTATATGAATTTCATTTTACCTTCAAATAAGATAATTTAATAAAAAAACATCTAACCTACTTTCCTTCTGAGCAAAGACTTACAAGTAAGTTATGATGAGATGGACAACATTACCCAGTCGTGTCGGTTCATGACTCTTCTTTCATCCAGTCATTCAACATTTACCTGATGCCTTGGGTATTTTAGATACCATGGGAAGTATTACAGATATTAAGGATATAAATAGTGAACAAAGATTCAGGTACTATACCTCACAAGTTTTCAGTCTTTAGGGAAGCAAGATAAACTGACAATTCCAAATTTATGAAAGCAGGAGGATTTGAGATGGGAAGGTTGAGCCCAGAGAAAGAAAAGGGGTTAGAGGAGTTAGAAGTTTCTGGGAGAGTGTGATTTATTAAAAGTTATGAAAAGAACATCATCAAGGAGATGATGATGTACAACAACCATCGCAAGGAACCAAGAGTCTATAGCTGCAAGCGAATCCCATCCATCTGCTCCGTGGGATTGAAGCCCCCTCTCAATTAAAGGTGGAGTGGGCATCATCATCCCAGAATCCTCAGGATTGGGGAATAAAATATGGATTAGAGTGGAGTTACTGTTATTCTACTATAGACTTATCGTGATTCTAGCAATAGAAGAAATTATATCATTGATGTGGAGACAGTGGCCACTGGAGATTCTGAGGGCAGGGAGAGGGAAAAACAGGTGAAATATGGGGGCATTTTTCAGGACTTGGGAATTGTTCTGAATTACATTACAATGACAGATACAGGTCAATACATATTTTGCCATAACCTAAAAAATTGTGTGGGAGAGAGTGTAAACTACAATGTAAGCTATAATCCATGCTTAGTGACAAAGCTCCAAAATGTGTTCATCAATTGTAGTGAATATACCACACTAATGAAGGATGTTGTTAATGTAGGAAAGTGTGGGAGGTGTTGGGAGCGGGGCATTTGGGAATCCCCTATATTTTTATTTTTATGTAACATTTAAATAATCTAAATATCTTTTTTTAAAATTAAAAATACATATATTTTTAAAAAGGTATGAAGAGAACATGCAGCACACCCAGAACTGAAAGCAGTTGAGTGCAACTGAGGAAGCTGAGTAGACTGTGAGAGAATTCTGCCCTCATTGATACCACATGCCCATTGTGGTAGATTGAATTATGTACACCAATTTAGACATGTTATAATCTTAATCCACAATCCTGTGGGTGTGGGTCCACTGTAAATAGGACCTCTTGACGATGTTATTTTTAGTTAAGGTGTGACCCAACTGAATGACAGTGGGTCTTAATCTGGATCACTGGAGGCCTTATAAAGAGAAGGCCAAAGGGAGAAGTAGGAATTCAGTGGGAACCAGAAAGAGGAGAGGAGAGAATATCACCATGGGAGGGAAGCCGAGATAAAGCCAAGGATCCCAAGGATTGCCAACAAGCCAGCACCAGAATGCTAATGATCCTAGAAGGAACAAGAATGCTAGCCTCCAGAACTGTGAGATGATAAATTCTTGCTGTTTAAACCAACCAATTGTTTGGCCTTGGGCATAGCAGGCTGGCAAACCAAAACGCTCATATAAAGGGGAAGAATTTCTCCACCAGACTGCTAGGCCTCTACCCTCTGTTCTTCTACAGCCATACCCTCTACTCGCTGTGTCCTTATAAGCACCATATTTTAAGTGACCAAATAAGTTTACTAAAGTTAGGGTATTTTATGATGAACGCTCTGAGAATAGAAGTGAATTACAAGTTTAACTTTTTCTGACTTTCTCCAGAAACCTTTAGACACAAAAGCATGACTTCCATACATCTATCATTTCTGCCCTTTAATCTAGAAGAAGGTTTCTAAGTTCTGAATTCTGCAGACGTGGTCTTTCTAAAATGTTTATTAGGCAACAGAATGAATAGGCCGACAATAGATGTTTTGAAAAGAAATAGAGCTCTTCCTGTAAGTCGCCCAAGGTGACCTCTGAAAATGGTTCGCTATTCCCTTGACCCAGAAAACCCCACAAAATCATGCAAATCAAGAGGTTCAAATCTTCGTGTTCACTTTAAGAACACCAGAGAAACTGCCCAGGCCACCAAGGGTATGCATATTCGAAAAGCCACCAAGTATCTGAAAGATGTCACTTTACAGAAGCAATGTGTGCTATTCCATCATTACAATGGTGGCGTTAGTAGGTGTGCCCAGGCCAAACAGTGGGGCTGGACACAGGGTTGGTGGTCCAAAAAGAGTGCTGAATTTTTGTTGCACATGCTTAAAAATGCAGAAAGTAATGCTGAACTTAAGGGTTTAGATGTAGATTGTCTGGACATTGAGCACACCCAGGTGAACAAAGGCCCCAAGATGCGCCATCCTCCTTACAGAGCTCGTGGTCGGATTAACCCATACGTGAGCTCCCCCTGCCACATTGAGATGATCCTTACTGAAAAAGAACAAATTGTTCCTAAACCAGAAGAGGAGGGTGCACAGAAGAAAAAGATATCCCATAAGAAACTGAAGAAACGAAAACTTATGGCTCGGGAATAACTTCAGCATACAATAAATGCAAATAAATGTTTAAAAAAAAGAAAAGAAAATATATAGAAATATATAATATGTGCTTGTGGTAAAATTAAAGCTTTACAGATGAATGTAAAATGGCAAATATATGCCTTACCCCAACTACAACTTTTACCTTCATTTCTCAAAGGTTTCCAATATTAAGGGTTTCCTGTGCCCTTGCAGAAAATTTCTATACCTATTGAAGTATGCCTGTCTATATGTCTGTGTGTACTTTTTTGTGTTGTCCACAAATGGGAGCACACTTATATACTGTTGTACAATTTTTTCACTTAACATAACCTGGACATTTTCCCACTGAAGCACATATATATTTGCCTTAACCTTTTTTTAAAAAAAAGCTGCAATAGTATCTCATTGTTTGGATGTACCATAATTTTGGACCAATTAATGAACTTTAGAGAACTTTTCAGACTTTTCCATTACAAACTGTGTTGACATGAGCACAATTCATACATCCAGTATTTATGTATTGAGCGCCTTCTTTATGGTGGGCCTATACTAGATAGACCAACATGATCCTTGTCCACATGAAGCTTACATGTATCTTTGAAGGTTTGTGTAAGATCAGAGGATAATTCTTAGTAGTGAAAATGTGAGGACCCAGGATATAGGTACCGATCATTTTTTAGGCATTGGCAATTTGCTGTCCGAAAGTGCTGCACTAAACTTATATTCCATTAATCAGTCAATACGTCTTTACTGAAGCTTAAAATGTAATAGATAAGGGAAATATATAGGAAAATAATTAGTAAGTGATCAGTTTTGAGTATTTGTTGCCCTTGTTTTAAATATGTTATTTAATTATGTTTGTAAACTTTAATTTATAAAATGGCCATGCTTAAAATTATGTCACAAAGTTCCTAAAAATTTAACAATCAGTTTTTGCAAGTAGATACAAATTGACTCCAGTATGCCAAATATACTTTCATTCCTCAAAGCTTTCCAAACTACTATTTTATTTCCATTTAAAAATATGATTTACCCTGAAGAAAACAGGAAGTGTTTAGCACTTACCAAGAAGAGGAGGCAGTGGAGGCAATGTGGGTAACTTAATGAGCTGCAAAAGTTTACCTCCAATGACGGCAGAGTAGAACAAGATTATAATTCCAAATAGGTTTCCTCCAGGAAGACATTCACTGCCCGTAATTGACCAAACTACGGCCCACAGAAGAACAACCATGGTAACTGAAATAAACCAGGAAAACTAGTTTCTACCAATAAATTGTCATATGCAGCCTTTGATAAGATTTTAAAATTATTGTTAAAAATAAATATTGAATACATATAAAATAATTAGAACCGTGTGTAAAGTACATGAATCATAAGAACAACTGGGTAATCACAGGCATCTTAAGAAGTGGAATATTACCAGGACCTTTGACTCTTCCTGGCCCTCCCTGATTCAATCCTTCATCTCCTATCACACTGCAAGAAGGATAGTTTTGTCTGAGAAAGGAGCCATGAAGGTCTTGTATCTGCTAAAATCAAAGACTAGTTGGATGTGCTTGAGACAACACAGGACTCTCCTCACGAAAACTCTGGCATCACTTTTTTTTTTTACTGTTTTTCTTCTCCCCTTACCCTCTCTTTGCCTTTAAAAACCCTAGCTCCCATTCTCACTTTGAACAGGTTTTGGGAAGTGTAGCTGCCTGGGAATTTGATGTAATTATGAATTCCAAAAATATAATTGGATCATGTTTGTAAACTGATCTGTTAATCTGGGCATGATTAAGTTATGATTAGGGCGTTGACTGGGCCACATCAGTAGGGCGTTGAGCCCCACCCTTTGGTGGGTAGGGGAATCAAATATAAAAGGCAAGGCAAAGGACAGAGGAAGCGATTTTTGAGAAGCAGTTTTGGTGTTGGAGAGAAGGCCCCAGGAGAAGAGAAGCGAGCCGTTCGCCTGATCGTCTACAGCTGACCTTGTGGAGGAAGCAGAGGAGCTAAGCCTGGAGAGAAACGCAGCCCGGGGAAGAGAGAAACCCAAGAAGCCTGAACCCTGGCAAACGTCGGCAGCTGTCTTGCTCCAACACGTGGCAATGGACTTTGGTGAGAGAAGAAACTTACGCTTTCTGGCCTGGTAACTATGGACTTCTACCCCAAATACCCTTTATAAAGACTAACCCATTTTTGGTATTACACATTAGCACCCCTTTGGCTGACTAATACAGGAAGATTCCCCCAGCTCCTTGCTTGTGCATTCACAATAAATCACCTTCTCACTAAAAGACGTGCTTGTCCTTTGTAGCGAAGGATCAGGCGGGCCAGTCTATTAGAAATAGCCGTCCTTATGGTAACACAACCCAGGACACTTTTAGATAAATTTCTACTGAAGGGTTTTCATGATCAACATAAAATGTGAATTTTCGGCACAAATCAGCATGAAGTTATGAAGTTTTGGTGGAGACATCTTCCCTAGTCAGCCCCAAACTCCAGACAGATCCGTTTGGTTGCAGTCCCCCTTGGCAGGGCAGGTTTACTTCACCATTACAGTGGGTTCCAACTTAACATGGGTGAGTGAAAATGATTTCTCCTGTTACACTTCTGCCATCTTGGGCAGGATCTAGCTTAGTTTCCTGTCCTCTGTATTCCATGTAGCTCTCAAACAGAATCTCAAGTTCACTGGGGTTTGGCAGAAGCCTCCAGAATTACAGCCAGTTTGAGCACTTAATCACTTCTCTCACTTAGGTGTTTTTTTTTTTTAATCTAATGATTTCTTATTTCTGGACAGATCAAAGATACATTTTAAAAGACTTAAATATTTTTTTTTCAGATATTTTTTTTGGTTTAAGTGAGAGGATTGTTCATTGTCTTTTGTCTACCAGAGAACAAAACCAATGTCCTCCTTTATTTTAACTCTTACAGAATTGTTCCAGATTTCTCAAGCTTATGCTATAACATAAGCATAATATAAGCTTATGCTATAACAGTGAAATAACTAAGGGGCCTTCAGTATTTCTCAACTGACTATCGGAAATGAAATTTTTATGCAATCATGGAAGCAAAGCAGGAATTGCCAGCTACTAAATTCTACTTTATCACAGCATAAACCCAACTTTATACTAAATCCAACAAGTTAGAATTAAGAGGTTTCACTTTTCCATTTCAGACCACTTTTTTTTTCTTTAAATCTTTAACTAATCTTTCCTTCCTCTCACATACTCAATATACAGTTCAAGACAAATAAATGCAATATATGATCCTGGATTTGATCCTAAAACATATTTTTTTTCTTTTGATAATAAGAACATTCAAGGGACAATTGATAAGATTTAAATAAAGGCTGTAAATTAGATAGTAGTATTATATCAGTGTTAATTTACTAATTTTGATCATTGTGCTTTGGTTATATAAGAGACTATCTTTGTGTTTAGAAAATACACATAACATATTTAGGGATTGTGGCAGTTTGAGTCTTTTGTGGACCCCACAAAATCCTGTTCTTGGAGCTGGTCCATTCCTGTGCATATAAACTTATTGTAGATGGAATCTTTGATTAGGTTACTTCAATTAAAGGCTTTTTGATTAGGTTACTTCAGTAAAGCCTGACCTATGATAATTAAGAGAATTAATTCTCTTACTGGAGTCCTTTATAAATGGGATGAATATGGAGAGAAACACACAAGATGAGAGAGAAAGCCAGAGGAAGCCAGAAGCTGAAGCAAACACAAAACCCAGAAGAGAAGGGAGAGACCAGCAGAGGCCGCCATGGGCCTTGCTAGGGTCACCTACAGCTGGTCTTTGGGGAGAAGGTATTGACTGATGATGCCTTGATTTGGACATTTTATAAACTTGCAAGCAAATAAATTCCAGTTGTAAAAGCCAACCAGTTTCTGGTATATCACATTTCAGCAGCCTAGGAAACTAAAACATAGTATTTGAATTTAATGCATTTAGATGCTTGCTTCCAAGTCTCAAACCAACAATTATATTTCCTATCATTCTCAGCTGCAAATGTTTTGACCTTCTAATTAGACTATGTATTAGTTTGCTAGGACTGCACGACAAAGTACCACAAACTAGATGGTGTAAAACATTTATTCTCTCACAGTTCTGGAGACTAGAAGTCTGAAGTCAAGATATTGGCAAGACCATGCTTTCTCTGAAACCTCTAGGGGAAAATCTTCCTTGCCTCTTTCAACTTCCCGTAGCCCCAGGCACTCGTTGGCTCCAATCTCTGCCTCATTCTTACATGTCTGTCTTCCCTCTGTGTCTATAGCTCTATGTCCAAATTTCCCTTTTTATAAGGATATCAGTTATATTGAATTAGGGCCCAGCCTAATCCAGTGTAACCTCATCAAAAGTAATTACATCTGCAAAGACCCTATTTTCAAGTAAAGTCACATTCACAGGTGCCGGGAGTTAGAATTTGAACGTATCTTTTTGGGGAACTCAGTTCAACCCAAAAATGCTTTAAATGCATGAATTAGCTTCAGTTTATCCTTTTTTTCCCCCATCTGAATGTCTAGTATAGGGATCTTCAATCAAAATAGTCTTATTAAGGCTTGTTCACTATCTCTAATATCTTAAAAGAATAACAAATCGACAAAATAACGGAAGATTATTATGTTGTCAACAAAATTATGAAAACATTTCTTAAACATTTCTCTTATAAAAATAATATGCTCTATAAAAATTTTCAAAATAAAAAAGTAGAAAGTAGAAAAAAAAATTGTAGCCCACCTCCCAGAAACGAAAGGGATTTGTTCCTCTCTTACATATAAAATAATTTTTCATAAATTAAACCATATTTAAATATATGTATTTGCTAAAGGTATCTCAGGGAGAGCTTTTTGTAAACTGTGAAGCACAATGTAAGTGTAAATACACAGCAAATGTACATTTATAACGTTTTTCTATATCACTTATAATTCAGTTAACAATTTACTTCTCATTTATGATTTTGGAAAATCATATTTTTACATACAAGATTTACTTTTCAAGTGGGATCCTCAGAGAATACTAATATTCACAGGGTGAATATAGTAGGAAAAAGCAGTCTTGAAAACTCAAGGACCAGAAGTGCAGGAAATCAAGTGATGGAGTCTTTATATACAAACTAAACCACATCTCTTAGACATCTGTTTGGACAGTGATTATAGATTTTTAAAAAATTTGAGTATCAAAATCCTGACATTCATTTTCATCATTTCCTTATGTCAATCCACATCTATATTATTGTAACTGTTTTAACTAGAAATTTGCCATAATTTGAATGGTAAAGTTAAAAGAAAATAAAGAGGACAAAATGGTCTGTTTCCTTATCAGCTACTATATATTTTGGAACCTGGTTTTCTCTGTGTTCCAAAGAGAGTTTGAGGTTTTTTTCTCATGTTCATTTAGAACTTTACCTAGTTTCATTAAAAACACATGTAGGGCCTAAAGTATATTATACTTGGCTTTTCCATAGTCCCAGATGGTAAAAATATCTTTCAGCATTCATGTATGAAGTATAACTATAAAAAAGTGAGACTGATTTTTCAGTAAACATAACTCCCAGATAAAATATTTTACATTCTTCAACATACTTAGTTTGGGAGACTATATATGTACTCCAAAGAGGTTGTCATTCCTCACAACAATTTTTGAAATTGTCTTGAAATTTGTCTTCATAGACAATTTTCAAGCCCCTTCTCCTTTCCTCTACTATATTACACATTTCCCAACACTAACACTCAAATACCCATACACACACATACATACATACATACTTCCTTTATGAATAAAAACTGACATTATTGAATCTGAACATTCCTTTTATTCAAATTAATCAGAATAATATATTTAGATATTATTAAAATATCTTTAGATATATTAAAAACTCAAATTTATTCCCAAAGATAAATCCCAAAAATGTTTTAAGTAATGGCAACTCTATTGGAATAATTTGAATTACAAATCAAGTTCTTTACTTAAAAAATTGACAGGATTCATTTGGAAGTAGAAATTGAGATATGTTTGCTCAAATATTAGTTACATTACTTAACAATAATAACAACAAACACTTATGGAGTGCTTTTCTGTTTACAAGTGATTTCACAAACATTTTTTCTCATTGTATCCCTAAAGTAATCCTGAGAAATGACTCAGATGAAGAAAAGGAGAAAGCCCTTGGTTCCTGCTCTTTCCTACTTCCTGCTGGCTGGAACGGTGATGACCATAGTGATTGTGGAAGCTCAGTGTTGAAGACAGTGGAGCCCTGTCAGCCTGGCCCTGAATGACCTTATAGAACCAACTACCAACTACCAAATGAATTGTTCACCTAGTAGTTTTTATGCGAGAGAGCAGTATACAATTTTTTTCTCTTTAAACCATATTATTTTAGAACCACTTGTTATAACTTTTTCTTTTACCCTCTCTTTTTTCACTCTTACCATTTACATACCATTTGTTATTACTCTAGCCAGTAATCCATGTGGAGGGCAAGCAAATATTTCTCTCAGTCTCTGCAGATGATTTGATTCACATGGTGTTTCTTGTAGCTTTTTTTCACTGCTATTCAACAGATTACTTCCTTCTGTTGGTTCATTTCCATCTACACTTTTGAGATTTACAACTGACTGTTCCTGTGTATAAAGCTGTAAAAAAAAATTCCTTAAAACTGTATATTTGGTGTTCATTTTAATAGAAACTGAATTATCACATCACAAATCAAATTTCCATTACTAAAATCCAGGTTAGCACAGCTTTATTACTAGCTAATCAGCTGGTGCTTAGGACAGAAACTAAACTATAAGTACTTAGCATTGAGTCACTATTTGTGTATTATATATGTTTGAGTCATGTCAAATTTCATTGTTTCATACTACTGGTTTTAAAAACCAGCACATTTAAGATCTAATGCAGGGGAATAGGCAGTAAATATACCGAAGTGGTTCAAAAAAGATTACTATATGTGGTGAAAACCATTTATCTACTTGAATTTAAGCCATAAAGGGGAGAAGGAAGAAATCAAAACCATTCTAGGGGTTAGGATGCAAACACAAAGCATTTCACAGATCCTCCACTTTTCCACCTTCAGGAGCCAGGTGTTAATGGCTTTAGCTGGGAAAACTTCTAGTCACACCTACCCTGAACTGAATGAGTTTGGGGATTAAGGATGGAGAGAATTTTTAATTGAGTGGTAGGGATTGAAGAAAACACAAATCTATCATACATTTAGAAATACAAAGTCCCTTCCTTAAAAGCTGTAATGTTTGATCATAGACTTACCTGTGTTTCTGGAGGCATATAGGTTGTGGATGGTACTAAGTCTTCACGTTCAATTGTTTTATCTTCATCCCCCATGGTTTATAATTAAGAAAAAGACAGTAGGGGGAGGAAGAACAAGATCTGTTTTGAAGGAGAAACAGTATAAAGCATCAATTTGAAAGTCTTTGTAATTAAATGAATGAATTGTTTTTATTTTTTCCCTTGGAACTCTTAATGGCTAAAACACTTTTAATTAAATTATTCTTAAATTCCAATTGAAAATCTTTTTCTTCATTCCAATATCTACCTTTTGAACTCTCTTGAAAAAAGCTTTTGTTGACCAATCATATTTTTATATAATTTTCCCCAACCCATTTTTTGAGTTTTGAAATTTCAAAACATTCTGAGCAATATTACTGTTAAATAGTCCTCTCTAATTAGCCAACTCAATGAAGCAGGAAAGCTCCAGGTAACTTTCCAGTGTTGACATGAGGAATGAGTAACCAAAGGAAAATCTACAGATTCCATCATTTTCAGAGAAACCAGAATCACTTGCAAGGCACTGTGGATAACCAAAGATTACCAAAACACATTATTTGCTCTCCATTGTCTCACAATATAGCAGTAAAGATAAACTTATACCAAATAACTAGAAAACCTGAAAGGTAGACCCTAGCTTGGCTCAGCCGACACCTACTTCAACCCCTTCTCTCTTGCCTTCCCAATCCATAGAGATTGAAAAGCTCTAGTCACTTTTGTACCGATAGTTGGCCATGTGTCATAGTTTTGTCCAATGAGATATAAGTGGGAGTCCCTGGGGAGGGCTTCTATTCACAAAGAATAAGGCAAGTCTTTTGAAGATCATACTTTTAATCTTTGTTCTCTAACATTTCCACTTCTCCTGCCTACAATGTAGATACAAGACCTAGAGGTGCAACAGCTGCTTTTCAACCATGAGAAAAAAGTCCTGTGCTAAGGACAGTAACTATGACGAGAGCAGCTGGTTCCTTGATGATGTCCTTGAGTTGCTACATCAATTTTAGTCTGCCAAGATTTAAAGTAATTTTTAAAATCACTTTAGTCAAGTTTTCTTTTACTAGTAACCAACCTTATCCTTTTAAAAAAATATTAAATAGTTTTATTGAAAAACATTCACATACCATACTAGTAACCAACCTAATTAGTTTTTTTTAAAGATTTATTTATTTATTTCTCCCTCTCCCCACTTGTTTTGCTCTCACTGTTTGCTCTCTGTGTGTTCTTCTGTGTCTGCTTGTCTTCTCTTTAGGCGGCACTGGAAACCATCCTGGGATCTTCCAGAGTGAAGAGAGGTGCTTAATCTCTTGTGCCACCTCAGCTCCCTGGTCTGTTGCATCTCGTATTGTCTCTCCTGTGTGTCTCTTTTTATTGCATCATCTTGTTGCGCCAGCCCTCCTGAGCCGGTCAGCCCTCCTGCGTGGGCCAGCTGGTCACATAGGCCAGCTTGTCTTTCACCAGGAGAACCCGGGAATTGACCCCTGGCTCTCCTATATGGTAGACAGGAGCCCAATCGCTTGAGCCACATCCGCGTCCCCCAACCTAATTCTTAACTAATACAAGTGTGGTGAATATTATGATAAAGGTATGAACTACAAACCTTGGTAGAACCAAAGAGAAAATTATGTTAGAGAAGAGAAAATCTAACTTAACACATATTTAAGTGCCTAATATGGACCAAGCACTATGCTAGGCCCCAGAAACCCAAATTTATTAGATAGGATCCCAATATCAAGAAATAATCTTCTCAGTTTAACAATGCACTGAGATGTTTGCATTTAAAATTTTAGAGAAAATTACAGGCTTTTCACATCATCACCACCACCACCATTTTTCTTCCCCACAAAACAGAATGTTAACAAGAGCAGCATCTCAAAACACCTCAGGTTGATTTTTATTATATATGATAATAATATATATAATTTAAATTTAAAAGCTCACTCCAAAGTTTAGAATAATAATGAGAAAGGGAGCATTCTGCCAGGAAAAGGATGGGCTCAGAGAATGCTGGTCTTGAAGACATGGAGGCGTGAAAGGCAGCAGGATTAAGGGGAAACTGTGGTACATGTGGTAGGCTGAGAGCAGAGGGAGATGAGGTTAGAGAGTAAGGCATAGAAGATCTATCCCAAACCATGGCACTTGGCCTTCACCTTTTAAGGGAATAACTTCTTAATATCATGGTAAATGATGAGGGCTCAGGAGTTGGACAGATCTAGGTATGAATTCCAACTTCATCATCAACCAAATTACTTAGCCTCTTTGTGACTAATTCCTTATCTATAAAATGGAGATAAGAATAGTCCCAACTTAAAAAAAAAAAAAAAAAAAAAAAGAATAGTTCTAATTATGCACATGATAAGCATTCTATTTTGTTGGCTATTGTTAGCCACTGGCATTCCTTCTCTCTGATTACTATAAATCTCTTAAGTATCTTTTTTGTTTTTCCTATTAAGAAATTTACTACTTAATCCCATTGATTTTCTTTTATCATGCTTTTTACCTCTTTCTGTCAAGGCCAACTTTTTTTTTTTTTTTTTTTTTGGTAATAATAAACTTTATTTTTAGAAAAGTTTTAGATTACAGAAAAGTTACATGGAAAGTATAGGGAATTCCCATATAACCCTCCCCCTTCCTCACCCACATTTCCCCCTGTTAAAGCATCTTACATTAGTGTGACACATTTGTTACAATTGATGAACCAATACTGAAGCATTGCTACTAACCAAGGTCTATAGTTTACATTATGGTTTACACTTTGTGCTGTACAGTTTCATAGATTTTTGACAAATGTATAATGACATGTATCATTGCAATATCATATAGAACAAATCCAATGCCCTGAAAATACTGTTCATAATCATTGGGTTTTAAAATTACAATATGTTCCCTATTAAGAAGGCAGTTTTGACAAATTAGAAAATAAGCAGAAATTATCTTATTTGTGGGGCCATAAGAAATGTCACAAAATCCTTAGCAGTAGGTTTCTACTCTTTATTCACAGATAGGCTGTTAAGGCCTCATGCTCTACCCAGTACTCCAGAGGGAGTGCTCAGGTGAGGCCTGGCCAATGAAGGAATTTCTTCTACCTCACCCCCAACATTGATTGTTCCAGGTATGAGCATGTGGCCCATACCTGGTTGATGAGAGTCAGCTTTGGAGTGTTTAGTAGAACTATTGGGAAAGAGCTATTTTTCTGTTAGGATTAAAATATATAATACAGTAGCAGATGTAGCTCAAGCAGTTGGGTACCCGCCTTCCACAAGGGAGGTCCCAGGTTTGGTTCCCAGAGCCTCCTAAAGCCATCTTAAAAAAGAAGAGTGGGGTTGGAGGACTTACTTCCCAATCTTAAAACTTATTACAAAGCCACAGTAATCAAAACAGCTTGGTACTGGCACAAGGATAGACATCTAGATGGAATCAAATTGAGAGTTCAGAAATGGAATCAAATTGAGAGTTCAGAAATAAACCTTCACATTTATGGCCAATACATTTTTGACAAGAAGACAAAGACCACTCAATGGGGAACGAATAGGTGGCTTTGGTGATTTGAGGCCCCTTACCATTCCAAATAAATTTGATGATTGGCTTTTCCATTTCTTCAAAGAAGGTTGGTGGAATTTTGTTTGGAATGGTGTTGAGACTGTAAATCACTTTGGGTAGAACTGGTATCTTAACAATAGTCTTCTAATCTATGAACACAGAATGTCCTTAAACAAATATTGTTTATATAATCTGAATTATGAGTTAATTTGGCAAATGACAACTTGCCACCAAAGTATGCCTTAAGTTTCTAATGATTAAGGAGCTTTTCTTTTTTTAAAATTCCAGTTAAATTGAGATGCTTTGAAGAAATTTTTTTTTTTTTTTAAGATTTTATTTATTTACTTTATCCATTTTAAACCCCCCCTTCCCCATTTGCTGTTTTTGTGTCCATTTGCTGGGCAATTCTCTGTGTGTGTTTCCTGCCATTTCTTCTCATCCTCCTCCTCCAGTCTTCACCAGGATTCGATCCTGGAGACCTCCGATGTAGGAGAGAGGTATTCTGCTGCCTGCGCCACCTCAGCTCCTGGCTTCTGGAGCTTTCGGAGCATCTCGTCTTGTCTCTCCTCTGTTACGTCATCATCCTGCTGCATGGCTCCCAGGGCCCGACAGCTCAGCAGCACACAGAGCCGGGCAGCCCATGCGCTTTCTATATATATTTTTTTAATTTTACCGGGAGGTCCCGGGGATGGAACCCAGGTCCCTCCATATGGCAGACGGATGCCCAACCATTTGAGCCACATCCGCCCCCTGAAGATTTTTGTATATTAGAAAATTATACTGAGAACTATGAAGGCAAGGTACATTTTAAGTAAACACTAAAAGTGTCTATACACAGAAGCAAAACTTTTTTCAATCAAGAAATTGTATTATTCAGACTGATACACAGCCTACAAATTGTATTAGAAAAAAATTATCCTGCTTAAAATGACAAATTTTCATAAATTTCAAAATTGAGTAAAGAACCTCAAATTAATCAAAATTCTGTGACTCAAGGGAAGCCGATGTGGATCAAGCAGTTAAGCAGTTGAGCACCTGCCTACCACACGGGAGGTCCTGGGTTGGGTTCCCAGCACCTCCTAAAAATAAAAAATAAAAAAATAAGCAGACACAGAGAACATACAACAAACAGACACAGAGAGCAGACAATGGGGGTGGGGAGAAATAAATAAATAAAATAAATCTTTAAAAAAAAATTCTGTGACTCAAAAATGGATTTTGATGGAAGAATGAGGTTTGAGCTAAGTCAAGGGATGTGGCTGTTATGGCTGTTGTGATTGCCCACTTGCCAACTGTTTTTTAAAAGCATAAGCAAAAGCTGGTGGTCATCCACGCAGCTTTTTAGCATGGGTAATATTCAGAAATTCTTACAGGGCTGATTCACATACCTAGAAACTATCTGAGGCTTAATTTGAGCTTTATTTTCCAATATTAGTGCCACAAAAATCATAGAGCTGTGAACGTGAAACAAAGACTTAGTCTTTCCTCCGAATTTCAAGAAAACTGCACATATAAGTAGAATATAAGAATATAAGAAGTTCTGTATATTTATATGAATGCACACAAATGTATATAAATAGAAAAAGAAACACCTATTAACAATAGTTGCCTTTGGGGGGGGGAAATGGAGCTAAAGTGGTTAGACTTCCATTTTTACTCTCTTTCTTTCTGGATTAAAATTTTTAAAAATTCTCATGCAATTTTTTTTTTTTTTTAAAGATTTATTTATTTATTTATTCATTTATGCCCCCCTTGCTGCTTGTGCTCGCTGGGTCAGCTAACCACGCCATGCGGGCGGGCCTGCCTTCACCAGGAGGCCCCGGGAACCGAACCCGGGGCCTCCCATATGGTAAACAGGAGCCCTACTGATTGAGCCACAGCCGCTTCCCTCTCATGCAATTTTAAAATACATTTTAAAAGAATCTATGCAATTCTTAAAGCACTAGAGAAAAGAAAATTATATAGCTTTCTTTGGTAATATTTTTCATAGATAACAATCTGGTAATTTGATTGTAGGTAACTTAATCTCACTTGCCACAATTTAAGGTCATTTTTTGTTTATGGCTTTCAAAGAATATGCAGAACTGCCCAGAATGCTCTATAGCAGCAGTTTTTGTATATTTTTTAAGTAAAAAATCTTTCATAAGATGAAACCTTATCTTAAAGTCCAAAAAATGAAGCAGAGAAAGGTGAAGCTGCAGGAGCCCTATCCACTTACCCCTGTTCCCAATGGCATGTGAAGTACACTTTGAAAATCACTTCTGTAAATATACTTTTATATACAGAGAGATGTTTGTTAAATCAGCCTTCTCTTTTCCAGGTACTTTATTAGTCTAAATGTCTAAAAGTGCTTTCTGTAATATTCCAGGGAGAAATAAAAATAATTATCCATTTGCAAATATTCATAGATTCTTGGTCAAGTCAAATATGCTTACTGCTATCAACTGAATTGCTGCTAAAAGATCATTATATGGAAAAAACTGGTAACTATCATTCTTTTGTCTTGTTTCGTCTGTGATATGGACAGGCTGACATTTAATGAGGTAATCTTACTGAAAATTTATATATATGGCTAGAATATTGCTATGTATTGTACCTATGTATTTGAAAGAACACCACCATGACTGCTCATTAAGTATACTATAATGATTATAATAAGAAAGACCTCCTACATTTGGTGTTGATTCATTCATGTGTTGTAAGTGTTGGCTCACATTCTTATATAACATTTCTATATAGAATATATAGAAACTTTCCAGTCTCTGGATTCTTCTTATCAACTCTGATCCAAAAATGCTCATTTCCCAAAAGGAACTCAGTGAGGAATTTAGATCAGGCTGCAGCACAGGGCTTAAAACTTTCCTTGACAAATAATTACTGAAATGACTAAGAATGAGTCCCTGAATGAGAACGACCTTATCTGAAACTGTTAGGTGTGCTTACCACACGGGCCAAGTTACCTAAGGAAAACAACTGCTGTTCTATTTGGTTAACTGATATAGTAATTTTGTTGAATCATTATGAAGTAAAATACTACATAATGAGATATGAGTAAAGGGAAATTATTCTTAGGTAAGGAAGGACCCAATACCAGCTTCTTTCTCCACTAATCTTTTTTTCCCCACTAAAAGCAAGGGTATATAAAATCTAGAAACAAATAAATATTACTTCTAGATCCATTAAAATCAGAATCCCCAGAGATTGAACCTAGGAATGTTTCTAAACCTCCCAAGTTTGACAGACACTACTTATTACCTACCCAACAGCCATTTGTTCAGGGATACCAGTGGGTTCCTTCCCCAGCTCTAGGGATGAATCAAATTGGCCTAATGCAGTCTCTGTAATTCCATTCCTCCATGCCAGTTTATTAGTTTAGGGATGAACATGATTCATTTTTTGCCAGTGGAATTTGCAGGTAAGGATTTGGGGTGTCAATGAGTAAGATTTTCCTTACTAATAAAAAAACAGAGAGGCAAGAGGAGAAGTTTCTTTTTGTCTTTAAATTCCCTTGTGTGTAAGGTGTGTGGAGGTGTTGGAAGGAGATTGTATTGTATTTCTTGGTATTCTAGCAGCCATCATTTACACATGAAGAAAAAGTCAAGATTAGCACAGAGAAAGTGACCTAGAGCCCTAAAGCAATTTTTGGTTCTGGGAAGAGGGGTGCTGCTATTACAAATACCTGAAAATGTAGAAATGTCTTGGGAATAGGGTAATGGGTAGAAGCTGGAAGAATTGTGAGGCATTTGTTAGGGAAAGACTATATATTGTTTGAAAATATATTGGTAGATGTATAGATGCTAAATTCCTTATTTCGATGAGGCTTTAGAAGGAAATGATGAATGTATTATTGAAAATGGAAGAAAGTTGATCCTTGTTATAAAGTGGCAGAGAACTTGGAGAAATTGAGTTCTGATGTCAGATGGAAGGCAGGATTGAAAGAGATGAACTTGGATATTTAGCTGAGAAGATTTCCAAGCTAAGTGTAGAAGGTGTAGCCCAGTTTCTCCTTGCAGTTTAGAGTGAAATGAGAGAGAGAAGAAATAAATTGAGGATTGAAGTATAAGCACAAAGAAACCAGCAACTGATGGAAAATCTGAGCCTATCCACATAGTGTGCTGTGAGACTAGGCTCAGAAGTGACTCTGTCAGGGACCTCCCTGAACTTTTAGGAAGTGAGTCTTCAGAGCATAGGGTTCCACATGAGGATTAACAGAATAATTTTTGCTAAAGAGAGTGTGGCTGCCATGGATCCAGTCAGCATCTAAGTGGAATTCAGGATTGGAAATGCAGTTATCCAGGAAGGATCTTTGCCTATGGTTTAGATGCCCTGGAACTGCACACAAAGCCGACAAGGTTTTTGCCAAATGTGTGTGAGCAGAACCAGTGCCAACCTAGGCTTAAAGGGACAGAGAAGGGATGAAATGCAGGAAGAATGACTTCAAGGGCAGAACTCTGCAAGCAAAGGTCTGGACCTGTAGGATTTTAGGTCATCATAAATTAAAATTTGATTTTCTTCACTCAGAGAATATTAGGATAATGGGATTATCTATTTATTCTCTGAAATTTGCAGATTAAAACACTTAGCTCCTTTTGCCTTAAGTAGAAGTGTCATTATTTCTGATTTTTTTCCTCCATCAGTTGAGAAAAGGATTAAGTAGATTAAAAACAAAGAACTAGTTATAACTTTTTGAGCTCACTGTTACTAAGTTAGCAACTCATTCCAGCAGTGGTATCATTAAAACAGTTAATACTGAGTTACTGGATAAGATTAACTTGTTTGAATTTTTCCAGTGTATTTAAGAATGTACAGAAATATATATGCCTAGGTATTCAAGTCCTGCAGTGGGTAATAAGTGAACTTACTGCTTTGTGTTTCTAAGTTGCCTTGCATACTTAGATATTGTCACTCAAATCTTTATTCATTGATGTTTTCAAGTACAAGGTTGGATATATTACAGCTGTTATTTGCCATAGGAACTTAAAGTGTTCTGAGATCAAATTTTTGAGTGCCTTTTAGTGCAGAAAGTGTAGAAAACATGAAAATGTTTTCAGTACTTGTATTAGTTAGCCAAAGGGTTGCTGATGCAAAATACCAGAAATCTGTTGGTCTTATAAAGGGTATTTATTTGGGGGTAGAAGTCCACAGTTACCAGGCCATAAAGCATAAGTTTCTTCCCTCACCAAAGTCCATTGCCATGTGTTGGAGCAAGACAGCTGCCGACGTTTGCCAGGTTTCAGGCTTCTTGGGTTCCTCTCTTCCCGGGACTCCGTTTCTCTCTGGGCTCAATTCCTCTGTTTCCTCCACAAGGCCAGCTGTAGACTCTCAGGCAAACGGCTCATGTCTTTTCCTGGGGCCTTCTCTCCTTCTGCACGATCAAGCTCTCTTACTTCCCGGGGCTCCAGCTCAAGACTCCAACATCAGAACTACTACAACGCTGTCCTTTGCCTTGCCTTTTATATATGATTCCCCACCCACCAAGGGGCGGGGCTCAACATCCTACTGATGTGGCCCAGTCAACGTTCTAATCATAATTTAATCATGCCCAGATTAACAAACCAGTTTACAAGCATAATCCAATATCTATTTATGGAATTCATAACTATATCAAACTGCCAAATCACTACAGTACTGTATAGGGTTCTTGTGATTATAAAATAGCCTCATTCATTGTTTGTGTGAGTATTTGTGTTATTTTTGTACCAAAAAAAAAAAAGGCCTGGACCTAAATGAGGTTGGGTCAAGAGTGGGCCCACTCATATGTGTGGGAAGGGTGGGCCCACCGCTGCTCTAGGTAGGTACAAAGCCATCTGCTCCAGCACGTGGAGGGGGCAGGCCTTGAGCCCTGTTGTTCCGAGAAAGTGGCACCAACACAATGCTTGGAGATGGTGGGGCTATCTGTGGAGAGCCCAGCCGCCACACCAATACTCAGAGGGTGAGGCCTGTGTCCTGGCCTTAGCAGGGAACCTGGCCCCCATTCCAATGCTCAGAGAGAGTGAAGCCTACACCCCAGTATTTGGGAAGAGCATAGCTGCTGTGCAAGCACTTGCAAGGGGTGGGGCTGCCGTGTCATCAGGCCCAGAGGACCAAACATTGATCCACAGATGTCTCTCAGATTAAAATCAAGTAGAGTTTGCCCCGCTGGATTGTGGATTTGTTTGGGAACTGTGACCCCTGCTTTCCTTCCAATGTTTCCCTCCTGGAATGGGAATGTTTATTCCTTGCCTGTCCTACCACTGTAATCTGGAAGTAGAAAACTTGTTTTCTTGGTTTCACAGGTCCATCAGAAAGAGGAATTTTGCCCCAGGATGGACCACACCCAAAACTGATTTTGATGAGATTTTATACTTAATGATTGTTCTAAAATGGCTTAAAACTCTCGGGAGTTGTGATAGAATGAATGTATTTTGCATGTAGGAAAAACATGTCTTTTTGGGGCCCAGAGGGCAAACACTGGGGATTGAATCATGTCTCCCACAGAAGCATGTTCAGGTCCAACCCCTGGCCCGGTGGGTTTGAACCCATTCGTACATAGGACCTTTGAAAATGTTTTTAGTTTAGGTGTGCCTAAACTGAGTAAGCATGGGCCTTAAGCCAATTTGGCTGAAGTCCTTGTATGCACAGGAAACCGGACACAGAAGGAGAAGCCACAGGAGCCACCAGAAGCTGGGAGTCAGCGCAGCCAGAAGAGAAAGGTGAAGATGCTGTCATGTGCATCACCATGTGACAGAAAAGCCCCAAATCAAGTATCACTGGCAGCCAGCCCCCAAATGCCATAGTCTTCAGGGAGAATGCATTGATTTTGGATTTCTTCTAGACTTAAAACCATGAGCCAATAAATTCCCATTGTTTAAGCCAACCCCTTGTGTGGTATTTGTTTTATCAGCTAGGAAACTAAAACAAGCCCTGATACCATTGAGCTACTAAACAAACCCTGGAACCAGTTACCTCCAGAATCTTGTGTGGGAAAAGTAAACTTGCATTTTAGAAGCCACTGTTGGCCAAAAATCCTGCTGCTTTTAGCCAAAGGCATCCTAACCAATATAGCAGGTGATTCTGATACATAGCCAACTCTGAGAAGCTCTGATGAAAAGAAGTGATGAGAAACCTTTGGCTTACATGTGTCACTTTAGTTTCTTGATGCAGTCTAAAACCTTCATAGAGCATTAAAGATGAGTACATTGCCTTTTACTGATATTTTTCAAAAATGCCCAGAAAATAACATTTAAGTACCGAAAAATCAGTGCCAGTTTTTCACTGCCATTCTTTTAAGCAACAGAAAAGATGATATAAATATATTAATATACTCCCCTCCCCATACCTGAAATTCAATTGTAGTATTTTAATAGTGAATGAAATTTAAAAGTTGGCCTTATAGACATTTGATTGTTTTCTAAATTTCTACTTAGGCAACAAACAAAACAACAACAACAGCAGCAAAACACTGCCACCATTTCCTGGGGTTTTACTTACTACTTTCGATACTTGGTAAACTTTTACAGTTATTCACAATCCGGCTCATATGTCACCTTCTCAATTAGTATTCCCTAACTACACTTAACCTAATTCTATCACTAGTCTTTCTTTCTCTGAGGATTCATTCAGCAAATATCTATTAAGCTCTTCTATGCTACTGCCCTTGTGCTGGTGATTCAGAAGTGAACAAGTCTGACATAGTTCCTATCTCACAGTTTGCAGTTTAGCAAGGGAATAGGTACATAATTTCTTAGCAACCACAATAAAATGTGGTAAGTGCTTTAATTTTGGCATATGAGAGAGCAACTCCATCCCTGCTCTATCAGTGAAGTTCAACAGGCTTTTACTGGGTTTCTATGATGTGCAAGGCACAGGAGAGAGAAAGATCAATAAAATGCCATCCTTGTTCTTTAAAGGATGATAGAGACTGCTATGTATTTATCAAAACCAGTTTTCTCTGCTGTGTGGGCACACAGATCATTTATATTTCCCAGCCTCTTTTGCAGGTCAGTGTAGTAGGAGACTGAGTTCTAGCCAATGGAATGTGGACATAAAGCATTCTACTTCCAGTCCTTGCCTATAAGAAACCTCCCAAGCAATCCTCTACATACATTCTCTTTTCCTGTCCACTGCCTAGAAACTAAAAACTTCAAAGCCATAATATAAAAGAAGTTTGAGTTCCTGAATCACTAAGTAGAAGGCCACCAGGTGAACACTTGATTGGGCTTTACATGAGTGAGAAATAAGCTTCTACTGTGTTAAGTTTCTGAGATTTGGGGAATTTTTGTAGCAGTTAGTGTTAGCTTAAGGTAATTTAATTATGATGTGACAGATATAGAAATAGAGTTAAACAAGGGAGGAGGAGTGTTGCAGTTCGGCAGTTTGATGTAATTATGAATTCCAAAAATATAATTGGATCATGCTTGTAAACTGATCTGTTAATCTGGGAATGATTAAGTTATGATTAGGGTGTTGACTGGGCCATGTCAGTAGGGTGTTGAGCCCCACCCCTTGGTGGGTGGGGAATCGAATATAAAAGGCAAGGCAAAGAATAGAGTTGAAGCAGTTTTTTGAGAAGCAGTTTAGATGTTGGAGAAAAGGCCCCAAAAGAAGAGAAGTGAGCTGTTCGCCTGAGAGTCTACAGCTGACCTTGTGGAGGAACCAGAAGAGCTAAGCCCAGAGAGAAACGCAGCCCCGGGAAGAGAGGAACACAAGAAGCCTGAACCCTGGCAAACGTCGGCAGCTATCTTGCTCCAACATGTGGCAATGAACTTTGGTGAGAAGAAACTTAATGCTTTATGGCCTGGTATCTGTGGACTTCTACCCCAAATAAATACCCTTTATAAAGACCAACCCATTTTTGGTATTTCACATTAGCACCCCTTTGGCTGACTAATATAAGGAGTTATTGCCCTGCCTGCCTGAGGTCAAGTGATGCTTGAATCAAACTTTGGGAGATAACTTAGTCTCATTAAAAAAAATTAGATTAAGATCATTCCAGGCACAGAAACCGCAGGAGCAAAGGATGATGTGCAAAAAGGAAAGTGTGCAGTTCTGTATTAACACAGCCTCATGCGCAAGATGTGAAGCAGTAGGTGGAAAATGGAGATGAAAACACTGACTGTAAATCCTTGCCCCACTGCTTCCTAATTGGGGCATCTAGGGCAAGTCACTTAATTAGTCTGGGCAAGTTTCCTCAACTGTAAAACGATGAAAATGCTTATATCACAGAAAATCCTAAAATAGAACCAAATATATCATGGTTTTTTTTAGGTACCTCCTAAAAAAAAAACAAAACAAAACAAACAACAAGCAAACAAATGAAAAACACCAGCTCAGGGGAACCAATGTCATTCAGTGGCTGAGCACCGGCTTCCCACATGCAAGGTCCTGGGTTCAATTGGCCTTGGTACCTAAAAAAAATCCCAAAATAGCAGGAAGGTGGCCTCTGCCTCACGCCTGCCTTTAAGATCTCATACAAGTCATCTACTTACTGGACCCTAATTTTGCATCTAGGACTATAGCTGGAAGAGAGTCTGAGAAATGTTTCTAACTTTCCAGTTTCTGCAGGACAAGAAGACACACTAGAAGCAGGAGAATGGATGTGAATGCCAAACGTCCACAGCCAGCATCAGCCACTTTGGTATGGGCCCCAGAACTTAGTCCTAGGTCACTGACTCTTTTCCACCTACTCTATAACATCTTGGATGAAAGCTCTAGAAAAATGGCAAAAATGTAGTCAACAGGGTCATAATTAAGTAGGCTAGATAATATATGAATTAGTCACTTTGCTCCATTAATTAGTACAGCCTGAATCACACAGTACCTAGTTACCTGTTTAAGTATATTCTGATTCATTCCATATAAAGCTCCCGAATGATGGAAATCTTATTTAAATCATATTTGAATCTCCTGCCCCATGCCTGCTTGGCACATAAAGACACACAGGCATTTGCTGAATTAAAAAGTTTCATTTTTGACTTTGAGAGAAACAGTAGACCAGAATTTCAAAAGAGTACAGTTCAGCAGCAGCCTTAACGGTCGGTGGAGGCCCCATTATAGAAAAGAGGTGGGGAAAAGGGGTTTTAATCTTTCAGTGAGAAGAGAGTTTGATCTGGTAAAGGTAGCTACTCTGCCGAAAGCAGGTGCTGTTGATTTCTTGATGGAAGGCTAAAGGAAAGGGTGTCTTCCTGCGATTAATTTTTTTTAAGGCAACACATCACACTTATGTCTAGAGAGGCTAAAGGAAAGGGTGGCTTCCTGCGGTTAATCTTTTAAGGCAACAAACCCATCACATACATGTATAGGGTGAGACAACAAGGATGAGATAAAAAGCTGATGCCAGATAAGTTAAAAAAAAGCTGCGCCCTGAAACTGCGCTTTGAGCAGGTGATTATGTTCAGAAGGAATCGATGTTTCTTAGCACCTCGGGGGGTGCTAACCTCTTTCACAAAATACACACCCTCTACCTGTTTTGAAAACGAAAACAAAAACTAGAAAAACCGATACCTAACAATAGCTAACAACAAAGCAACCACACGCAGAGTCACGGGGTACGCCTCCTCGCCAGTCACTCACCGCACGTTCGCTGATGCTAAACCATTTATGGACTACCTGCTGCTGGGTCGGGGTTTCCTACACAGCAGAGCAGCTACCTCGGTGCATCTATTGATAGTCAGCCTTCGATATAAGGGTTTGAAAAAGAAAAGAAAAAAATAAAGTAAATAGATAAAAACAAGAACAAGAACAAAAAGTCATCGGGTTAAATCTGAAGGGGGTGGTTCCTGGCTCTGGTCTCTGGAACCGGTAGGCGGCCTATTTTATTTACCCGTAGTTTCTCCAGGGACCACTCACCTCACGGTCTCCTGCGCAGTCGCGACCCGGCTCTGCCAGATCGATTTGGAAATGGGCCAAAAGAGGGGTCTGCGGGAAAACCCCGGCGCCGGGCCGAGCCTCAGCGGGCTGGGTTTCCCGAGTGGCAAGGAGGGGTCGGAGCTGCGGTTCTTGCAGGTAACGGAGAGTGGGGACCACGCCTTCTCTGCTCTCCAGCCGCGCGGCCTCAAGGCGGGAGGCCTGGACCAGCGGCGCCGGAGGAGCTCCGGAGACCAGCCCGCGCGGGTCCGGGGTTCGGAGCGGCCACCCGGTTTCAGGATGGCCTGAACCTCAAGCACATTGCTTGTCCGCGGCAGGTGACGCCTGGCGGATCTCTGGTCCACCCGGCCTGACCCAACCACCACGCCCGCTTCCCGGGGCCTCGGGCGGGCACGGTGCGGCCTTTCGGGTGTTTGTTCTTGCCTGCTGCTTCTCCAGTCCCTGAAGCCAGGAGGAGCGCGCTCCCACGGGAGGAACGACCAGGCACCACGTCTAGCTCTACAATGAAGAGGCCCGGGGCGAGAAAGCGCAGCCCTGGGGTCTTCAGGAGCCAGGAAAGTGTAGCCCGGCAACCTATTGCTTGGTTTATGGTTCCCTTAACCAACCTCTAAATTTTGTATTTTGTATTTTTACTCCACCTTTTATTTGTACTTTTTAGAAGTCTTCTCAGGTGCTTTGGAAAAACAGGACTCTTTCTGCAGGTGACCAATTCAATGGTGGGATAAAAAAACTTTTTAAGTTTCCTTCCCCTTTTTAATCGCTTCTTTAACACGTGCTCTTCGTGCTGTATTTTTTTTTTTTTTTTAAGATTTTTATTTATTTATTCATTTATCCCCCCCTTGCTGCTTGTGCTCGCTGGGTCAGCTAACCACGCTGTGCGTGGCAGGCTTGCCTTCATTAGGAGGTCCCGGGAACCGGGCCCGGGGCCTCCCATATGGTAAACGGGAGCCCTACTGATTGAGCCACAGCCACTTCCCTCGTGCTGTATTTTATTAGATTTTAACCCTACTATCAGCAGTTTGATTCATTTTCATTGATTCCTCACACTTCCATGTCTTCCGTTCCTCTATATTTTCCCCTCTTAACTGTATGTCTCCACGCGCGCGCCCCTTTAGGATGACTTTCATTTCCTTCAGAAATAAAAATTTTCTTACCTGTTTTCCACTTCTTTAAGCAAGTGCCTATGATTTGTTTTAATCACCGATTTTCAGGCTAGAAGGACTGTCCCGGTATATTTTTCCACCAAGCACAGACCACTCATTCTTCCTCTCTCAGTTCTTCCTTGTGGAGTAGAATGGATGAGCCTAGGTTTCTTCCTCTAATTCCCTTCTTCACAACATCCAAGAAACAATGATTTTCCTGAACTGAACTATTTCTTTCCTAAAGCTTGCAAAAGTTTCGAGTGACACCCAGCTTCCTCTTACAACACGAATGATACAGATTTTTCTTTTCTTTTTTTTTTTTTTTTTTCAGTCATATGATCTTCACTGATACATCACCTGATTTGATCCACATGATTTTGGAGAACATTGAAATTTTTTGGGGGTAGAATTTTACGTTTTAAAATTTATAATGTTTTACACTTTATGGTTAGTTCTGACAGCTCTGAGAGAGCATTTACTAATGTTAGAATCCATTTTGTAGGATTGATCTTTTGTTTAAAATTCATTTGTTCATGGCTATACATATACATACATATACATGACATATTTATAAGCTCCAGTGTTCCATAATATCACTTGATAAGATGTTATAGCATTTTGATTATTATACACCAAAAGAAACCCACATCATTTAGCCCAATTCTCTAATTTCATAAACCAGAAAACTAAGTTTAGTGACTTTGTCTATGTCGCCAACCAAGCCATCATGATCCAGTATTGTAATAGCTGGTCCATAACTCCAAACCAAAAAAAATGCCAGTTAAAACATTCTTCCCTGTGAATTTTAACTTCTCTTCATCAACTGTATAATTTTATTTCTCATACTTAAATATTATCCTTTCCTTTTCCATTACAAAAATTTCCTTGCTATATTGGAGAAAAGGCTAAGAAATACTGCTCATTTATTTAGTATCTATTTGTCCACCACAACATTTTGTCTTTAAGGTAGCAACAAATAAACAAAATTCAAACGTAAAACACTAAAACTAGAATTAAAAAAAAAACAAACAAAAACTTCTCCCTAAAAATCTATTACTTAAACCTTTTCTTGAAATTTTTCTTTTTCTTTTACTGTATAACATCAGGAATGTTTCATTTTTTCCCCACCTGTTATATGATGTATTTGTATTTATCCAGAAACTATTTTCAGATTTCACATCCTCTAGTCTGTGATCCTGGACTTATTTATTTATCTTTAATCTAGAAAATATCCCTCAAACTGACAATATGTCCACTTAATTAACTATATGTTTCTTAGGCCCATGTCAAATATCACTGCCTATTTTAATAAGGATAGTGTACTTAGATGAAGAAAATTGGGGGCGCATGTGGCTCAAATGGTTGGGTGTCCGTCTGCCATATGAAGGGACCTGGGTTCGATCCCCGGGACCTCCCGGTAAAATAAAATACATATATTTAAAAAAAAAAAAAAAAAAAAAGATGAAGAAAATAGTGCTTAACCATTATAGTGACAACATTCATTGAGTACCAATACTTGATTATTTATCTATTAGGTAACAGATGAACAATATATTTCTGGGTTAAGAAATATAAACTTTTACTCCAAGTTATTGAAGTCAAACTCCTGCCCTTGGTGTTCATTTATAATAACGTACAAATTTTAAATTAGGATTCACATATGGACTAACTGCAGAATTGGACAAAATATTTGAGTGTTGGAAAATAGAAATAAAGTAAAAATTAATATTCTTTTTCCCTAAAAACATCTTTTTCCTTCATATTCACATTTTAATATCATATGCTTACAAATGGAGGTTTATTTTTATTTATTTATTTATTTATTTATTTATTTATTTATTTATTTATTTTTAAAGACGTTTTGGGTTATATAAAAGTTACATCAAAACTATAGGGGATTTCCATATACCCTGTCTCCTCCCCCTCTCACACTTTCCCCCATTAACAACATCTTTCATTAGTATGGTACATTTGTTATAACTGATGAACAAATATTGAAGCATGGGTACTAACTGTGGTCTATAGTTTACATTATGGTTTACATTTTGCACTGCATAATCTTATAGGTTTTGACAAAATGTATAATGGCCTGAGGTTTATTTTTAAAACTATCTTCTTGCAATGATTTCAATAACTTTTTCTTTATCTACTCAAAATGATTTTAGAAGAAAGCAGAAAGAGATTAATATATTTAAGGAGTCAGATTCTTGTAAACAATGATTTCATTAAAAAGCATTTTTTCATGACTACTTGTAGGAGAGGGGCTTATAAGAAAGAGATGATCAGTGCATTTTCTTCATATCCTTGTCCACTGTGTTTGGGGAGAAACTGCTTTCCCAGCAAGGAGATGGTGGAATCACAAGCTCCAACCTCCATCAATGATGACAGGATTACCTGTTATGTAGGCAGACTGCAGTGATAAACAGAAGGAGATAGAATGATTAAAAAGGCTTAACAACAGCCTGCTGTTTAAATGTTTCTATGACTGGAAAAACCAAACAATTTACTCTCATGCTAACAGGAAACCTCACTTAGAATTGAGGAAAATCTGAATTAAAGTTCTAATTACTTAGAACTGCTGAGGTTCTGGAGCTAAATGGCCTCTGGCTGGTGTCTGAATGTCAAGCAGGGTCTGTTTGGTATTTGGTCTCAGAATCTGAAAATCAAGAAATGGCAATGTATAGCCATTTCCAAAATTAGGATAAAGTATAGGCTAAAATAGCACATTTTCATTTGGAAACTCATTAGCCTTCAAAACTGACTGAGTTTTTAGGCCACTAATAAAGTTTTGAACATAACTACATTAGTCATAAAGAGATCATATCAATTGCCAAACAGATCTAAAAAAAAAAAAAAACCATATACTTAATTGATCAATATACATAGGCAATTCTAGGATTTGAAATGCCCTAAATGTGATTTTTAAATTTACATGAATAACAAGTTATTATGATCTATTAGGCTATGAAAAAAATTCTAGTTTCAGACATCCAAACCTTTGCAAATTGTAAAAAAATTGTAGGATTGTAAAAAATACTCCTTTTTCGGGGGATGGGGGAGCAGATATAGCTCAGTGGCTTGAGCGCCTGCTTCCCATGTATGAGGTCCTGGGTTCAATCCCCGGTACCTCCTTTAAAAAAAAAAAACACACTTTTTTTCCCTGTAGAATTTTAATTGTCCAAAGAATTAAAGCTGAAGTGATCCTTGTGATAGAGGTCTAAAGCTCTTATAACTTAAACAGGGATAATGAAGGCTCAAATTTTGTGCTATTAGTTTTAAATTCATCTATAGCCAGAAATGGTAGTAGGTGAGACAGAAAGAAAAGACATCATAATATGAGTACAGGAACTTAAAAAAATTCACTATATGAAAACTGATCGTATAAATAGATAAACTAGAGGATTATTGGTCATTTAGTCAAATAAAAAGATCCCATTCCCCACAAGTTCCTTTAAATGGCAAGCTCTATTACATATATGGACTCGTCTGGGCTGCTCTAAAAAGCCAAAGGTCTTTTTGTTGCATTTCAAGCCAGAGCATTTCCAAATATTTGGTAAACTAAGCTTTGGCACAACAAGGGAAATTTAGCTTATCAGCAGCAGCCCCAGATCAAATGAGCTCTTCTGAAGATACAGAGACAGAGAATACACAAAGAACAGAAGGCTTCCTCCATTAATAATTTAGCTAACAATTTCCCCAACTGAAAGAATTTCAACCCCTCTATTTGTCACATTCACCCACCATTTGATGTGCACCAAGTTAGTATAAAGAAGAGCTAACTCATCAGTATCCTACCTCCTCTCTCACACCTACTCTTTTCCTTCTCATACATTAAAGTTCCCTGGTCACATAATAATCAAAGACATAAAACAGAAGAGGATGTTCTGTTGCTCTATACCTTGTAAATATAGTTCCTGCTTTCTTGCTGTATGCCATTTAAAAATATACAATAGTTATTCAGGAAGAAAATGGTTACTAAAAAGACACAGCAGAAAGCAGATAGAAGTAGGAATTTCCATATATGATGCCAAACAAGTGAGAACTAATGGAAAAAAAGAGCCAGTGGAATTCTCCTAAACAAGTCATCAGTAAAACTAAAAACGTCATGTACCAATTCTTTGTCCCCCGAACACAATTAAAACTGGTTAACCCTCTCCTCATTTCGCTCGAGGATCTCATAATTCTGGAAGTTCATTTGTTAACTTACATCTAATCAGGTTTTCCCATTTTTAATTTTTGACATCAATTAGCTCTCAGAAAATTAAGGAACTTAATTTTTTTCAATCCTCCATTTCATTCATTACAAGCTTTTGTGATGTGTAAATATGAATGAGGAGGAAGCCAGTGGCTCATTCAAAGTCACCTTTGAGCAAATTAATCAAGATTTATTCCTGTCTTGTAAATGCAGCATCTTAGCATAAATATACCATAAATTCTAAAATGGCATTATTTTGATGGGCAAATAGTAGCTAAATGTGATTTAGGGTAATAAATTCTCTGAGAACAGTGCTTACTTCATCAGAAGCCAAATAGACGCAGAGCAGGGCTACCTCTTCTGCGGTTGCGAATCTTCCCGTCTTCTGTCTTTTCAAAAAATCACTCAATGCCTGTGACCAGAAACCATACCAGACATGAGTAATGTGAGCTGAAGTATGTGATCACCTGCAACTCCTTCAGGTGGTCAAAGGCAAGAGAGCTGTACAGAGGTATCACTGACTTGCTGCCTTTCTTAATCATGTATGATACCCAAGAATATTATTCATTGTGGATCAGCCAGGCTCTGATGACCCTCTCATTCAAGCTACGCAAACTATTTGTGTTATACTAAAACCCACAGACAGTGATATTAAAGAAGAGAACATTTTTAACCAAAACTTTTAAACATATTGAAAATAGTGGATGTACCTCTTCAGGATTTGGATTGGCATGTATTCTGTCTTGCAGAGATGGGGTATCAACCGTTCCTAAATCAAAACGAGACATTTGACTTGGTTATTTAGTTAAACTGAAAAAGAAATGGATAGTTTCACCTCTTCCTGCCCAATCATATTACTATGATTTTTAAAACACAGGCCGTGATTCTTTGTGTCACTAGGCAGTGAATCACACAGTGCTCCCAAGGACATATATATATATTTTTTCTTTTTCTTTTTTTTCTTTTTTCTTTTTTTTACATTTCTCAATTAAATGTAATGGATACATATAAAAATTTTTTTTAATCAAACAATATATTACACAATATATTTGGTTCATAGTAACACATTTATACAGTATTTGTCCTTTTGTGTCTGGCTTGCTTCACTTAACATCCATGTTCATCCATGTTGCCATATGCTTTACGACTTCATTTCTTCTTACAGCCCATAATATTCCATCGTGTGAATAGACCACAGTTTGTTTATCCATTCATCTGTTGATGGACACCTGGGTTGTTTCCAACTTTTGGCAATGGTGAATAATGTGGCTATGAACATCAGTGTGCAGATGTCTGTTCGTGTCACTGCTTTCAGTTCTTTTGGGTATATACCCAGTAGTGGTATTGCAGGATCACATGGCAAGTCTATATTCAACTTCTTTAGGAACTGCCAAACAGTCCTCCATAGTGGTTGTACCATCCTGCATTCCCACCAACAGTGAAGAAGTGTTCCTATCTCTCCACATCCTCTCCAACACTTGTAGTTCTCTGTCTTTTTAATAGTGGCCATTCTGATAGGTGTGAAATGATATCTCATTGTAGTTTGATTTGCATTTCCCTAATCATGAGTGATGTTGAGCATTTCTTCGTATGTTTTTTTGCCATTTGTATTTCTTCTTCGGAGAAATGTCTATTCACGTCTTTGGCCCATTTTTTAATTGGGTCATTTGCCAAGGACATATATTTTAACCCATTATATTTATATAATGCTTTACAGATTTTAAGCACTTTTATGTGTATTATTTAATCCTCGCAACAATTCTGGGATATATATACATCATACATGCACATTACCAGTGTGAGATTCCAGATTGCCTCAGTGATCTCAAAACCGTTCTTTGCTTCACCATGGCAATCCTCAGAGACAACTCTGTCTGCCACAGCCTTGGTAATTTCAGTAGATTCTGAGTTTTCCTCATTATCCTGACTATTTTTATTGGCTTCAAATTCCTGTTCTTAACTACTGATTCATGTTTCTCTTGAAAAAATATAATGTAAAATTATTTTTTTTTAAAAATGAGAATGACACTACATTAAAATTTTTTTAAAAAATCCCACAGCTCACATTCCTCTAGAGCAAATTCCCCAGACCATTTTTGTTATCCAAGAACTTGCTGCAGAGGAAACTGAAATAAAGTACACGCTTTCTTGTTTGTAAACAGACATCTGATTGAGGATGGGAAGATAAACAGATTTGAAGGAAACACTTTTTATTGTTATGATAAAAAACTTAAAGTCATGGATTTTTAAGGTGACAACCAGAAGCCACTGAAGATCCTTTGAGGAAACCGTTCCAACTACTTTACAGGGAAGACTAGTCCCACCAGTGGACACCAGTGAAATGAGATAACTCTTTTCAAGGCAGTAGCACCTTCCTTTTACTCTTAGGTGACTACAAAAATTAGACCTACCCCAAATTCCCAATCATTTACTGCACATAAATTTTTTTTCTATTCTTTCAGCTTTCATACCTGCTTCCTATCTTCAGGTATGAGGCAGCCATAATTTTGCTGCTCTTATATATGCAGGTGTATAACAAAATCTTTTAAGAGCAAAAAAATGTATAATCCTCCCCCTCCAATCTTTTAGAAAAATACTCTAGAAAACTGCCTCTTGTTTTTGTGACTTTGTGTAACTATTGCAGACTATTACATATCATTCAGAATCTGAACACCTGAGTTCTAAAAAAAAAAAAAAAAAAAAAACAGATTTCTTAATTTAATTTTTAAAGAACTAAAAATTTAGTTATTTCAAGTTTCAATTTAACTCTTGAGTTTTATTTTGAATTTAGAAGTTCTAAACTAATCCTTTAATAAGTAGAAATATTTCATGTTCCAGTATAAAACACTGAATATTGTTTTTAATATTACAATGACTATATTTCTTTCTTGATACTAATAGTAATGCCTGTTTAGTGTGAAAATTTATAAATTATAGGAAAGCACAAAAAAGAAAGTAAAATTACTTGTCCAATATTACATGTTGATGTATTTTTTTTCCTCTTTTCTTCTTGCATTCCATCTATAGCATATCAATTTTGGAACCAAAATTTAAACCATACCATATTTATAGTTTTTGTACTACTTTTAAATGTATGCTAAACCATTCTCAAGTCATTAAATATTCTTTTGAAACTGATTTTTAAGAAAGGTCGAGATCTAAAATGTTCTCATTCTCAGATTTCCTAGGAGCTTTTGATGTCACTCCAGACCTCCAGGAACCTTACAATATCCCCTCCTTTTCCCCAAAGCCTTAAGGAACCTAACCAGAAGATGATCACTTCTTTAAGGAGTAGAGCAGAAGTGGACAATGGTGGTTTAATACAGCTCTCAGCATCCGGAAGTCAGAAGGCCGGGAGAGCTGAATTGCCTCCAGGACGGCAGGCGGCAGTGAGGTGGCTGGCCACCCTGCAGTGGCTGTGGTCCAGGAAGGACTGAAATAGAAAACTGACTTAAGGTGTAGGGATGAGCACTGCAATTCCCCTATGAGTTATGATTTCCACTGGAGATGCTCAGTCCTATTCCTAATTCTTTTCAAGGTCTCAGGTTTGATTTTTATTTATGGTTTAAAGCCCATTGAATTACCCAGGACATTTGGATGTGACTTTTTGAGAAAGGATGGAAAGCCTAGGCGAGCAGATTGGAAAAAGAACCAGTGAAATTGGAGTTATATTGTTGCTGTAATTCTTCCTGTATCTAAAGGTTTATGAGGTTTGAGGAAACTTGGTGTGGTACAGATTTTGGTATCTGGAAGAAGAGTACTGACATAACAAAAGCCTAAAATGTTGGAGTAGCTTTGAAATCTCAGTGGGAGGAAGTTGTTAAAATTTTAAGAATTTTGAGGAGAGTATTAGAGAAAGCTTGACTTGCTTTGGGTACACCACTCATAGAATTTTGGACTTTAAGGAGGCTGCTGTTGAAAGAAGTGAGGAAAGTATTATTGGCAACTGGATAGAAGGGGATCTTTGTTACACAGTTTCAGGAAGTTTAGCAACACCATTGCCTGCAGTAATGTGGAAGGTAGAAAATGTTCCTAATGCACTGGGTGATCTCACTAAGGCAACTTCCAACCAGAGTGCTGAAAGTGCTGACTGATTATGGTAAAATGTGAGAGGACAGATATAAGCCAAACAAAAGACTGTTAAACAAAAAGAAGCCAGAATTTGCTGATTTTGAAGTTTCCCATTCTCTCCAGAGAAATGGCAAAAAATGCTAATATTAAGAAATGGTTTCCAAGCAAAGACCAAATCCAGGACATTCTCAGGAAAGCATTATCTAAAGCTGAAGCTGAAGGAATGACTATAAAATGATTTGTTGTGACCTCAGAAAGATCAAGTGGTGCTCCATAATGCCATTCAGACAAAACATCTTCTGAATAGATTCGGGGTGTGCCGTCCAGGTCCTCTCAAGAAAACAGTAGGGCTTTAGGAGGCTGTATAGGAGTTGTCCCTCAGCAGAAGTTTCATGTAAAGAAAAGTTTATCTTGGAAAAATTCATTGGTATGGCTTCTATCTAATAGAGAACTCTCCCTCCCCCCAAAATTTAGAGGAGACTCACAAAAGTTTTAAGAGAATTATATCATCAGAAGCAGCACTAGTTTGGTCTGAAAGAAAAAAAGGTAAAGTAGAAAACTATTCAGCTGCAAACACTTGGCATCTTTTATGAAACAGAAAGGATGATTCAGAGGATGGAACTAAGAGCCAAGGAGACTTATTCCTGGGCAGCAGTAGGATTGAGCCCTAATCAAGGAACTTCCAATACTTGCCCAGCTGGATTTCAAAACTGCCATAGACCAATGACTCCTGCATGCCCCTTTTTTGAATAGGAGTGCCTTTGGCAGTTATCCTATGTCTGTCCCACCTTTTACTTTGGGTGTGTGTGGGGGGGCCAGATAACTTGTCTTGTTAGTTCACAGGTTTGCAGTTTGAGAGGAACTATACTTGAGCTGTATTTAAGAAACTATATCTGAGGAGCCTTGTCTGGACCTGGACCTGATACAGATGATGATACTCTGGATTTTGAGCTAGTACCATAATGGTATAGGACTTTAGAGGGCCTTGGAAAGGCATGGGAGTATTTCGCCTGTGAGAGGGATGTGAATTATTGAGGGCCAGAGGACCACGATCTCCAAGACGGCCCCCAGTGATCCTGCCTCCCGCTACTCCCACTCTTGTATAGACCCTTCCCACACTGTACCACGGTTGGTCTGTGCGACCAATAGAATATAGTAGAAGTGATGATATGTCACTTCTGAGATGAGGTTATAAAAGACTGTACCTTCCATCTTGTGCTCTCTCTTGGCTCACTCACTCTGGAGGAATCCAGCTGCATGTCATGAACAGCTCTATGAAGAGCTGAACCCTCCTGCCGTCAGCAATGTGAGTGGGCTTGGAAGTGGGTCCTCCAGCTCCATTCAGACATTTCCGGCTGACTGCTTCCATGAAACTGGGGCTGGCTAACTTGTTAGCTTGAAAGTAGGGTAAAATCTCAGACCCTTCACAGTTCTTGACAAGGGATAGATATATAAGGTGCTACACCTAGGACAACATTATACTATCAGGGGAGTAAAGTAAGTATGGAAGATGCTCTATTTTATAATTCTGAACTTGACTGAAAGGAAAAGAAATACATTTATTGTCTACTATGTAATTGAGTATTTATAATATGTTATTTCACTTAGTCCTTATAACAAACATATGAGATAGATGCTACCATGTTGCATTTACAGATTAAATATTGTATGTGAATTTAGATATGTGAAAAATCTGTGTTTATTAAAACTTTCAATTTCAGAAAGAGTGAAGCAGGCCAGGAAGATTAATTTCTACCCTAACCCAGAACTTATAAGAGCATATTACATATGGCTGGTACCATTAAATGAAAACCATAGAGCGAGCACAATACTTCAGATTAATTCCATTGTCATTAGCATCTGCTGTGTCCATGGCACTGACATATCGTTCCATAGTCTACATACATCTGGTGTTCCAGAGTTGTGACTGTACAACCATCAGCATCATCCCAGACACACTCATTCCTCCTTGGCTTTTCTCCTGTGACTGGCTCAGTGAGTCACAGCTAGAGCATCAGTCTCACAAGTTCCTTGTTCTAGAGATTTTGATAACATATTTTCCAATCTTCTAAAAAGCCCAGCTGTTAAAACAGCCAAATTTTCCAACTCATTTTGCCATTTATTCCATTGGGGGAAGGGGCACCAAGAATAGTTGGACTTAGGCATCACTAGTGCACATATCAAACCCAGTGAAGCGGTTTCTCCTGCATCCTCCTTTTTTCCCAATTATCTCTCTCTTCCAAGAAAAAGAAAGCAGAACCTTTCAATCATGGAAATTTGTTAGCTTGAAGGGTGTTTAGTAGTTTCCCCTCTTTAATAAGTTGGTGGATCATATAAAAATGGATCATATCAGAATCTCTTGTGGGACTTTCCACAGTATACACAGTTCTCCCCACCAACCCCTTTTCCAGATTCTGGTACACCCTTTGAGCTTTGAAAAGTTCCACAGGTAATTTTGAAATGCTTTTCTTCTCCACCCTCCAATGTCTGTTGAGAACTACTGAGAGAAACCTGGTTTGTGGATAGGCAATATTTAATTTCTTTTCAGAAAAAAAGTTAATAATTCTTATTAGGCACTGTGGCAGTTTGAAATTATTTTATGAATCCTAAAAAAGAGAAAGATTATGTTTGTGAACTAATCCATTCCTGTGGGTGTGAGACCCTTTGAACTGGACTAAGTCAGTGAGGTGTGACTCAGGTTGAGTTTCTGCCCTTTTGCTGGATCTGATAAAAATGGAGACACACAGACATAGACACAGACACAGATAAAGGAAGCTGCCATATTTGATCCTGCAACGATGAGAGAGAACTCCAGTTTCATCCATAGCTGAGCTGCAAGGAGAGAAGCCCCAGAGAGGCTCAAAGAGCTAAAGCCCAGAGAGAAATGAGCCATATGCCCGATAACTTACAACTAAACGGGAAAAAAGTAGAGCTGCCAAGACTGAGAGAGGAGGCCCTGTAAGAGACAAGCCCTATGTCAGGTTTGCGGACAGTTGCAGAAAGGTGGAGACCTCAGCTGAGATCAGGGCCTTCTTGCTTCACCACATGGCAGCTGACTTTGGTGAAAAAGTACCTCTTATGGTGCTCTGAGTTGGACTTTTCACGGCTTTAGAACCATAAGATTTTACCCCAAATAAATTCCCTTTATAAAAGCCAACTCATTTCTGGAATTTTGCATTGGCAGTCCTTTGGCAAACTAAAACAGGCACCCTATATTCATTTTGGGTAGTTGGAACCAGGTGAAAGAATATATCCATTTATATAAATGGGTGTGGATGTGCTCCAATAAAATTTTTTTTTTTACCAAAATAGTTTATGGGGAGACTTGGTCTGCAGGCCTTGGTTTGCTGACCCCTGTTTTATAGCACAATAAAAGGCTAATGTCTCCTTCTTACTTATGGACTGCCCTAAGTGATTTACATGACTCTAGTTAGACCTGTGTGTTCTGGGAGGTTTCTCTTATTTTTGACTTTCTTCCTGCTATTCTGTGAATACTGTCTACTTCTCAACTTTCCCATGACAAGGTTATCCCTGGTCAGCTTCCAAAACACCAAGACCTGGTGAGTTATGTCACTTAGCCACATAATTCTGAATTGCCCTACTCACATCGATAACATTTAAATCCTGTGCATCTGTGGATCATTCTTAATGATTTAGCATCTCTTCCTCAACTTAGAAGTTATCTTAATAAGGCCAGACTTTTTCTTTTGAACTTTTCACAATGACGAAACACAATGTAACACATAGTAAACAAATTCATGTAGATATCTTTCACAGTGGCAACTTGGATGTCAGAAAGGACAAGCTCATGGCCCCATAGTGCATGACTTACCTGGGCAAACACAGTTGCACCTGATACCCTGCTGGATGAAATCGGCAGCCACGGACTTTGTGAGGCCAATCACAGCAGCCTTGGTTGCACTGTACACACATCTGTTCACAACTCCTGAGGGTGAAGACAAGGTTCAACAATTGAAGGAATCAGAACATGGTCCTTAGAATGGGAATATAGTCAAGTTTCCCCGGTAACCATTTTCATGCTTCCTCCCACTTTCTTTTATAAACACTTGATACCAGATTTTCTCACTTAATAGGACTAGTTTCTGAGTCTGAGACAATGATCTCAGCATTGGCACAACTCAATTGTGACTTATTAATTGAGATGTTGCCATATTTAACAACAGTAGACTTAGTTTGTTATCATCAGTTGGTATATCCTTTGGGCAGATTCCAAAAGAAAGAAAGGGTAAACAAAAACAAGACAAAACAAAAACCAAACAAATAAAAAAACAAGAGGCCTAAGCACTTGTTTGCATTCCTCTGTTGTGTAGGCTTTGTGTGTATATCCTTGCAAAGTGGAGGAATATTCAACTAGCAAATTCATGTGCCAGAATATGACATCATCTCCTTTTTGCACAGTTATCCTAGTCCTTCACCTTGACTTCTCATTTAGAGCCCTGATCAGCTGTTATTGTAAAGTATCCCCCCACCCACAGGCCGTTACTTCCCCCATACTTTGAGCACTTTGTGCAAACCTCTGTTATAACACCATCACACTGCACAAGACACTTGTTTGGCTGTCTCTCTCCCTCTTTTAGACTGGAAGGGCACAGAGTGGGTGCTCAAGATATCTTTTCTGATTAATCAAATGGATAAATGTTTCCTTTTCCCAGTTCAATTTTCATTTCCACATCTATTAGATGGAATAAAAGGAAAGGCAAAGAAAATACAATTTTAATTTAATTTTATGACTGGTTTACATTTAAAGCAATAGGTCTGATACTTAAGGAACTTAATACCATTTTTAAAAGCAGTTTTGAAAGTATGTGCAGATTTCATGATCTCTGCCGTGCTTGTTCACAAAACCAATATCTCATGAAGGTGCCTGAGTGTCAGCATTATGGTCTCCAGAGGAAGACAGACCTACCTTTGATGCTAGAAGCTACAGAGGACATGTTGATAATGTTGCCAGACCTCTGAGCAAGCATCTGCCAAAACAAAACAAACAAACAAAAAATTCCACTCTGCATTTACTTATGGTTTGCAGAATTAGACAAAGTGCACTCTAAGTGCTGGGGACCCAACTCTTAAGAAGGTCATATCCTAGTAGGAGAATTCTTTAGGAGGTGTTCTTAGGAAGCCCTGTCCTAGATGGGAGAGGCTTGCCCTCAGACATATAACCAGTTACCAAGTCCAATTACCTACTAATGTTAAGCAGTCCTTGAACTCACAATACCTCACTCAACCATTCCTGGGAATGATGACACACACACACACACACACACACACACTGACAGGAACATTTCCCAAGGAGCTAATTGCCTTTTTGTGCTACAAGAACATCAGCAAGACCAAGGATGAACTCTGAGCTAAATGGAATGTGAATGAAAATTGATCATTACTGCATGTTCTTGATGCTAGAGAGCTTTTATTCCATTCAACACATATTTGTTGAACACCTCCTGTGGCCAGGTACTGTGCTAAGCCCAGGAGATTCAAAGGTAAGTGATACAGTCTGTATCTGTTAAGAGCTACCAGTTTAGTTGGAGTGGTCAACATAACTAGCACCCAGCAACAGAGACCTGCACAGGGATCTAAGCAAGCATTGGGGTAGGGTGGAAGTGGCAATCTAGGCTGGGGGACACTGAGAGGAGGGCTCCTGAGGAGGAAATATGTGGGCTGAATTTTGAAACTTGAGTGTTAGTCAGTAAAATAAGAGAAGGATGATTTAAGGAAAGGGGACCACAGGAATAAAGACAAAGGTGTGAAAGAGCGTGGCTCTGACAGGGAACTGGGAGGGGTGGTTCAGTCTTGCTGGAATGCAGGATGTGGGAGGAATGAGGCCATAGAGGTCACAAGGCCTAAATTTAAGAATTTGGGTTTTACCATGAAGGCAATGCAGTGACATTGAAGCATTTAAAGCATAGGAGTGTTTGGATTTGGGGATTACAAAGGTCACTCTGGCACCATGTAGAGAAGGTGACTAGTCAGGAGGCTGATACAACAATTTAGGGAAGGAGCAATGGAGGTATCAGCCAGGGCCCAGAAGGCAGAAATGACTGTTGGTAACAGGCGGAGACAGTTGAGGAAGGACGGGCAGGACTTGTCTGAGGGCGTGCCTTTCCATCTAAGAGAGGGTTTCCCAAGAACACATCCTTCAGAATTCCCCTACTAGGATTTGATCTTCTTAAGGGCAGGGTTTTTGATTGTTTTGTCCATTGTTGGATCCCTGGCACTTAGGGTACACAGTAGGCTGTCAATAAATATTTGATGAATCAGAATCCCTTCCAAGGCACTAAGTTTAAAATTCAGATTGCTGGGCCCTGCCCCAGATGAATATATAATGAAAAAACTACTGTGATTCGAAGATGTTTTTAAATGAACTTCTACTTTATTAAAATAATGTACATATATGTGTGGACATGAGAACCTATGAATATTTTGGGGGAAAGAGCAGAAAGTTGAGAGAATTCCTGCTATTGGGTACTAAATTCCCAGTGAACTAAAAAACTAGGTGGATGTCTACAGAGAACAAGAAGGGAGATGGTGGGGTATAAGAGAACAGCAAAAAGTTAAAATAACTTCTGGAGGAAAATGGAAGAACAGGAGTGAGAGAGCAAAGAAGGAACACCAGGAAATGTGATACTATGAAAACCAAGCAAAGAAAGTATTTCGAAGAGGAAGGAGTCTTGGAGGCAGCATAAAGGATGTAGGTGAGAAGAAAATCACTTTTGTGGGGTGAATTTCTACAGCAGCTCTTGGAAAAAGGGGTGTAGGAATGAAGAAGGTGAATGATGCTGAATCCAGGCTTCGGTTTGCCAAGATTATGCATTTCTTTATGATATTATTTTGATACTTTGCTACTAATTGTACTTAAGAGCAGAGAGTATATAATAACCCGAAGGCACCGTGCTGGGTGGACACAATGCCTTACAAAGGATACAGAGGGAGACTGAGGTGACCCACCCAAGTCAAGGAAGACAGCAAGGGAGAGAATAATATTTAATTCAACTGTGTTTTTGTACATCATAAAGGGATCATAATTAAATAGGGCCCTCATAAAAAGACCAACAAAGTATTTAAAGTGTAATGGTGTTTAAAACTGAGCCTTCGGGAGGCGGCTGTGGCTCAATCAGTGGGGCTCCCGTTTACCATATGGGAGGCCCTGGGTTCAGTTCCCAGGGCCTCCTGGTGAGGGCGGGCCCACCGCACGGTGTGGTTGGCTGACCCGGCGAGCACGGGCAGCAAGGGGGGGATAAATGAATAAATAAAGTCTTTAAAAAAAAAAAAAAAAAAAAAAAAAAAACCCTTACGTGGAAGCCCCAAGACCGGACACAGTTTGGGTTGCTACCTGAATCTGTGCTCCCAGGATTGTGATTCTAAGACCTCAAATAAATGCTTTAAAAAAAATAAAATAAAATAAAACTGAGCCTTTGGGACATGTGGGAAACCCTATATTTTTTGTGTGTAACATTTATATAATCTAAGTATCTGTTAAAAATTTTTTTTAAATTATTAAAAAATTAAAAAAAAAATCTGAGCCTTAAATTCTGTTCTCATTCAATTTAGCAAATAACAGGACTCATTTTTAATACCTATAGAATATATATCACCTTATTTAATATATAAAGATGGACTATTATGTAAGTTTGATATTCAGTCTTCTGAAATGCAATGATTTCTCAGGCAAAACCTTAAAATCTAGTCGCCTAGGAGATGCTAGTTGCTGCCCCTTAGCGCTTGTACTGTTCATTCAGCCCAGGCCTACCTGCTGACTCTAGAGCCCATAGTCTTGCCCCTTCCATCACCTGCTCATCACTGGCTGCCATGATGTAATGATCTTCCTGGCTCCCCATGCAACAGCCTTCTCTGGCAAGTGCAACTATAAAGTGAAGTGCCTGGTATATAGTAATGAGTTTCTTAATCCTCCAGAAACTCAGGGCTCAACCCTAACCCGAAAAGAAGACCAGAACGAGCTCTGAAGAGTTTCTCGAGCTATATCTAGTTAGTCCTACTCTGACCCAGCTCTTCTCCCTCCACTTACTAGAGCTCAGTTCCTAACCTTGGCAGACCTTTGCCACTTGGATCTCCAGTGACCCCTTACCTGGCCTCCACCTAGATTGATGCCCTAGATTTGTATATTCATTCAGCAAATATTTGCTGAGCACCTCTATGTGCTAGAAACTCTTTTAAGCCCTGGAGATATAGCAAGGAAAAAAACAACAAAGGTACCCTCAAATCCTTACTCTAATTGAGCTTCTCTTCTAGGGGCATTAGATTTTGCATTGACCTCTTCTTACAGTATTTTCAACTTCTTTTCTGCCTTTTGGCTGAACTTCCAGACTTGGAATGGTTTTCTATGTGTCCAGCCATGAACAAAAATTCCCTATAAGTGTTCCCATGCTTTAACACCTGACCTTTCAGATCTGTCTAGACTCTAAATTCTGGCTTCCTCTGGAAAGTTCTACCCTGGTATATGTGCATCATGGTTAATGATACAGAGGATCCTTGACAATTAGGGCTGGAAGGGATTCTATAATTTATCACCCTCAGTTTTGGATGAGGAAATAGATACTAAGAGAGGGCAAGTGGCATCATCTAGGGCACACGGTGAAGGAAGGACGGAGCTCAGGCTGTGCCTAAGTTCTTCTGAGGCCAACCACTGAGATCTGGCATCAGGGTGGTCAGGGTCACCTTTAACAAGTGACACTGAATCCTTATGATTCCCCATCCCAGTCATTGAGAGCTCTTGGGATTTTTTAATAATTGAGTGTTATTGGCCCACATGCGTTATTGTTAAGATGCTTTAAAATCATAGGCAGAGGAGGCCTGGTCAGTGCCCCGGAAGCAAACGCTGCAAGTTCCGGGAGGACTCTATCGCCTAGTGCGGGAGCTGGGGGTCCCCAGCGGCTCTATTTGAAGTAGTGGGTGCATCAACATGTCCCGTGGTTCCAGTGCTGGTTTTGACCATCACATTACCATTTTTTTCACCCGAGGGCCGCCTCTACCAAGTAGAATATGCTTTTAAGGCTATTAACCAGGGTGGCCTTACATCAGTAGCTGTCAGAGGAAAAGACTGTGCAGTAATTGTCACACAGAAGAAAGTACCTGACAAATTATTGGATTCCAGCACAGTGACTCACTTATTCAAGATAACTGAAAACATTGGCTGTGTGATGACAGGAATGACAGCTGACAGCAGATCCCAGGTACAGAGGGCACGATACGAAGCAGCTAATTGGAAATACAAGTATGGCTATGAGATTCCTGTGGACATGCTGTGTAAACGGATTGCAGATATTTCTCAGGTCTACACACAGAATGCTGAAATGAGGCCCCTTGGTTGTTGTATGATTTTAATTGGTATAGATGAAGAACAAGGCCCTCAGGTGTATAAGTGTGATCCTGCAGGTTACTACTGTGGGTTTAAAGCCACTGCAGCAGGAGTTAAACAAACTGAGTCAACCAGCTTCCTTGAAAAAAAAGTGAAGAAGAAATTTGATTGGACATTTGAACAGACAGTAGAAACTGCAATTACATGCCTGTCTACTGTTCTATCAGTTGATTTCAAACCTTCAGAAATAGAAGTTGGAGTAGTTACAGTTGAAAATCCTAAATTCAGGATTCTTACAGAAGCAGAGATCGATCTCACCTTGTTGCTCTAGCAGAGAGAGACTAGAGAGACAACATTGTAATTGGTTTACCGAATCCATGATGCCACTTGCCTATGTGTTTGGTAAAAACAAACCAATACTAGGGAGGATTGGATTGAAAAAGGAACCTCTCCCACTGCTCCTACCTCTGAACTTGTCAGGACTCTGTATAAATAAAAACAGTGCTTTTGGGAAAAAAAAAAAAAAAAAAAAAAAAAATCATAGGCAGAGTCACTAATTTGTAAATTAGTGTTAGATATTTTAAAAATTAACACAAGTCGAAATTTCAGTCACTGTACCCCACACCCACTTCCTTCACTAATATTTGTGAAACACGTAGGAATGAAGCAGGCTGGTTTTGTAAACAAGTCTCATTCATCTGCAGTAGTCTTACCCACTATGACCAAGGTATCCACTTTTACAAAGCCTCTGTTTCTCCTTCATATCACATACTATCTGTCTTCAAAACATACATTCCAGTTCCATATAACATAGACTCTCATGAACTCCAAATAGGCAAAAAAGGCAATTTACATTTCTTAAAAACATGCTTGCTCAACGCTCCCTTGACTCACCCAAAGTTCCCTTCTAGGCATTAAACAAGTAAATTAAAAAAAAACGTTTCCTTCCTGGCTAAGTCAATTTGTATAGTTTTCCTGTTAATGTTCATATGGATTCTCTGGACGTGAGGTTGAAGGTTCAGGATGTGCCATGACAAAGCTGTTCTCCTGGCTTGGGTTGGCAGCATTCAGTAGCAATAGTCATCTAATCCAGTTGGGAAGAAAGAGAAAATTGGCCCTTCTGCATTCCAGTTTACAACCTTGAGCTGTGCTGGTTCTGTACTCAGTCAACTCCTTTTATTGTCTGAGCCCAAGCTGTTGGCCACTACTGGCTTATAAGCTCATTTGAAATCAGAGCTGTATGTTTCTCATATTTATAGCCTCTAGAGAGCACCTAGAATAGTGCTTTATGCAAAAAGGTGCTCAGTGTTTATTTGTAAATTAAAAACAGTGATGAGTTGTTGAGTGAAGGCTGGGAAATTCAAGGGAAGCAGGCCCAAGGGGAATGCCCACTTTAGCACATACTGTCCCTTACCTTCCTGGTACTTCTGTGGCTCAGTTAAAAATAGGAGCAAAAGGAGATTATCCAGAGTAGAGAAAAGCAGTGGATTATATCAATCTTGGCATGTGTCTGGACACTGAAATTCAAGAAGGGGCAGAACTTCCACAGTTCAAACCCTGGCTCTAATCACTTGCTAGTTATATGACTTTGGATAAGTTATCAAAACTTTCAATTTCACCCTTGTAAAATGGAGGTGATAACACAGTATCTACTTTAATAGGATTGCTTTGGTCATGCCCCCTTACTTATCCCTCTGCCTGGAATCTTCTCCCTCAGTACCTGAATGTTTAGCTCCCTTATTTAATTCAGATCTCTATGAAAGTCTCACCTTAAACGTAAAGCCCTCCTGGACCTCACTGACTACCTAGCTTATTTTAATTCATATTACTTATAACCACCATGCATATTATATATTTATTTGATTACTTATTATCCTGACCCACCCCTCAATAAAGGGACTTTGTTTAGTTCACTGATGTGTCTTGTGCACCTAGAACAGAGCCTGGCATGTAGAATGTGTTTAATAAATATTCTTCAAATGGATGAACAGAGGTGAAATGAGTTAATACATATTAAATGCTTTACATGAATGCTCAATATGTTTGTCATTATATTAGCTGTTATCATTCTTCAGCACATGTGGGGATCCTTTCTCGGTGCCAAGTATAGAGCCATACTATGGTGATATCTTAGCAGTGTTGGTTTTCTTACTTTGGGAAGGAATGCCTTGATCATGAGGTACATGCTGCGGACGTTGAGATTCATTGAGAAGTCCCAGTCTTTCTCCTCACAGTCCAGGATGGTTCCATGATGGACAAAACTGGGAGAGTGATGAAAGAGTAAAAAAAAATGCTCATTTAAAAATTTTATATTCCATTTCCTTGTTATTTCTATTGTCATTTATTGACTTAGACTATTGTCCCTTTCTCTTACTACAATTTACAACCATTTAAACATAGTATCACTTAGTATATTAGGTTAATACGTAACCTACTACTTAAGTACAACAATTTAAGGTAGAAAAATTTGTTATTTAAAAACAACATCCTTCTTTTAAAAGAAGAAGGTAAGTTTAAGGCCATGAAACATAAGAAACTTTACCAACTGCACTAGAAGCATCATGCCATTAAAAATAAAGAAGAAATAAATGAGAACGTGGCACTTGCCCTTTGTGACTTTTATTTCAAGAGCAACAGTGCCCTCAGGTGCACAGAGTTAACATTCTTAAGGGAAAGCAAGTGCCTTATGGTCTCAGGGTAGCACAGTAATATTACCAGTGAATAGTTACAACATGTTGGGGACACAAAGCAGAACAAAATAAAACCCTTAAAATAATCTCTCTTTTTCAAGTCACACTTCCTTGAGGAATCTTTCTAATCACAGGACTCCATATTGTTGTCACTGTCTTCTGGACCAAAATTATGTAATTAATTATAAAATATTGTTGGTTATGATTCCCATATACTGCTTGCCATACCTCTTGTTCAGTCAGAATGCCAGTTTTCCTGATAGCAAGAAGCACATGTTATATTTCTATATGCCCTCCATTGCTGAAAATGGACTATTTGCTGATTTTTTCACACCTCTGGGTGTATTCTCATATGAATAACAAGCAGATCATTTATAAAATAGATGATCACAAGTTGTTGCTTTAATTTAATTTCCATACATTGTAACACATGATAAACTATGAATAGACTAGGATTTTTTCCCTGCTGTAACATGGTTTGGAAGAACCACAAACGTATATTAATTAGAAGGCTCTCAATTCTTTTTTAATCAGTGCAGTAGTACAAGAAAGGTGGTTCATCCAAATGTAAATAATTAATTCCTACGTAAGCCTCAATTCTGCTCCTCTCTATTGTTAGTCTGCATCTGCACGAGCTGCTCTGTGTTCACTTTCTGATCATGCTTGCATGGTTCAGCAAGTTTGGATGCTACCCTAATAAGTTCAATTAAGCCATTCTCTTTGTGCTATATATAAAGGTGCAAGATGGAAACTTCTTTTGCTGGGATTTATTGTCTCACTAAGAAATATTGAACTTGGGGCATTCAAAGGACTTGCTAGTAATATTGTTCCAAAACATTGGTTACATCTGCATTTCATTAAACTTAGAAATTTGTTTCTGGTAAATGCACTTAGTTTTAAAGAAACGCTACTGGAAAGAGTTTTTCATATTGTTTTATGTCCTAGCGGGTTAGCAGCAACAAGCCTGTTTGCAGTGAGCCTTAAAAATATCAATAGCTTGGGAAGCGGCTGTGGCTCGGTCAGTAGGGCTCCCGTTTACCATATGGGAGGCCCCGGGTTCGGTTCCCGGGGCCTCCTGGTGAAGGTGGGCCCGCCCGTGCGGCGTGGTTAGCTGACCCAGCGAGCACAAGCAGCAAGGGGGGGATAAATGAATAAATAAATAAAAAATATTTAAAATATATATATATATATCAATAGCTTTGTATCAGTACCAATTGTCTTGAGTAGACCTTAATTGATTTTAGGCTCCAAACCTATATCGACTTCTATGGCTGTGTTAGTTGCTGAGTCTTATGTGTAATGATAATGCTGTCAGAAATCTAGCTATATTTCCCAAGGAATTAATTATGGTTCACAATGAATAAATTTGTCACATTATCTAAATTCTTTTAATAAAAGTTCTAGAAAACTCTCTATAAAGAAAATGAAATTAAGTTATGAATTACCCAGCAACATTAAAAAGAACATCAAGTCTCTCAATTTCATTGGCGAATTGTTCAATTTGTTTCTTCTTTGTGACATCTAGAACACGAATTTGGATACCTGAAAAACAAACAAAAGACACTATTTATACCAATAGCCATAATGTTTAGCCTTGAAGAATTAGCTGTTTTGACATGAAGATTGCCAGTTAGGTCTAGGACTGTTGATCTTCAGCAGGGCAACATGAATTCATCTTAGAAATCTCATTAACAAAAATTACCTCTCCATCTTAACCTCCAACAAATCTTTCTCTCCCTCCCTTCTCCTATCTCAATTTCTCTCTTTCCATTTTCTAAAGTGAATAATACGGTAAGGGTCTTTTCTCAATAATGACTTTACAATGAAGTATGAATATTAGATGTTTCTCAGGAAGCCAGCAGTGATAACTGAAAGTGGGCTCATTTTAACCCATTCTCCCCCCTACCCCCCCGAGGATGAGTCACTGGTACAATAATGCTGAATTCTGAAGGTATGAGGGGTAGAGTAAGGACAGGGTGGTAGTGGGAGGGGACAAGAGATTGTTTCTGTTTGTGAGCTTTACCTCTATGTCATTTTCATTATTTATTAGAAATTACTCTGTTGGCCAAGGGTATTATCACTTATTTCTCGAATAAATTGCAAGAAGAAATGAGGGGCCTGAAAGAAGGTATGAAACACTTGAAGTCTGGACATGAGAGATCTGGCATGAGATCTGAGAGCTACATACTGTATTAGTTACTAACGAAAATCCAACATTGTCTAATGGAAACAGCAGTAATTATTTTAATGTTTTTTTCAATATATATTTTATTTTCAGATATAGGAAGAAAAGATAAAGAAAGAAAGGAAAGCTGAAGTTTCAGAAAAACTTTCTTTTTGTTGTGCTAATCCAGTAGAGTAGTTTTACTTTTACATATTGAAATTATAATTCAAGATAGTCTAATTCAGTAACTAAATTCAACGAACTAATTGTGTTTGGTCAAGTAACCAGTTCTATTTTACTGAAACAGTCCACTTTCAAATAAGTTACTGGCGTTCCTTTCTTTCAAGGTAACTCTAATTGAAGTCCTTTGATATTAGCATGTTCAGTGTGGTGGAGAAAAGGGTGATATACAGAGAGGGCTATGTGGACAGGTCACTCTGTGTTGTTGCGAGAAGGGTTAACTAGGGTTTCATTCTTTCACCATTGTCGGCTTAAGACTTTCCATTAATAAGTCCTGTTAACAAACTTTCAAAGGACCAGTCCCATTTTTTTTTTTTTTTGCAGCACAGAGAATCCAAACCAAAGCCTCGAAGCCCTTCTGAACACTGCCCACTCTCTCTTCTCCTCTCAGAACCAGGCCACTCATTTCTTCACAGATATTTATTCAGGACCCCTGATGTGCAAGCCTCTGCCCCCCCCCCCGGGGGATTACATTTTAGTGGGGGGAATCTTTTACCAAGTTTTGTCGATTTATGTAAATATTCTCCTTGAACACATCTCCTTTTTCTTTTACTACCACTATCTTACTTCAAACCAGACTAATGCTAACTAGTACAGATAATTGGTCACACTGTCTGGCCCCTCCAATCTACTCTCCACAGCTGCAATAGTGAATTTTTAAAAATTCTGATGATTGGACAGCATTGTCCAAGAGGAGGAGGAAAGGGGGTAGAAGGGAAAAGTTGTCATCAAAAGTTAACATAATAACTGTTAAATTTTCACATATAACTCTGTGACTAGGGCACTAAATCTCTCATCATGTTGGGTAAATAAAAGCTTTAAGTATACATCTGTGATTTTCATCTGTAGGTCCATAACATATAGATTTGATGTCAGAGTCAGGCTCCAAAAAGGCTAACCAAGGACTTTTCTTTCAACATGTGAGTACTACTGCTTGTTTAATGCCTTGCAGGCCCTGAATCTCAAGTTCAAGCTGCAGAGTCACTTACCTGGGTACTTTTCCAGTTCCTGGAGTTTGGATGCATTGATATCTGTGGCTATGACTTTGGCACCTTCTCTTGCAAAAGCCTAGTAGACACAATGCACAAACAAATCCTTTGTTTACTTGGTTAAATCGCTCTCATGAATGTTAAGTCTTTGGCCTTTTTTTCCCTTTATCTTATTTTCATCCTTGGTTTTCTTATAAAATAGGTGGAATCTCATACCATCTAGTCTTATCTCAACCCCCATTGTTATTATATTTATCATCAATTAGAAAAATGTGACATAGATTAGCTTATCATATGATTTTGTCTCTTTAAGTACTATAAAATAAAATAGGACTTTTTGAACTGGGATTCTGTATTAACAGCTCTCAAAATATTGTTGTTCTGTGATTTGATAGCCTTTATTACACATCTGAGTAGGTGACTAAACTTCAAGTAATAAGAGAAAAATGGGTTATTTCATGTTTTTCCTCCTAAGCATATACTAGTGCTTTCATGAATGTCAAACTGTACCCTACAGTTTTGAAGGTGCCTTATGACCTCAGTTCAGGGTTATAATTTGGGAGAAGACATGAATTTGAAGGCAATGGAAACTTGATAATCTTATAACGTGGCAGTCCCATTTCTGAATTGTGACATAATTTCAGAACACCATGTAGCCCTTTAGGACTCCTGCAGTCAATTTACGGTGCAGAGAAACTGAGGCAGAGAAAGAAATTTCTCAGGATCAAAGTTTACCAGTGATGTCACATAATGAAAAATTGAGGCCTTCATTCCTTCATCTGCCTAGGGTAATGATTTTTTTTTTTTTTTTTTTGTACCTTTAGATGACAGAAGCACAAAGTCAATAGAAAGAGTTTAGTGGAATTAAATAACAGTGAAATTGTTCCCCCAAAAGCTAGAAAGCAGATAACAAAAGATCATCACTCACTAAGGCAGCTGCTTGACCGATCCCCTGAGCGGCAGCCGTCAGGACGATGACCTTCCCGTCAAGTCTGCCCATGATGGAACTTGCAGTTTAATCTAAAGACACGTGTTTTAATGGCTTATCTATAGCACATACACCTGCGCAGGCAAGAACACCCAGCATGAATAGTTAATGCGCTCCTTGAAGAATGTGAAGACAGTGCCTCTGTACAGTTAGTCCCACTGTCAGAATTCTCCAAGAATGCTTACTCTAGAAATTGAAGTGATAACAGGCAGTGGACCTGATCCTGCCTTTCGGTTGCTCTGCACCTGGAGAGGACAGCCTCTGATGCTGAGGCAGCAAGGTGAGTATAGCCTTGCTCCCCGGTTCCCCCATCCTCCCTGTTGCCCCTGCTCACGTTGCCAGTGTATTGTTTGTGTCTTGGCTACTTGAGGCTGCTTCTCTGCTATGCTCTTATAAGCTTTTGTTGAGGTTTGCATTATCAATAGTCTGTGGCTTTTCTTTGCCCCTTTAAAAGATTTCAGAGCTGGCCTCAGAGAGGCATTGAACAAAAGAGCTGGAAAATCAAATCACACCCAATGTGTACAAGGAAACTGATCTGAACTACCTAAGATCATAGAGCCAGTCAGTGGCAGAGCCAGAATTAAACTCTGGTCCCCTGACTCTTTGTTCTGTGAGCATTCTACCCCACAGTGCTGCTAATCCTATTTGTTGACGTATGCACTGTACATTTTAACAGTCACAATCATTGACTTTTTAAAAATATATTTTTTAATTTTTTAAAAAGATAATTTAGATTACATAAATATTCCATAAAAAATATAGGGGACTCCCCTATGCCCCATTCCCTACCATTCTCACACTTTCCCACAATAACAACATCCTTCATTAGTGTGGTGCATTTGTTTCAATTGATGAATTCATATTGGAGCATTACTACTAAGCGTGGATTATAGTTTACATTATAGTTTATACTCTGTCCTGCACAATTTTGTAAGTTATGACAAAATATATAATGACCTGTATCCATCATTGCAACGTTATTCAGGACAATTTCACCTTAGACCCAGGGACGCAAGGACGTTGAAAGTAAATGGTTGGAAAACAATTTTACATGCAAACAATAACCAAAAAAGGACAGGAGTAGCTAAACCAATATCGAATCACTCATTTTTAAAAGGAAGGATTGAGCTAGTCTGATAGGGGAAATATGATGTGCATGAGATATTTGGCCAATGTTTGCTTGTAGATCACAGGGTGAGAGTAATGGCTAGTGATGAGGCTGGGGTGGTGAAGGGTCATATGGTGATTATATGAGGTTGCTTCAGGGAACCAGGTTCCTCCTACTGCTCTGCTCAGTCTTTAAGGTGTGCCTTCTGATATCATACCAAGTCACAAAATGACTGCTATGTCTCCAGGCATCATATCCACATTCTAGGCAAAAAGAAGAGGAGCAAAACCCAAAGCCTTTTAGAGAGCCCTTGCCTTTTTATTCAAGAACCTCCTCAGAAATTCTATCTCACATTCCATCGGTCAGGTCTGTGTGCTTGGCCATCCCTAGCAGCAAATGAGGACAGGAATTTGAGAGTTTTGTGTTCCAGCCATTATAAAGTGAAAGACAGGGGAAAATGAGTTGGATGGTGTTGAGTGCACCAACTTATAATATGTGATCAAATAGCCTACGAAGCATTCTGCTCATACACCCACCTGATGAAGTATAGGCTGGTAGCCCAGCCTGGAGGGCTCCTGTTACCTAGTCCTTCCATTTTGGACTTCTGTCTGTTCTCTTTAGTCAGACTTGGTGTCTTGCTGTTACCCAACATGCTCTCCCCTTTCAAGCCTCCATACTTTTGCTCAAGCTCCGCGTGCTGAACTAGTTACTCCTGTAGACAATGGACACTGAAGGATTTATAGAGTGGCATGATCAGATATGTATTTTAGAAAGACTGCTGTAGAGAACAGATCTGGGGAGGGAGTAAATAAGCAAGAGTAGGGAGCTCATTTAGGAGGCTGCTGCTGTAGTCTAGAGAGGCATGACTGAAGGCCCGCATTGAAATAGGGGAGTAGAGGTGGATTAGAGAGCTGTTCAAGAGATAAGAGATGGGGTCTGGTCACCTGTGGGCCCAATTTCAGAGAGATTAATGTGGATTGCACAGTGCTTCACAGCTATAAGACAGTAGAGCTGAATTCAAATCTAGGCTTCCTGATTGCAGCTCCAAGGGAAGGGCATATATTATCTTTTTTCTTTCTATCTGTCTTTTTATCAAAGAGGCAAAATTAGCAGGAGGTGCTGGTCTCTGATTTTGCCTGCTTTTGTTACGTGATGAAGAAGCTAGGTTTTTACATTGCCTGACCTACTCTGATGTGATTTTCTTTTTTCCTCAAGTGATAAATGATCACTTTAAACATGGAACGAGTTAAGAGATACATACAACGTATTTTTAAGAAAGTAAAGGACTCCCATAATCTTTACCCTTCCCCAACTCTGGGCCTGGTATAATTTAAAAAGATATTATTTACACCATTGTCATTAGTGATTCCTGGCATTGACTTCTGGTGCATGTCGAAGAGTTTCCCTGGGAATCTTTGGCAACCAGAGAAGCACTTAGAGAACTACTGCTGAAGCTCAGAGTAGCCTTTTGGCTCCTGTGAAAACCCTCCTATAGCTGGCTTTCCTGTCTTTCTGGGACCAGATTTTGGAGCCAAAGCCTTAATGTTAGAGAAACTGTATTCACAAATTAAACAGGGTTTCTGTGGGGAAATGAGGGCAAACATGCCCTACAACTGAAAAACAAGGCAATTCTCAATAAATCCAATGTGACGCTGCACTTGTTGGCTTTGTTACTCCAAATACTGCAATCAAAATGTTAACTTTTGATCAGCAGAGACACAACCAGAGCATTTCAGGAACTCTAAATGTTTCCACGAGCCAGGAAGACAAGTGTTCACTTAGGACCCTGTAAAATCCTTTTACTTTGCTTTGAAAAACTTATAAATACACCCAAACTTCAAACTTGTTAAAAAACTCATTCTTGTCCTAATCTAACAACTGAACATAATTATCAAATAGGCAACATGCAGAACAAAGCAAAATCTAAAATGAAATCTCCCCTACCCCCAGCCCAAAGTTTCATTGAAAAAAATATCGGAAAATCTTACTTTAGATTAGTGACTGGATGGCGTACTTCAGATTCCTACAAACAACTTGAGACCTTTGTGCCGAAGCAAGTCAGATGATTAATAACGCATGCTGGGATTTGTAGTTCAGGTTCCTTCTTATACTTGCCAGTTCAGTTTTCTTTGGTTTTTAAAAAAGGAGTCTCACGATTCATATACTTTGTGTGTGTACGTGTTGCCATCTAGTGGAGATAAGTAAGGAGAAGGTGCAAAGAGGATATCTTTTCCTTCACTTGAACCTCTCTCAAGTCTCTGTTGTGTATTTGTGTCTATTATGTCCTTAAGCACCAGGCCATGTGCTGTTCTAGATGAAATGAGCCAGAAACTGCATGTGGACGATAGCAGAGCAACAAAAGAGAAGGGACCCAGGCCAATAAAGATGCTGAAAACTTCCTGGTCCTTGAGAGAGGGAAGTAAAATTCTATTGTTTAAGGTAGTTATTATCTTGTCACTCTCAGCCTAATCTAACCCTAATAAACATTTAGTGGTAGAAACCAAGTGCAGCTGAAGAAAACAGAGTTAGGAAATAAAAAAAAAAAAGTACAGGCTACCAACCTGTACTTTATCAGACAGGTAATTTTGCCTGGAATGTATAAGTGATGCTTGGAGATATTGCAGCCATTTTGTGACTTGGTATAAGATCAGAAGGCACACATTAAGGACAGAGGTCAACAGAAGGAACCTTTCTCCTTGAAGACAGCCTCAAGGCACCAGCCCTGAACTAATTCCTAGCAGTCACAGAGGTTAAGAACCATGACTGTGAAGCCAGAAAGTCTAAGGTGAATTCCAGATCTTTCCCTTACTAGCAAAGGGAATAAGTCACTTAACTCTTCAAACCTCATTTTTCTCATTTGAAAAATGAAAGGAACCAGAGCACCTACTTCAGGGATGTTGTGAAGAAGAAAGACTTGGCATGTGAAACCATCAGTACAATGTTTGGCACATATGTATTTGTTTTGGTTTTCTAACTGCTAAAACAAATGTCAAACATTGGGCAGGCTTAACAACAGGAATTTATTGGTTCACGGTTTCAGAGACTAGAAAGCTCGCTCTCTTCTGGGGTCTATCTTCCGGCTTGCTGGTACTCTTTGGGGTTCCTGGCTTTTCTGTCACAAGGCAATGCATACGGCGATGTCTTTGCCTTTCTCCTTTGGGTTCCATTTACTTCTGGCTGCTCCCAGGTGGTAGCGTCTCTTTCCATTAGACTTTGACTGTTTATAAGGGACTCCAGTAATCCAGGTTGAAGACCAATGGGTTTCAGTTGGGCACACCTTAACTGACATAACATCTTTAGGAGATTTTATTTACTATGGATCTACATCCTCCAGGATGAAGATCAAGACCAAGTACATGTCCAAAGTGGGGTACACAATTCAATCCACCATAGTGCTCAATAAATGTTAGTGATTACTATTATGGAAATTGCCAGAGAAATCGAATTATAATGTATGGTAAGAAAAAAAAAAAAAAAAGGCATTAACCCCCTCTCCCCGCCCCCCCCAAAAAGCTTAGTTTCTGCATGTGTCCACATGAGGTCTTTGGTAAAATTATCCCGTTGCTCCACTGCAGCTCTAACGCTGGGTCTAATGATCTGTAAACATATAGCTGTGCTTCTTGCTTTAACAATAGTGCCCTTCCTTTGACTTTTGTGGATTTTGGAATAGACTTTTTATGAATACAAGTTACCTAATCAAGGCTAACTGATATTCCATCCTTGATGCAGCTTACTTCAGTCTCCCTTTGTGCAATGATCTTCAACAATAATGTTTATTCTACAACAGCCCAAGTTACACTGCATTGAAAATATTTGCCAACACATCTATATTGCCACCAGACTAAATTCTTAAAGGCTAGAGATCATCTTTTTCATCCTTACATTGTGCTTAGCTCAAAAGCCTACATTATTATTTTTGCCTGAGTTCCATAAGCAGTGCCTTTTAGTGCCTAGCTCAGTGATCAGCATGTAGTAGATGGTCATGGAATATTTGCTGTGTGAATGGGAGGCTCTTGATAAAATTTTGCTGAATATAATTCTGCAGTCTCTCAAAAAAATATTTCCTATGAATAATATATTTTGTCTTCCTTGGTCTTGACTTTACACTTTGGACCTTTTGTACTTTTCTGACCACACTACTACTTTCTAATATATGCGGTTTCCATCGCTGATTTTCTTCAGTGTTCCTTCACAATCATGCATCATGATATTAACACTCAGATCATAAGAGTTAAGCAACATCCTAGTAGACTGGCTAGCTGACAGCTGATATTTTTAATGGTCTTAAAGTAGTTTTGTCATCCTGGTGAACTTATCCACACCAACCTTGGGTAACTTTATTCAATAGACATTGTAATGAGCCAGACCAGCAGCTGTAATAGTGTGATATTTAGGTAAGGTTGGAAAGGAGAAGCAAGAGTCCCATGGGGCAGGTCTGGGCGGGGAGAGGATTATAGGAAAGGACAATTGCCTCTCAGACCTAGTGAATTCCTACTATGTTAAGATAAGAGAAAACCTAATCTACAGACTTTGGAATGACAGGTATTATGCATAATCTCTTCCTTTAAATGAAATCTTCTTTATCAAAGAGTGAACAATGTCTTGAAATACTTCATCTTTGTTCTATAACCTCAGGCAGTTTGCTGTTTTGTGTGTTTTTTCAAAGTTGAGTGAAGTAAAAGCAATATAGGATACTCTCTAAAATAACAGTTCTTAACCTTTTATAGGGCTTACAGACCACTACGAGTTTGTTTTGATAAAAGTATTATTTTCTAGTAAATCCACATACAAAAGTTGACATAAATGTTCAGAAGTCTGTAGCGACCTCAGGTTCAGGAAACTTTGATAGAAACTGGCACTGTATCCTCATGTCAAAATGAAGAGGTAGAACAAATGATCTATAGCGTTTTTTTTCAGCTAAGAGTAGGGTGGAATGGAGAACAAAGTTTAGTAACAAACCAACCAATTTAGAGTGCAGGTATGGGTGTGGGGGGGCAGTGATGGATAACAGAAAAGTGAAAAAGAATCTTTGTAGTTATTACAGCAAAAGAGAGATTAGGACTAGAAAGTTAAAGGCACTGCCTCTGCTATCCTTTAACAAATTAAATCCAGAAAGACTGTATATTTTCATACCAAAATCCTGACAGTCAACAAGAAGATCCTGACCACCCCCACCAGGAAACCATTAATATCACACAATGATTCAGAACTACTAATTACATATTTATTGAACACTCACGGTACTAAAAAAGGAGCTTATAATTTTGTTAATTGAATGACATCATATTTATTTAGGTATTATGCTTTGAAACTGTCTAAGTAAAGTGGATAGCTTTACATTCATAAAAATGCACACATGAAAGGTATACATGGCAAGACTGGAAATTTTCTTCAATAACTTTATTCTTTACAAAATATATAAATAAATAAAAACAATTCAACTTCTAAGAAGAAAGTATTGCTATCACCATTCTAAGTAATTGAAATGCATTATTTGCCCGTGCCCTGATCTTCCAATTCTAATTTACAATGAAAACTGGATGTGAAATTAAGTTGGACTGCGAATCATTGCCAGGGATAGAAACATAAAGGGGCAAACATGGTCATTTTCAAATGAGGATCAGTGGCCCTCCAGAAAAGCAACAGATGGAGGGAGTCTATTGAGTTTTACACTCGGGCACATCTTTTCCGGAAGACGTGTGCCAAGGACGAGGCTGAGGATCCACATTCTCGGCTCCCACAGTTTGTATTTCTGAGAAAGGAAATAAAAATCAAATGGCAATGTGGTCATTCACTTCATTGTGTTTGAACATTAAAACAGCCTATTTCACTTCATCAGAGTTGGAGAAGTTTATTCCCCATTCGCTCTTAAAATGAACTGCGTTATCAGAGGTAATTAAGGAAAAAAAAATCATAAGTCATGTTTATGTTTAATGAATTGGTTGTCAGAGTGAAAAACTATTTGCATTATGAAAATCATAGTATACATAAAACCAAGAAATAATAAATAATAAATTATTTTCACAAAAGTAAATCTAGCATAACTGGTCTTGGTAATTACCTTAATTTGTTGAGGTAATTTAGATTACTTTTTATAATTAAAAGTAAAAATCAACATTAAAAATTTCTAGACTAATATGCTTATTAATTTAAGCTGAGACAATAGCCTTTAATTCTGAAGTGGTTGGTTTTGATTAATGTAGTCTTCCAGTCTACCATTTTATTTATTTCACCTAAAAATAGTATACCAGAGAGATCCATACATTGGAAAAAAGGCTTAAGCATTTTTACTTGCAGTTTGGATTTATTCACATTAAGCATGTGCCTCTGGCACTATCAGATAAAACCAAAAGGTATAAAAGTAAAGTTTCTCCAAAGACTCTTTTAGAATTGTGTGTGTGTGTGTATGTGTGTTTGTGAACGCACAGCAAAAGTTCCATGTAAGTGCCTACCCAATGGAAGGTACTTAAATGTTTGTTAAATATTCTTGAATGAAAAGAATAGTTGACACATAATTCTTCTAAATGGTTTTAATCTTTACTATAACCCTAAAAGCATTTTCAGATTGCCAAGATCATCTACTTTTGATGTGTAGTCAATGAGAATGGACTGATTTCTTTTTAGTCAAAAAGTAGAGCTCTCATAAACCCTAGCAACTATTACTCAAGGCTTTAAATCCTTTGGAAGCTGCTTTTCATAGTTTACAATTTTGTTGCTTTAGAGTTCTACATCTGCATAACAGGTATTTCTGATGTGTAGACACATACTATTACAAAGGGCTCTGGCTGAATAACTGGTTTTATGTAAACAATCCTGAGTGTGAGACTGCACAGCTGGGACATAATAAATGCCACATGGTGAGAAAGCCTACAAGAATCAAAGTGATGTGAACAGGATTTTTCCTGCACCTCTGTTGACAGCACCCCTGCAGAGCTGAAAGGATGACCCTTGACACCTTTCCCTCCACATCCAATCAGGCACCTTGTGCTGCTGATTTTACTCCCAATCTGTCCAATCTGTCCACTTCTCTCCATCTCTTCTACACTTGCCTGAGTCCAGGATACCATCACATCTTAGGCAACTGCAATAAACTCTTGCCATAATCGTTTGTTACCTTACAGCTGAAGTGATGTTTTCAAAATCTAAACTTCATCATGTTCCCTTGCCTGTTGCTTAAAATCCTTCAAAGTCTTCCTCTAGATACTCTCAGAATAAAGTAAAACTTCCTACACATTGGGCTCCCATCTCCCATCTCCCTCCATGGCCTAAAGCTTGTGCTCACTGTGCTCTGGCCACGCCACATTTGTTTGGTCCCTCCTTCCTGGGGCTCCATCTGCCTGGAAGGCTTTACCCTCCCCTCTTGGTTGAGCTAAGTCTTTTTTTTTTTAAGGAGGTACCAGGGATTGAACCCTGTATATGGGAAGCAGGTGCTCAAACACTGAGCTTCATCCACTTCCCAAGCTAACTCATTTTTAACCTTTACATCTCAGTTCACTTCCTCATGGAAGACTTCCCCAATATTACTAAATCATATACCTTTTATATGACTTGATAGAGTTTTATACCACTAGAATTTCACTTTTTAAAAAAGATGTGATTAACGACTATATCTCCCCCTAGGTTGGAAGTTTCATGAAGGCAGGGACCAACTCTGGTTTTGCTTATCAATGTACCATCAGTGTCTAATATCTGACACACAGCAGGAGCTCAATGATATTTGTTGACTGGATAAATATAAGTAAATAATACAAGTCTTTGATCTGGCTTTTGTAAAATGAAAATAATCCTATTGGAAATGCTGGCCCACTGAATTGATAAAGACTTTCTGAAAGCCTTTTGTTTATAGGGTAGTACCTTTATGCCCCTGAGAGAGTTGCCTGTCTATCTTAGGGGAGAACTGAAGGTTCAAGTGACAGAATAAAGACTTCACTTGGGATAAAAGTGATTGCACCTCAGTGCTGTGCTTTAGAGAAAATGACCCTCTCACACAGAGATAACAAAATGAAGCCCAGCACCACAGTTTGCTCAAATAAGTCTTTTCTTTAAGCTTGCCCTTTGGGGCCATATGTTAAAAATAAATTCTAACCCTTATTCCCCAAATTTCCAAGTAACCAGTGTATTTACCTACCTGGGCGAAGGCCTAAACCTGAGTTATCAAAATAGTGAACTGGATTAGCTACTGGAAAAGACTTTGATCGGTGATCAAAAAACCAGGATTTTGGTGATTCCTTTGGCACAGGATCTTGTGAATTCCGTTCCTTGCATTGAGAAGGTATATTTTGTCCTTTTTTAGAAGCTGTTCCAGTTATATTAGGAGACTTTGGAGAGTTCTCACAAGTAACTTCTTTGTGAGCTTCTCTTTTAAGAGTTCTTTCCTTCCATGTTTTGACCTCTTTGGAAAGATGATGATTGTTGCTTAAATGTGGGGGAAAAAAAAGTAAGACTCTTCAATTCCTGAAATATATTCACATTTACATTTTAATTTCAACCTAATGCTTCTTGTATGGACTATTTCCTGAGCTCAGAAAATGAAAAGGGTCTCTATTAATTTAATAGTTGCAGTAAGTCCTCATGATCATGGAGTCTTGAAAAGAAAGCTCAGAGTATAACATCAAGCTTTCAGATGAATCAATGATATCATGCAGAGTGGTTTATCTATTGATACTTTGCTGTGATAATTCCATAATTAATCTTCTGGATAGATGAGTTTTTGATGTACCTTTGCAATTTTTAAAGAAATATTACATTGTATCTTTCTAGTTTAGTTACTTATGGTCTTGCTTCTTATAGGAAATACCATCAACATTCATTCAGTTTTTCTAGAGAGAAACCTGGGAAGCAATCTTAGAGTCTTTTTCATTCATTTCATCAACCAGCCAAGTCTGCTGACAGAACCTCATACCATCTCTCAAACTCATGTCCTTATTCCCACAATCATCTTTTGTGTAGATGATCAAAAACAGCTTCCTAAATTGGGTTCCCCAATAGTACTCTAGCAGCCAAAAATGCCATCTGATCTTATCTGGCCCCTGCTAAAAATTGTCTAGTGGCTTCGCTTTATATTTAGGATACCATCCAAACTTCCTAGTAATGACCTAGAAGGTCCTGCGTAATCTAGATCCAGTTACCTTTGGTCCCTCGCCTTGCACCATCCTGCTCATTCTCTATGCCCGACCACACTGGACATTTTTCAGTTCCACCAACTAGTTATTCTTCTTAACTCAAAGCTTATGCACATGCTGTTCCCTCAGCCTAGCAGACTTACTCCTCTCTCCTTTCATCTAGCCTAATTCCTACTCATTTTTCAGATCTACCCTTATATTCATTTCTAGGCCCCCCCCCCAATACCTAGATAAGGTTAGAGACCTCTGTTATGCCTTTCATAATGCCCATTTATTTAAAACCCCCATTGTAAATAGTTATTTGTATAATTATCTGTATAATGTGTTTAATGCCCATTTTTTTTTTCTCTATTGTGTCACTTGTAGAGTGGTGAGCACAAAGAATGTGATCTTCCACAGTGGTAGAAGACAATTAAGTTTGTTTGGATTGTTCACACAACAAAAGTAAATAGGCTATGGTAATGGATTTAAGGGGTTCAAAGGGTTTAATCTTCTTTGATTAAAGCCTCATTGACTTGGGTATGGACTGTGTTATATTTAACCTGTCCTCCCTAAACACTTTGTTTACTCCCTGTTTCTTGGCTAAGTTAAAAATCGATCAATTTCTGGAGAGCAGACATTTGAATAGTGCTATTATAGTCTTATTTCTTTCAAAAAAGACGTTTTTTACATTAAGAGCTCAAAAAATTACTTTCCCCATTATGGTGAAGGGTTTTCAACCACATATGCACATATACAACCATAAGCATATCATTTTTTTCATGTAAACAGTTGTTACCTCAACAGTTCATTATGTTGCTTCATCAGCTGTTCATTTTTCTGCTTTAACATAGAAATTTCCTTTTCTAGCCTTATATGTTCACTTTTCAAAATGAGAGCTTTTGTGCTTTGTACAATGCCACTGCCACCCCCACAGGTTAAGGGTTTATTTGAAGGCTGAGAATCATTGCATTCTGATACCACTGTGGGAGGAAAATACACAAATAGGTGTTAATTTTACTTGTCTCCAAAATTCAAAATAAAGAAAATATTACTAAGTGCAATAAGCCACTATAAGCACCAAAACATCTCAACCACCATCTCCCTGGAAGTCTTCCTTGACTCCTCCTCCCTCACCTCCATGCCCTTTGATCATCAATTCTAAATTTCTAAAATCCATCTGCTTCTCTCCACCTCCAGTGTCACAACCATAATCTAGGCAACTAAGATCTTTCACCATGACTGCCACAATAGCAGCCTTCCCCAGTAGGGCAGTCCTTTGTTGATCTATCCTGTACATCAGTGGGATCACGTGGAGGGCATGTTACACTACAGAGTATGTGGGTGTGTGTGGGGTGCACTCTAGAGTCATTCAGTGCATTATAAGTATTCAACACACACTTGTTAACTAAATAGACCTCAGAATGATATCAAAGAATATATTAAGTAATCTATACTATGTGTGTAAAAGTAGCATAAGGAGCTGTGTTTATAAATTGTAGATAAAGTTGCTTTAAATGTGAGGTGCCTGTAACATGGAATAATCCACTGGGTCAGAAAGAAGCTCCTGACAGTCATGGAAGGGATGGGGTAGGGATAGGGGAAATTCAATGTCCATTTTCTTTTGAATTCAGATATAACAAGTACCTGAAAGTCACTAACCAACTGTGATTATCCTAACCTTTCTATAGTAAAAAAGAATACTCATTCTATTTTTTATCCCTTGAAATTTTCCAGATAGGAGCTGCGATTATCCTGCCATAGACACTAGGAAAGTTCAAGCTAAAATAGGTACTAGACAGTATCTTTAACCCCATCTCTAATTTTTTTTTTTTTTTTTTTTTAAAGAAGCAGATAATACATGCATATATCTTACACTTGCTTGGCATTTAGAATTTTCAACGTGCTTTCACATGCATCTGTTGATTTGAGTATTAAAAGTATATAAGCTAGAAGGTCAGGTACTGTCACCTCAATTTCACATAGTCATTAAGTAAGGGAAGTCAGTCTAGAGCCCAGACCCTAGACTGTTAGTCCAGTGCTTGTTATAATACACAAAGCTGCTTCCTTGTACTGTTCAGCCTTCCCTCTTTTCAAATGAAATGTGAGAGAGAGAAATATGAACTAAAGGTACAGTATGTGGAGGTACAGTATGAGGAACACATTAGCAGAAATTTGACCATTAGACCTAAAAACTGCATCTAAGAACAATTTCAAAGTTTTGTAAGCAAGCATCAACTTGATATCGTCGGTATTTAGAATAAATGTATAATTACTTATTTTTCCTGTGTACTGATTATAATTTAGTATTGCATCCAGTTAAAATCTATTAAGAAGCGTGTTTGTACTTTAAGTGGGAAGGGTCTTTCTACCTTGATAGTTAAATAATTCTTTTATAGGACTGAAGATTTCTTCACCAACAAGTACAGGTCTGATAATGCAAACATAAAATTCACATTTTTCAGGAATCTATACTGGATAAGCAGTTGAGATTATAGTAAACCAAGGAGATACTATAGGATAAATATGCTTCCAATGAATTTTTTAATAAAATAGTATTTCCAAATTAATGGTTAACTAAGGTTTTTTGACTGTCATACAAATAATAGTAGTCTTCATAATGTGTAAGTGTATAAAGAAGTAAAATGGAAAAAATCTGAAAATATTTGTATTTTCTACTTACTTGAGGTATCCTGGGCCTGTTGATTTCTTCTAAGATTTTCTCTTAATAGCCTTATAACTTCTTTTTGATATTCCACAGTTGCTTTTGTAGAAGTAATTCTAATAAGAACAACAATAAAAATATGTAAAAACCCAGTAACTAGTTTTTTAAGGAAGACTAAACAGAATTGCTTTCAAGAATATTCTAAGAAGATACATCACGATGGCATAATATCCATAAGTAGCAGTAGATGAGGCCTCAAGGGAAAGGTAGTCTGATACAATAATGCCATCACATCAGAAGTACTCTGTTTGATCTCAGGGGCAGTTCAATTTTCTTATCATTGAGAACCCAGGTTTTATTTATTTAAATTTCTAGGGCTGTAATAATTATTAATTGGATATTGAACAAAATTATATTTGGAGGCAACATAAAAAAATAATTGGGCTGTTACGATGAGATCCTAGTGATATCTTGAATGTACAACAATTACCAGAGCATGAAAAAGAAAATTAGCCTCCTTTCTACATTGTCAGGAAGGTAAACTCTGACAGCAGCTCTGGGCTAAAGTGATACAGTCAAAGGTCAAATTCTGATCATTGGTTTAGTCATTAATTAGCAATTGTAACTTAGAGAAGACTTTCTGCTTTTCTTAGAGCCTACAAAAAAATATCTGCTGACTGTATTAGACAGGTAAAATTGTTTTTTTATGATTAAGAACTTAAATGCGTATAAGTTTCACTAAAAACAATATGGTTATCAGTGGGAGGATGGTTGTTCAGCACAGTAGATTCACAGTGCTACTTTCTCTTTACTCCCATTAGAATTAGCTAAAAGTTGGGTTTCTTTTAATATGTTTGAAGATGTATTAAAGTAAATATGGGGAAGCGGCTGTGGCTCAATCAGTAGGGCTCCCGTTTACCATATGGGAGGCCCCGGGTTCGGTTCCCGGGGCCTCCTGGTGAAGGCAAGCCCGCTCGCACGGCGTGGTTAGCTGACCCAGCGAGCACAAGCAGCAAGGGGGGGAGAAATGAATAAATAAATAAAATCTTTAAATTAAAAAAAAAAAAAAAAAAAAAAAAATAAAGTAAATATGATCAATATGTTAGGAAGAATATAGGAGCCAGAAGGGATTGGAAGAAATCATGTAATACAAATATCTCCTTTCATTGATTATCACTGTGAGGATATGTATATAAATATAGCAATAAAAAAGAGTACATGCTTTTGGGCCCTAGAAGGAAATATGATTTTCTACACAAAAACACAACAGGAAGAACAAATGAAATTAAGAGAAACAATGCAAACCTTAGTCAAACGGCTACTCTCTCTCTCAGCTTCTTAATGTCCATGTTTAAGCATAAAAAGGTCATTTGTCAAGTTGTTTATGTATGACTGAACAAGTAGCATCCAAACATATAGTGTGCTATGATTTGACCACAGTTGTGCTTATTTAAAAAAAAAAACTTTGCATATGTACTGAGAATTTAATGAATTTAAAATCTGTAGATTTTGTATTTTTTTAAGCAATAACAGTATTTCAATAAGATATATTTTAAAAAGCTAACTAATGGAAAGAAATTTATATAGTTTAGAAAGGAAATTTAAGCTATTAATGTATTCAACTAAGGCGTAAGACATACTCCTTTTCAAATTCCTTGGCATTTTTAATCTTCTCTAGGTCTAGTTTCACCAGCTTTGTTTTGAGATCTTCAATTTCTTCTTTGTAAGGCTCAGCTCCTAAAGCAACTTTGTCCTAATTTTTTTAGTAAAAAGAAAAATAACAAAAATAATTATCAGAGCAGGTTCAATTCCAGCAGAGTGTATAAATGCCTTTGATCTGGTAGGAACATTTTAAAATAGCATACAACTCCAAATATATGAAAAGCAGGAAAGGCATCAATTTTAACCTTAAAATGAATAATAACCAGATATTTGATGTTAAGTATATTGAAAGCTAATATATAATTAGAGAACATGTGATTTTTAAGTGTTAAAATAAATATTCTTTTTCCAGTTAAAAAGTGACACATCTAAACAAAATGACACAGAAAGGTTGAAAATAATGAAATGGGTGGGCAAAGATAAATCAGGAAAATGAAGCAAAAAGATGCTAGAGCAGCAATATAAATACCACACTAGACCTGAATTCAAGGCACAATGCATTACTTGGCATTATTGGGGATATTTTGTACCAAAAGATGGTTCACTCTAGTGATATAAATAACAGGCATTTTCTTTGACCACTTTGTAAATGTAATTGTAAAGCAATGTCATCTATAACACTGTTTAAAATTCTTGTCAGAGAGATCAAATTTGGAAATATTGATTTAGAAATGAATGCTAATGAGAATTCTACATTTCATACATATGGCATGTGGCCAGTGCTGTACTCAGAAATAGTGAGACGTAATCTAAAGCTTCTTTAAAAAAAAAATATATATATATATATATATATATATATATTTTGACAGTCTTTAGTATTTTTATTAAAAAACTGCAAAGACTGAAAAATCATTTAGTTCTCAGTTAATACCAACTGATTATTCTTTCCGATTTATTTTAGATGGATTTGTTAAAGAAATTTCCATTGCTCCACAAGAAAAGGAAAGTCCTTTGAAATTGTTTGAATTACATTAAATTCAGAAATTAATTTGGGAAAAACTGAGGCTGTACAGTGTTTAGGTTTCCCACCTAGGAAATAAGTTCTTATTTTAATACACATTTTCCTGTATTTATTTACATTTTTTTGTTCTATTCAAATATGCTGACCTCATTTTTTGTTAAGGTTAGCCCTTGAAGCTTTTTATTTTAGATCTTGTGGCACAGTAAATGTCTTTTTTCTCTTATGATACAGGTGATCCACAAAATTCTAGTACAGATTATATGTTTAACAAACTCACTGCTATTTGATATAATAAACAATTTATAAAGATACAACAGAGGAAATTTACTCAAGATTTAACCAAAAATTTTAATGATTCTCTTTTTTAGATTTCTTCTATTTTTGGTTAATAACCCTATATTAAACTGGTTAGCTATAGCCAGATGTATCCAAGTAGTGGCAAATTGGTTGAAAATTAATATCCTTGCAATTAAATGTTACATCTCGAGTTAAATTTACTCTTTTGCAATTTGTAGATTATTTATATAATATGTAGAAATAAATTTAAAAAAATTCAAACAGTATAAAAATTTTATGGGTACCCTGTATTTTGCTTTCTTTCTCCATAGGTGCTGTACAAAGCCATACCCCATTATTTCATTTGAATGTTTATCTCTGGTATGCAGGAAAGATATTTCTCTCTGTATAGACACTTGTATCAGGCTATACTGAATGCTGAAGAAATGTGCTACTCACATTTCTTCTTGAAATACTTTCTTGAAATACTTTCTACACTTGTGTTCTGGAACACTATCTCTCTTGATTCTCCTCTGAGAGGAGAACTGGCTGCTGTCTTTAGTTTACTCCATACATCTTCCCTATGATGCTCATCACCTAGGTGGCCTTATCCAGTCTCATGACCCCTATATGCGCATGAGTCTCCAAATTTAGCTCCAGCCTGGACCTCTCCCAGACTCATATTATCCACCTGCCCAGTTGATATCACAATTTGCATGATATTGTGTGTTCAATAGGCATCTCAAATTCAACTTGTCAAAACCCAAGTCTTATTCTGCTCTGCCCTTTTCAAATCTACTCTTCTAGCAGTCTTCCCATCTCCATAAATGATGACTCCATCCTTCTAGTTGCTCAGGCCAAAAACCCTGAAGTCATCTCTGTTTCCTTGTTTTTTTTTTCATACCACACATAATCTGTCAGCATTTTTTTTTTTTTTTTTGGTAAACCTTTTAAAATATATACAAGCACCCAACAACTTCTTACTCCTTTCATGGCTACCACTCAGGTATACAAGCCATCTCATCTCCCACCTGGATTATTGTAACAGACCTCTATATGGCCTTTCTACTTTTTTTTTTTTTTTTTGGTGGCAAATATCATGATTTAATACTTTTAGCAATAGCATTTATTTATTTATTTTTTTAATTAATTTATTTTTTATTGTGGGTAAACATCAAAATTTTCACAATACATACCAATATTTGTAAAATGATATATAAATATATATGCATATATGTGCATTTGCTTACAAAAATGTTATTTATATATATATAAATATATTTTAAGAGGTGCTTAGATTACATAAAATATTCTACTTTTGCTCTTATCCTCTCTGGTAGAGTCAGCTTTCTGTTTACCAAGATTCCTTCTCCCCTTCTTCCCCAGTAATATTTATAACTGGACATTATTTCTTAGCCCCTTGCTGCTTGCAGGTAGGTATGGCTGTGGGACTAAGAGCTCACCAAGAAATGTGAGATGAAGACGTGTACTACCTCTGGGCCAGAGTCTTAAGAGTGGAGATTTTCAGATGACTTTTTTGCTTTTCCATCCTGCTGCTTTACCCATGCAGACAAAAACAGGATGGCAGAGAAACAAGATGGAAGAAATGTGGGCCTCTCAACGATCATGTGGAATAGAGCTGCCCACCAACCTGGAATTCAGACTTTCAGGTGAGACAGATAGATAAACTTCTATCTAGTTTGAGCCCCTGCATTTTTGGTTCTTTGTAATCATAGCTGGCATGCCCCCTAACATACATCATTCCTAGAGTCTGTTTTCAAAGAGTAGCCTTTAAAAAATTAAGTCAGATCATAACATCCTTTTGCCAAAAGCCTCCCATGGCTTCTAATCTCACTCAGAATAAAAACAAAAATCCTTACAGTAGTTTATAAGACCCTTTATGATCTGGCTCATTGCTGTATCTCACCTTATTTCCCCTCTCTATTCCCTTGCTCACTCTGCTCAGGATATGCTGGTTTTCTTGTTTCTCAAATATATCTAGAATATTTCTGTTTTGGGGCCTTACATTTGCTATTTTCTTTGCCTGGAAGGCTCTTCTCCCGCTACATGGCTCACTCTATTATTTCCTTCATATTTTCTTATTGGTGTGGCTCCTTTTGATTTCTCTATATAAAATCACCTCTCTTTCCCTGCACATCCCCACCTTCACACCTAGGACACATATGCCACCCACTTTGCCTGACTTAATTTTTTTCCATTATACTTTTCACCATTTGACATACATAATTACTTATTTTCTGTCTCTATGAATCAGAATATAAGCTCCATGAGGGCAGGGTCCTAGTTTATTTTCATTGCTGTACATCTGGCATTTGTAACAGTGATCACCACATAGTAGGTGCTCAACAAACATGTTGAATGAATAAAGTTTAATGGGACCTTTAAACTAATTGTAATATTAAAACAATAAATAATTGTTCTCTTTGCCTTCTTGTTTCATTGAATTGACTGGAATTTTTAGAGCAATGCTAAATAAAAAAAAGAGCAGGAATCCTTTACTGGTTCTTTATTTTAAGTGGAATAGAGAGACACTGGAGCAAGAATTGCAAACTTAAATACTTATTAGGGCCAGACTCAAGTAGCAGAAATGTGAGAAAAGTGGTTGAAGTTGAAACAAAGGGGCATGGTGGAGATATGAAGAATGAGGGTGTGACTTGACTAATTTAAAAACATTCAAACTACTGTTCTTTCCAAAGAAAACAGGTCAGCTTCAGCCCACAGGTTACCAGGTGTGACCCAGTAATAGGGGCATTAAGTAGAAAAAGTGTTTTAAAATGTACTTAACTAATAAAGAGTTATATATTTGAAGTATATTTTTTTGAAAAATGAAAAAAAAACCCACATATTTCTAAACTATAGAGAATAAAATTTATATGCACTTAAATTTTTATCCTAGGAAGATAAAAACAGGCATTATTTTTGCATGAAAATATACTTTTACACTTACTTCATTTCTAAGTTAAGCTACTTGCTTTTTTAAAGCTTGAGTGTTGAATTTCAGACAAAAACAGTCACTAGGAAGTTGTGGGAAAAGGGAAGAAGAGAGCACCAAATTATCTGCCAAACTCAACAGTAAAATAAAAGGCAAAAAATAACAGTTATAAAATGAGTTTTTTACGTTACCTGGAGTACTTGGATCATTTCTTTTGTTTTTTCTAAGCATTTATTTGATTCATTAGCTTTTGCTTCAAGTTTTGCTATCATGCCATTAGTCATCTCAAGTTCTTTCTGCATCCTGATAATCTTCCCCTCCTTATGCTTAGCATTTTCTTTAGCTTCACATAGTAAAGTTTCCAGCTCTTGAATTTTCTATTAGAAAAAGTACACATACATAAAGTCTGGCAGGAAAACAGAATCACAACATAATTTATATGTTTGAGGTAATCACATTTGGGTATTGTTAATTTTTTCATATTGTATTAACAAAGCACAGTAAAGAAGTCAAAAGCAACTCATTCATTTAAAGCTGATGATATCTGGGTTAAAAAATGTAAGAATTTACACTATAAAGTCTGGTTGTTTACATTATTTACTGTTTAGCACAGTGCTAAGCATATTAGGCAGGCACTCATATTTTCAATTAACACTACTTAATTTCCTATGTTTATCTAAGCATATGTGAATATATAGCTCATAGAAAGAGCCAAACACTCATGCACACAACAGGAACATACTAAATACACAGTTCTGCTTATCCTTTTTTGGACTTGACAATATATTTTCCAGATGTGTCCATATCAATGTCTATAGATCTTTCACGTTTTTGTTATCATGGATACATAGCATTCCACTTCATGGACGTACCATGATTTATTTAACCAGTTCTTTACTAATCAATATTTAGGTTGCTACCAGTTTTCTTGTAAGTACAAATTAACTTTAAATTAGGATAAATTTAGATGCCTGAATTTGCTTATATATATAAGATTATTCACACGCACTGTGTGCATAATTTTCCTGTGAAATGTCTCTTTTTGGCCCATCTGGAATTTATTTTTGTTTAATTAGTGAGATAAGAATCCAATTTTATTTTTTTCCAGATGATTTTCCAGTTGTTATAAATCATGCAATGAATAAATCATCTTTTCCACATTGAGTTGAATGTTACCATTATCATATATTAAATTCTCACACTTATTTGGGTATATTTTTGAACTCTCTATTCTGTTCCACTGCTCTACTTGTCTATTTCTGCAACACTACCAAATTACTTTAATTATAGTAGAATGTATTTTTTTAAATCTGGGGTCAATGAAGACAAAAATTCCCTTCTGTTTATCTTATTGCTCTGGTAGCTGGGTTTCATCTTTCCTCTCTTTTATTTCTACCAGCTGACTGAGGTCTATAATGATCAGTGAATCAATAAAATGTATACTAGTGATCTTCCATTTTCCACTAAATAATTATTAAACTAGTGGTTGATGTTTTATTACAAGCATTTATTTTGGTAAAAATTATAAATTATAATTTACTCTTGGTCCCCAGGAAGTGATTTTGGATGATAACAAAATAAAACAGCATGTTTGCCCATGTTTACAGATTCCCAAATAAGGGTAGTTAATAAAGTAATTGGATTTTTCAGTTAATGTACTGATTCTTGAACAGTTGTGGTAATAGGTTAATCTGTATAAGAACCTTATTATATTTTTAGTGTCTTACATTAAAAAGAAAAAGATTCTAATATTAACCAATGTTAAGGACATTGATGATAATTAGAGAAAAGCTAAATTGCTCTTTCTCTATAAACTAGTATTTGTTCTGCATATAGACCCAAAGTATAGTTTAATAGAATGATTTAGGAAATTTAAAATGTATAGTAATAATATATTAAGTGGCAATAACTTAAACTATATTGTCGTAATCTATTAATCAAATTAATCTATGAGGAACTTCTGTTTCATAATCCAAATGAAAGATCTTATGTAATGTCTAGCTTTAAAAATACTTTAGTTGAATGACAACTCCAATCATTTTATATTTAAATAACAAGTTCGTCAAACCACCAAAAAAATGTCCCCATTGCTTAATAAACATATTCAGTAGTATAATTTTATAATTTTGCATGTTATATAAGATGCATCTTTAACTCTGTGACGAAGCTGCAATCAAAGAACATCTTATAAGAAATACATACTTCTGTGGTTAGTTGTGTAGCTCTTACTGTAACAAGAGGATTCTTATCAGGATTAACTAGGGCACCAGATTCCATGGACACCTTCAAAGTTTGATAGTTTTTAGACATTTTTTCATTTTTCTTTTTCATTGATTTCAGATCATGTTCCCATTTTTTTGATATGGTTGCAGCTCTTTCTTCAAACTCTGTTGATTCGTTCATTATGGCCTATTAAATATTAAAAACACTGCTTATAGTTCTAAAATGAGTTATATATATAAAATAAAACACTGTGAAAAATACAAACATTCTTTGTGGTTTGAATCAGTTCTTGAAATTTCAAAAGATATTGGATAGGAATAAAGGAAGAATAAGGACTGGAGAGGATGCATATTGATCTGCAAGACCAAAATCTCACTTTATTAACTTAGCACTAACATATGAAGAGGAATCTGAAGAATTGTACAGGTTAAACCTTTTTTTTTTTTTTTCTTTCACCACACATACGTTTATTCAGGCCATACAGCTGGCAGAGCTGACACGTGTGTACACAGGCGGCCCGCGCTCGCGCCTGACGCGGTGGCTCCCGTCTGACGCGCACTCCATGTGGAGCTGGTTAGTGGTGACCGTGAGCAGGTGCAGGGCTCGAAGCTTTCAAAGCTTTACTTCTTTTATCAGCGCTCCTGATTTTATAAATGATGAAGCTCATCAAGCCCATTCCTACCCAGATCTCCTGGTAGACCTGGGTATAGTAGGGCTTCATGGGGAATATAATAATGCTCTGAAGCATCTCGACCAAGTACTGGCGGCTCCCGCCGGACCGAAAACCCACGGGCAACGGTTCCGAAAGCAGGTTAAACCATTATATATGTAATGTCTAATAAGAAAACACTAACTGATGTCTAATAACAGAACCTTTAGTAAACTTAATGATCAAGATTCCCATTTCATTCCAATCTTCAATGTTCATGGGAAAAATAACTCATTGACTTTTTGTAATTAATCTGAAAATCTTGTATTTCTTTGCAGGGAATAACAATAATCCATACTCTCTTTTGCATCTGAAGGGTCACTCCAAAAGTACTCATATCATATTTTCACCTTTCTAATTCTCATGGAATGTACTTTTTGCTCTCATCATGAGTGCCTTATTGGCCACATCTTTAACTTCTTTGTGGCTTAATGATCAATCTACCAGGCTTGGATCTTAGAGTAGTCATGTTCTTGTTGACACCCTGGATTCTCCGTAGCGCTGCACTCCTGACTTCACACCACACTAAATTATCAATTTCTATTCTCAGGGTCCTGAGATCCAGGTTGATCTACCTCAGTAAGAATCCCTATATCCTAATCACTACCAGGCCCTCAATGTTATAGGAAAAACGTTAAGATACATAGAAATGCTCTTATCCAAACATTGGCTTTTTGTCTATCTCTATTGAGAGTGGACACTTTTTTTTAAACAGTCCATATAATATTGTGCTAGCTCTGGTATTCAACAAATGGGATTAATGATCCATGAGAAAACTTTTTCCTAGCATTATCCCATATTTCACTATGCTTTAAGTACAGTTCCCAGATGAAATAAAAATGTCAAGAAAGAACTACCTAAAAACATCAAATATAAAGTGAATCTTGGAAGTTATAATATTAACACCGTTCCCTCTGCTCCAATTTCATCTATAACAAGCAACCTCTGGTTACTACATGTTTTACCAGGTACATGGGGAAGGGATTACTTTAGAAAGCAGAAATGAATCTTCTGATCAGCGGAATGTAAAACAAGGTCACAAACGGATCTTAGGCAATGTTGGACTCCATTAGGGCCAGTTGCCTTGGGAACAAATGAAAAAAAATCACATTTTTGAACCTTAGAGTTGAAGAATGACAGTGACACCACCAAGGTGAAAAGCTCATGTGCCCCTACTAAAGCGGAAGGCCTGGTGCCAGGTTTTACCCCACAGCTGTTGCCTATAGTCCTGAACAAGCTCTTGTGTCACCTTGCTCGAGGCCACTTGGAAAACAGGCTAGATTCCTACAAAACAGTTAGAAGTGGAAGTGGAAAAGGAGATTGGCAAGAAATTTGAGATTTCATATCACTGAAATTTTGTTACCTTCTTTACAAATTAAATTGATATATGTTTAATTATCTTACTGAAGTATGATATCTTAGAGGAAGAACATTTTACAAAGTCAATTTTTTTCATAAAGCATATAAGAATAAAGCATATTTAAAAATTAAAAACAATGAGTAGAAAAATTAAAGCAAATAACAAAAAGAATGAGGTAGCACAATAAAAATTACTACTTACAATTATTTTGTTATTATAGAAACTATTCACTTGACAAATTCTATCATTTTCTTCCTGGATACCAGTTTCAAGCTTTTCTATATCAAAATGAGTATTCAACCACTCTTGCAAAAACTGGGTCATTTCTTTCCTGTTATTTAGTACTTCTTGAAATTCAGTCTTTATGTTGAGGAAGTCACTTTCTGAAAAATCTTTGAGAATTTCCTGTGTGAAAAGTAAGAATGGAATAACCTGAACAATCAGGAAAGTCTGTATCTAAATATCATATACACATCATGAAAAGGGTAAAATTCCACTGAACCCTTACTCTTCTTAATGTTTTTTAGTAAGAAATATAATTCTAACTTGAAACTTTATTCTTGTTATTTACATAATAAAATTTTGGCAGTATAGGCTATGTCACAGAGACACTTCTTCAAAATTCTACCTCTTAAAATCTGTCAAAATTTTAAGTCTGGGACTCATAACAATACTAGAAGTGCTTCTGGATGTAGTGTTTCTGGGCATAAAGCAGGCCTTACACGTGGACTGGGAAATGGACACCAGCCTCACATTGCTGGGGAGAGCAAGAAACTCCATGTAGACCGTTGCAATACAAGTTTCTGATTCCCATTCCCATTTATGGGAAGTTTTGCAAAGTACTGGAAACTTATTCTGCCAATGTTAAATCTGTTTTTCTGTATCTGTGGAGGCCTGCCTGAAAGGCGGCCAGGGCATTACTTAGCATTCTTTACATCTGGCCAGCAGTCCACTGCAACTTATTTTCCATTTCTGATAAATGAAAAATCGCTCTAAGCAACATGAAAAGGTACTTTTCTACTTGACAAAAAGGCTTAAAATAGATTTAAATCTACTCTAAGTTATACCTCAATATGTAGATCCAAACTCTGATTCAATATCAGATCCCTTGATTCTTTGGATGATACATCACAATCTTGTTGAAGATGCTGTATTTGAATTAGCAGTTCATTTTGCTTTTCCACTTCATCAATAAAATCCATTTCATATTTATTGACTGATTCATGATGTTCTTCCTTTATCTTTGTGACATGGCTTAACACATACTTGAAGAAATTTAAACAAATTGGGAAATGAAACTTTTAGCATATTTAGAGGAAGTTTTAAACTCTTGGGATGTGAGGTGGGATGCTATCCCCTGTTTACCTATATTCTCCGATAAGAAAGGAAGAAGGAAGGAGCCTCTTTTTCTCCAACTTTCTTCCCAGTATCTGGGGAGACTTGGTTAACCAATAAGATGGGCATGACCTATGTCAAGACTTCCTGGTCATACATATTTAGATGTCTGGCTTCAAGGTGACAATAATTTGAATGCTGTATGTTCCATGGATTTCATGAATAAATTCTGCACATCTGATTGCCAGTATTTGTGAGAAGATATCAGACTGAAGGGCAGATAACTCCACCCTATTTCTTCAGCCTCCACCATTTTTCAGCTTCTTATAATCTGGCCTCTTCCCTCACCACTCAGCTAAAACTGCACTAACAAAGGTCACCAATGAGCTCTACTATCAGCAAATTGAGGTGATAGTTTCAGTCCATATTCTGGTTCTCTGTAGCCTTTGTCACTCTTGACAACATCTTTAACATATTCTCTTCTACTGACATGAGTGATATCACTTTTACTTGGTTCTCTCCTGTCTTTTCTCTCTCAAATCCATGGGATATCCCCTTTTCTGCTACTGTCTCTTGAGCATTTATCTTGCTTCTCTTCATTTTTTCTTTACCTCAGTTAATGAGACCACTATCCACACACCTGGCTAAGCCCTAATCCTGGGACTCAACCTAAACTTCTCTCCCTCTCCACCACTATCAATCACACGGACCTACCATTTTAAATTGCTAAATGTTACTTCAATCCATTTCTTCCTCTCCACCCCAAAGACTGCTCCTCTAGTAGTGTAGTCACCCATGCCTCATCTGGACCACTGGAACAGCTTCTTATCTGTTCTGTCTGCCACTTAGGCTTATCCTCCTTAAACCCATTTCTTTTTCACACTGTAGTGAAGTACCTAAAATAGTAATCCGATCATGTATATTCCCAGCACTTAAAAATTGTCTAATGACTCCCCATAATCTACAAAATAAACTGCAAGCTTTAAGGCTTTGACCCTGGCTTCCACTATAGTTTCATCTTCTAAAACATTTTTATCTGCTATTTCCTACAACCTGTACATACTTCTATCATTGCATTTATTGCCTGTGTTTATGTGTGTCTCTCACTAGACTATGAGGTATTTAAGATGTTACTGTGCTTCTTAAGCACCTTGGCAGAGCATGGAGACCCATGGGCAGAGTTCAGGGTTTGCTGAATAATCAGGTACTAGGTGCAATGAGGATCTTGTACATGCCACTTACTAATTCATGTAATGCATAATTTGGTAGTAATAACACTAATAGCAAATATGCTAACTCCCAAAGTAGGTCAATTCACAAATATACCGAAATCTATAACTGAAATTTAGAAGGCTATTTGCAAGGATATTACTAAAAAAAGGGGTACCTTAAGTTTCTTTGTGATTCTAAGGAATTCCATGGAACATCTTTGATTTGCAGTGAGAAGTTTTTGAATTTGTTTGATTTGTGGATATGGAAGTGAGAGGTTTGCTTTTATTCTATTTGAAAGCTCCTTTTGGGTTTCAATTTCTTCCTCCAAGTCAGAAGACAATCTGTTCAGGCACTCATAGTGATTATCCATCTCTGAGTATCCCTTTAGAAGCTCCTAAATAAAATCAGAATTCATACAATTTAACAATTCATTCTAGCAATATAATAAATAATCCCAGCCTTAGAAGTGTAACAAAAACTTAGGTTAAACAGTTACAAAATCTTGATACTGAACACCAAATTGACTTCTAGAAAAGCTGGGCTAAATTATCCTCCCACATAGGAGTATCCTGCCTTACTACAATCTTGGCAGAATGAAATAATTAAAAAAGAAAAGAAAAATCAAACAATCCCACAAGACCTGAATTTGGATGAATAATTAGTAACTCACTGTTATTTTAATTTGCAGCCTTCTATGATCTATTATTACTTCACACCCTTCATTACTAAACTCTCTACTCCAGTGCCGCCACGATATTACTGTCATCCAACTAGTACTTTTGAGGTTCTCCCTTCACAGGCTCCTGTTTGTTTCCTCTGAATCTTCCCCTCAAGTTCATGGTCTTCAGGCCTTGTCTGAGGCTCACTGCTATTCTCATTCTATAGTCTCTTCTATTCTGAATCCAGCTACTTCTAAACTTTCACACAATCTTATCTCTATGCTGGCAACTTCCAAATCTACTACTCCATAGAACCCAATAAACAGCTCTGACATTACAATAAAGACACTGCTTTAGAAATATGTCTTAAGTTGGCTTCTTGCCCTGAATCTTGAGTGACATGGATTGCATTTTATCTACTTCCACAACGTCTCACCTGGTATTGACCATTAGGATGACCTCAATAAATGCTGGTTGAATGAATGAAACTGAACTTTTTACTTTTTAAAAAAACTCTAATCAAGCATTTTAATTTCTTCTTGTATGAACATTTACTTTATATCCTTTACTTATTTCTCTATTGCTATCTTCTAGAATTTTTCTTACTGATTTACTTGCACTATTCATACATTATGGGTATTATTAGCTCATTGTAATATTTGTGGCCTGTATTTTTCCTAGTGTGTATTCTTTTAAATTTGGTTGATGAGGTTTTTAATGCATAAGTTTTAAATTTAAACTTATGTATTGATATGTATTGATAAATTTTTTTCTAATTTCTGATTTTTAGATACTACTTCATCCAGAGACGAGGTAAATATTTACCTATATTTCTCTTTTTTACTTCAGTTAAAAAAGTTATTGATGAATCCCTTTTGAATATATTTTGATGTATAGTGGTATTTTGGCCTGGCCTGATTTTCTTCTAAGAACTACTTTTCCCAACACTGTCTATTGATTAATCTAATTCAGCCATCCCAGAGGTATGTGACACCTTCTTTCTTTTGTTCTGCTAATATATATATACACACACACACTATAGTCAACCTTGAGTTATCCATTGGTCAACTGATGTATAGTTTATTCTAATATAAGTATCTCATTATTTTAATTACTGTTCCTTTAAAAAACTCTTTAATATCTACTCAAGCAAGAACATCAGTGATTTGAATGAGCATTGACAAAGTCTAAAAAGAAAGAGTATGTATTGTGGCTCAAGGCTGAATGTTGGCTTCTGTTTACAGATGGCAGAGTAAGTTAGCAGATAAAACAGTGATTAAGGATGAAATTGGCTGGAGGTGCGGGAAAATGATGTTGGAGTAGGAAGGCAGGGCTCAGCTCACTTACAAAAACAACAGAGAAAGAGCCAAGAGCTGTCCGAGGGATCTGCTTTGGGTGTCAACAGACCAGGACAGTGCTGCGCAACCCCCAGGAGGACGAGGGAGGGAAACAAAGAACCTGAAATGACAACTGTGAGTTACCAAACCTCCATGGTGGCTGGGAAGGGCACCCATCTCCACCTTCAAGGCATTAAGCTGGGATAAAATCCCTGGTTCACTGCAGCTGACTGAGAGGTGAATAGACATCTTCCTCCCTGGGAAAAGGGAGGATGTTGCAGAGGGCAGAGTGGTTTCTCTTCAGTGAATTTGGCCAGCAGAGCCAGCTTTGAATCTCGGCTCTGGCCAGACCAGAAACATTGGAACATGGAGACTGAAAGAAAGACCTTCGTGGAAAGGTTTGCTGACGAGTGCCATCTGCTGGCCGGTTGGGAAACTGCAAGAGAAAAAACTACTCTTAGATCTCTTTAACCTGAACTCCTGGGAGAAATTTTGCACCCCATTAGGGTGTCCCGGCCTGATTTTGATAACTTAGGCCGGACAATTTTAAAAACTCAGAAGTTGAACCAAAAATCAGAGAAGAGCCATGAAAAAACAAAAAACACTAGGCAAGAGAGAGAAATTGACAACCAGAGTAAATTCACCAACATATTCAGATGCCTAGGCATCAGCAAAAAAAAAAAAAAAAAAAATACAAGGCATACTAAGAAACAGGAAGGGATGGCCCAAACCAAATATCCTGATGAGATATAGAATTTAAGACAACCAATCAATGATAATTACACATATCTCCTAAATCAATTCAAAGAATTGAAGGAAAATATAACTAGAGATAAAGGATATTAAGAAGACATTGGTGATGTCCACTCCACATCCAAGTGAGAGGGGGCTTATATCTCATGGATAAGATGGATGGGGTTATCCTGCCTGCAGCTGCAGACTCTCTCCATTCCCTGGGATGGCCATTGTCGATCATCATCTCCCACCAGGTGTCTAGGGTGAGTCCACTGAGGGATTGGGAAGAGCTATGGACTAAAGTGGACTTACTGGTATTGTTATAGACATATTGTGATTTACGCAATGGAAGTAATTACAGCATTAATGTGGAGCCAGTGGCCACTGGATGCTTTAGGGGCAGGGAGAGGGAAAAGCAGTTGTAATACAGGGGCTTGGAAATTATCCTGAGTGACATTGCAATAACAGATGTAGGCCATTTTATATCATCATATAACATGCAGAACTGTGTGTGAGAGAGTGTGGCCTACAATATGAACTATGGTCCATGCTTAGTGGCAAAGCCCCAAGATGTGTATATCTATTGCAGGTGATGTTCCACACTAATGAAGGATGTTTATGTGGGAGGTTGTGGGAGGAGTGGGAGGTAGGGCATATGGGAATCCTTACAATTTTTGTGTAACATTTTTGTAATCTAAGTATCTTTAAAAAAAAAAAAAAATTATATATATATATATAAAGACAATGGGTAAGCATAAAGAACAATTTGAAAACCTGCAAAGAAAAGTAACAGAGCTTATGGGAATGAAAGATACAAGGGATGAGATTAAAAATACATTAGAGTCACACAACAGCAGATTTGAATTGCTCGAAAACAGAATTAGCGATATTGAGGACAGAACACCTGAACTTGAAAAGACAGGAGAACAAAAAGAGAAAAAAATGGAACAGGGTCTCAGAGAACTGAATGACAATATGAAATGCACAAGCATATGTGTTATCGGTGTCTGAGAAGGGGATGAGAATAGAAAAGGGGCAGAAAGAATATTTGAGGAAATAATACCAAAAACTTCCCACCTCTTGTGAAAGACATAAATATCAATATCAATATCCAAAGAAGGACAATCCACCCCAAACAAAATAATCCAAATAGACCTACCCCAAGACACCTACTATTCAGAATGACAAATATCAGAGATAAAGAGAAGAATCTGAAAGCAGCAAGCATACTATGTATGCTTTTCACATACAAGGGAACCTCAATAAGATAATGCCGGCCTCTCATCAGAAACCATGGAAGTGAGAAGGCAGTGGTATGATGTATTTAAGGCACTGAAGGAGAAAACTGCTAGCCAAGAATTCTGTATCCAGCAAAACTGCCCTTCAAAAATGAGGGTGAGTTTAAATGTCCTCACAACAAACAAAAACTGAGAGTATGTTACCAAAGACCAGAATTATAAGAGATACTAAAGGAAATGCTGTAGCCTGACAGGAAAAAACTACAGTGAAAGACTTGGAGGAAAGTGTAGAAATGAAGATTATTAGGAAAGGTAAATTAAAAAGTAAAAAGACAAAAGTAAGACATGACAATGGAAAGCCAAAGGATAAAATGAACAAAGTAAGTAATGCCTTTATAGTAATAACATTGAATGTTAATGGCTTGAATTCCCCAATCAAAAGATATAGACTGATAGAATGGATAAAAAAATGAGACATTTACATACTGTTTACAAGAGACTCATCTCAGACGTAAGGGGACAACCAGGTTGAAAGTGAAAAGTTGGAAAAGATATTCCACGCAAATAGTAACCAAAAGATTTGGAGTAGCAATACTAATATCGGATGAAATAGATTTTAAATGTAATACTGTTATAAGGGATGAAGAAGGTCATTATATATTAATAAAAGGGGCAATTCACCAAGAAGAAATAGCTATAATAAATATTTATGCACCTAACCTGGGTTCCCCAAGATACATGAGGTACACACTGGCAAAACTGAAGGGAATAACAGACATCTCTGCAATAACAGTTAGAGGCTTCAATACATCACTCTCACCACTGGAGAGAACATCTGGACAGAAGATAAACAGCTTGAATATGATAAATGAAGTAGACCTAAAAGACACTTATAAAGCATTACACCCCAAAACAGCAGGATATATATTCTTTTCAAGCACTCATGGCTCCTTTTCCTGGATAGACCACATGCTGGGTTATAAGACAGGTCTCAATAAATTTGAAAGATTGAAATTATACAATACACTTTCTTGGATCATAATGGAATGAACTGGAAATCAATAATAGATGGAAGAAATAGAAGACCTCAACAAACCAATCATAAGTAAAGAGATTGAAACAGTCATCAAAAACTTGCCAAAGATGAAAAGCCCTGGATCAGATGACTTCACAGGTGAATTCTACCAATTATTCAAAGATGATCTAATACCAATCTTTCTCAAGCTCTTCCAAAACAGAAAGAATGCTGCTAAACCATTCTATGAAGCTAACATCACCCTAATACCAAAACCCAGATAAAGATACTATGAAAAAAAGAAAATTACAGACTAATTTCTCTAATGAAGACAGATGCAAAAATCCTCAACAAAATACTTGCCAACTGAATCCAAAAGCACATTAAAAGAATTATACACCATGATCAACTGGGTTTTATCCCGGGTGTGCAAGGATTTTTCAAGACAAGAAAATCAATTACTGTAATAAAACACAATAAACTGAAGAAGAAAAATTACGCGATCATCTCCATTGATGCAGAAAAGGCATTTGACAAAACACAGCATTCTTTCTTGATAAAAACACTCCAAAAGATAGGAATAATGGGAATCTTTCTTAATATGGTAAAGCACATATAGTGGTGAAAGACTGAAAGCTTTCCCGCTGAGATAAGGAACAAGACAAGGATGCTCAGTGTCACCACTGTTAATTCAAAATTGTGCTAGAAGTTCTAGCTAGAGCTATTAGACTAGATAAAGAAATAAAAGGTACTCCAAATAGGAAAGGAAGAAGTAACACTTTTGCTATTTGCTGATGATATGATCCTATATGTAGAAAATCCTGAAAAACCCACAACTAAGCTACTAGAATATGAGTTCAGCAAAGTGGCGAGATACAAGATTAATATGCAAAAATCAGTAGCATTTCTGTTCACTACTTACGAGCAATCTGAGAAGGAAATCAGAAAAAACATTCCATTTATAACAGTGGCTAAAAGAATCAAATATTTAGGAATAAACTTAACTAAGGACAAAAGTTCCTATATTCAGAAAACTACAAAACATTGTTAAAAGAAACCAAAGAAAAATAAATGGAAGGACATTCTGTGTTCATGAACTGTAAGACTAAATATTGTTAAGATGTCAATTCAACTCAAACTGATTTACAGATTCAATGCAATCCCAATAAAAATCCCAACAGTCTTCTGTGCAGAAATGGAAAAGCCAATTATCAAATTTATTTGGAAGGGTAAGGGGCCCTGAATAGCCAAAAATGTCTTAAAGAAGAAGGAAGTTGGAAGACTGTTACTTCCTGACTTTAAAGCATATTACTTAGCTGCAGTGATAAAAACAGCATGATACCAGTATAAAGATAGATAGAATGACCAACAGAACCAAATTAAGAACTCAGAAATAGACCCTCACATCTATAGTAAAGTGATTTTTGACAAGGCTGTTAAGACCACCCGGCTGAGCCAGAACAGTCTATTCAATAAATGGTGCTGGGAAAATTGGATGTCCATATCCAAAAGAAAGAAAGAGAACCCCTTTCTCAAACCATATACAAAAATTTACTCAAAATGGATCAAGGATCTATATATAGAGCTACAACCATAAAGCTCCTAGAAGAAAATGTAGGAAAAAATCTTCACAATCTTGTTGTAGGCATAGTTTCTTAAACCTCACACCCAAAGTATGGGCAACAAAAGAAAAAATAGATAAATGGGACCCTCAAAATTAAACACTTTTGTGCTTCAAAAGACTTTGTCAAGAAAGTAAAAAGGCAGCCTACTCAATGGGAGAAAATATTTGGAAACCACATATCTGATAAAGGTTTGCTATCCATGTTATATAAAGAGATCATACAACTCAACGATAAAAAGACAAACAACCCAATTAAAAAATGGGCAAAAACTTGAATAGGCATTCTCCAAAGAGGAAATACAGATGGCCCAAAAGTACATGAAAAAATCCTCAACATCACTAGCTACTAGGGAAATGCAGATCAAAACTACAATGAGATTTCATACCTTATAGAATGGCCATTAAAAAAAACAAACAACCAGAAAACTACAAATGCTGGAAAGGATGTGGAGAAACAGGTACATTCATTCACTGTTGGTGGGAATGTAGAATGGTAGAGCCTCCGGGAAAACCGTTTGGCAGTACCTCAGGAAGCCGAATATAGAACTGCTATATGATCCAGCAATCCCATTACTACGAATATATTCAGAAGAACTGAAATCAAGGACGTGAACTGACATTTGCACACTGATGTTCATAGCAGCATTATTCACAATTGCTAAAATATAGAACTAATCCAAGTGTCCATCAACTGATGAATGGTTAACAAAGTGTGGTATATACACACAATGGAATACTATTCAGCTGTAAGAAGAAATGAAATCAATATGCATATGACAAAATGGATGAACCTAGAGAATATTAAGTTGAGTGAAATAAGCTAGACAAATATTGTATGTTCTTAGTAATATGAACTAATTATGATGAGTAAACTCACGGAGATAAACTCAAGAGTGTAGGTTACTAGGAAATAGAAGGTAGGTTGAGAATGGGAAATGATGCTTAATGTATGTAGCATTATTAATAAGTCTAATTGTATAAGTGTGGAAATAAAGAGTTGAGAATAACACTTAATGAGTATAACTAAAGCTGCTGATTTATAAATGTGATTGTGCTGAAATGGGTAGTTTATGGAAGTAAATGTCAATTGAAAGGAAACTAGAGAATAATCTAGGTGATGTATAACTGATTTTGGTGGCAGATGAAAACTGTGGTTAATAGCATAAATATAATAATAGTCTTTTTTTACAAAGTGCTAAGAATATGGTGATACATAGGAAAATTACAAGTAATGTAACTTATGGACAATAGTGAACAGTAATATTGTAATATTTTGGAGCAATGGCAAGAAGCTATTTTTCCAATACTAAGGGACAAGAATAGGGGAGTATAAGAGGGTATGGGATTTTTCCTTTTGGAGTAATGAAAATGTTCTAAAATTGACTGAGGCAGGGGTCGGATGTGGCTCAACTGGTTGGGCGTCTGTCTCCCATATGGAGGGACCCGGGTTCGATCCCTGGGACCTCCCGGTAAAAAAAAAAAAAAAAAAAAAATTGACTGAGGTGATGTCAGCACAACTCTGTGATGTCAATGAGAGCCACTGAGTGTACACTTTGAATAGATTCTACAAAGTATGGGACTGTATAACACAGGGAATCCAGTAGTGGATGATGGACTATGGATAACAGGACAAATATGAGAATATTTTCTCTTGGATGATAACAAATAAATAATACTAATATAGGTTGTTAATAATTCAGAGCATTGGGGGATAGATACACCAAATGTAAGAAATGGGCTATAGATAGTAGTAATAATTTGACAATGCTTTTTCCATAATTTGCATACATTTATTGTTTATGTATATTCATGTATGAACGATATACTTCAATAAAATTTTATTTAAAAATAGAGCTCAGGTTCAAGCTCTGCCACTTACTAAGTGGAGTAGTCACTGAATTGTTTTCTCAACTGCAAAACAAAGACTAAAAACAATTATCACAAAGTTTTCGAGGAAATCAAGTAAAGTATCTCTATATATAGATATACGTAGTTTATAAAGTATACATAAACATTTATTATTATTACTTGAGGAATTGTATTTCTAAAATATGTTTCTATACCCAGGTTTTAAAAGTAGTCAGATTTGGGTCAAATCCTGATTCTACCAATTTATTAGTTGTGTGACCTTCTCTGAGTCTCAGTTTCCTTCTATATACATAAAACTTCTCTCATGAGGTAAAGCAACCGGCACAGTGCCTGGCATCTGGGAGATACTCAATGAACCTGGGCCTGTAAGTTCAGAGAAGTAGACACCAGCAGGTGAAGCATTGGTCCAGGTACAGGTGGAAGAACATGTTAAGTTCAAATTGCTACAATAGTGTAATAAGTAACATGTTTAGTACAGGGTGCTAAATGCTAGCATAAGAGGCTGCTGACAACGAGCTCCCTTCTTTAGATAAGCTAAGAAAAAGGTAATGTTCATTAATCTGGATATTGGAAGAGGGGATTCCTGCCTTAGGTCTCAGGACAAATCACATTACAGAATGGAGTGGCATAGCATAGTCATTCAGTTGCACTTAATAAATATATATTGAGTGCTGATTTCTGTCAGTAATGTGTTAAGTGATATGGCCATAAACAATATAAAACAGCCCCTCTCCTTAGGAATCTTGTACTCTTACAGGGCGATAGCAAATCCTGCTGATTTTAACCTCAATATGTATTCAGAATCCAAACTCTTCTCACTACCTCCACTGCTGCCACTCAGGGCCAAGCCACCATCATTCCTGCCTGGATTATTGTCATCAGCCTTTTAAATGGCCTTCCTGCTTCCACTCTACTTTCAACACAATAACCAGAGTCAGTCCTTTTAATTAAAAGGCCCTATAGTCTGCCTCCACCTGCTTCACTCTCTGACCTCATTTCTTAGCTTTCCCTCTTCTCGATGATTCTTGAACTTGACACGCAGGCACCTGCCTCAGGAGCTTGGTACTTGCTGTTCCCTGCCTATAATGTTCTTCCTCCAGATTCCTCGGCCTGGTCCTGCATCTCTTTCAAGTATCTGCTCAAGTATCACCTTTCCAGTGAGGCCTTAAAATTGCAATATTGCATGGTTTTGAGTGTGAATGTATGTATACATGCACACATATACATATCCATACTAGATCATAAAATTTAGAAAAATAGTAAGCACTCTCTATTCCTTCCAGGGAGGTTCCTTTGATTCCATTTTAGGCTTCAGAAAGCCATTGTGAAGAGGAGAAACATTCATTTATAGTTTTAACAAGGGGCACTTACTTTGATCCTAAAGCACTTTTCTCTCAGGCTTTCTATAAGGAGCTGCTTCCCATCATATTGTAACCTTTTTTCATATGTTAGTACCTCTCTGTGGTTCTGTTGGTCCTGCTTTGGTATGAAGAAAAAAAAATAGGACTTGAGCTATATCTACATTCATTCATAATGTCTAATTATATACTTTTTTGGTTACATTTTTGACATCAAGTTTCAATAATGGAATCAAAATATTATGCTTGTAACTCTCGAACAATGTTTAAAATGATCAGAAAATGAATAATAGCACCATTAACAAGTGACTTCAATACACTTATTAATGTGTATTGAGGAGAAAAGTGGAAGAACCACTTTTTTTGGTTTCATAACCAAATTAGTATAGATTCATTCTGGTTCCCACTCTTCCAAATTTCTGCATTAGAATTATTGCTGCCAACTAAATATACCAGCATTACCACCTGTACAATATGGTGTTCCAAGTCCTAGTCATATATTCTTCTAAGGATTCTGGCACAGAAAATTTACATCCTGTTTACATTTTCCACTTCTTCTTTAAAATATACAAAACAAAACAAAAAAACCCCTCTATTTGTTTATCTTGTTCACTGTAATACATAGAAAAAGGCCTAATTGTTCAATAAATAGTTGTTCAATGAATTAAATCTCTCTGAAAGTTTAGTTAGAGCCAAGATAAAGATGATTCCCAAGTGTCTATTGCTTTTTTTTTTGAAAGTATAAATGATACTTTCTACATTATTCTTTCTTAATTATTGGAATATGGGAATGAAAAATATTTTTTATAGATTTAGTTCATACAATCTTTTATATGTCAGAATTTTTTGTTGCATTTTTAAGGATTCAATTAGGTTTTAAAAGATACATGAGTCTGAATACTTGCAAATAGTCTTATTAGAAGAACTCATGTTTTAATATTCATCTTGCCTTTTTCTAACTTCATGAACAGAAGTCACATATCTAGGACTATCATGTAGAGGTAGAGAAATGGGTCTATTTAGGTTCAATCCTAGATATAAATAAACTTTTAAGGAAAATAAAATAGCCTGCTTTGTTTATAAATCTTTACTTAAAAATAAATAATAAAATGGTATTTTCTGAAAAAACAAACAAACAAACAAACAAACAAACAAAAAAAACTTTTTGGCATCTTTTAAAAATGTATTCTCTAAATGTGTGAGAAATTACAACAGTTTTCCTGTACTGGATAAATTTCCAGTAGAAATTTCTAGAATAACAAAAAAAGACTCTTTATAAAAAAAGTGTGAGTCTTATAGTTACTAGATAGGGGAAAACTCTGAACTCATTCTAACTATAATTTCTCTCAAAGTTTCTCTGAACTGGCCTTTCTCCATTTTCAGAGACTCTTTACTCCTTAGCTCATCACTTTGCTTAGCTACAATTCTTATTTCTTCAAGGCTTTCATGAAGTTTCCCAGTCAAGTGCAAGTTTTTCCATTTCCATACTTTGCACAGATAAATTTTGGGCCTCCAATTGCTTCTTTAATTGTTCCATTTCATTCTTTTTTTACTGAGTTCTATTGACATTGTTCATTTTAAGAACTTGAAGCTCTTTTCTCTGAAGTTCTTGGATCTTGAGGTAATTATAAAAACAAGTTAGAATGCAAACAATTACTTCAAGGAAGAAAAATAGTGTTTGTTATATATGTGTATCTATACATCTAACCTATATCCATATCCTTTCTCATTCTACAAATAATATTAGACACAGTTACTCCCTTAAGAAAAACAAAACAACACATACCGCTTTCTGTAATTCATTTTTTGATTTATCTAAATCCTTTTGAATACTTGAAATTTGAGTTGTCCTTTGTGAAACTTTCTCTCTGAATTTATCAATAGTTTCTTGGTGTTCTTTCAAATACATGCGAGCAACTTTTAATTCCCGTTGTGTTTCCAGATCCTTTATTAGAAGAAATTGAGAAATGTGGTGATATAATGGCACATCACTTTTTCTTAACAATTAAACAGTTTAAGTAAAATTTGTAAAATTACATCCTCATAGTTAAAAACCACCACCACACCAACCTCAAGAATCAAAACAGTATAGAAGGATATAAAGCCTTGCTGCTTCTGTCCTCAGCCTTGCTGCTTTTCCCCCCTTTCACCTTCCCCCAGGCCTTGCGCCCTGATGTCTCTTGTTTTTCTCCCCTCATACTGCCTGGACGTGCTTCTAAATCGAGAATGACATAAAGAGCACACAAATTTTTATGCTCAGTATTCTCTTATACAGATAAACCGCACTTAGCCAATGCCTTATTGGTGAACACTTGGATTGCTGCTAGATTTTGGTCACCACAAACAATACTGCATGAACCTTGTATTTTCCCCCAAATGTGTGACTAGATTCCTAGAAGTGGAATTGTTTGTAGCAGATGTATAAGCTGATATATTTTTAAAAAGATATCATCAAAGTGTCTCTCTAAAATGTTACAACATGTTATATTTTCACCAACAGTATCATCTATTTTCAAAGAAGGGAGCAATCTTGTATTCACATCCTATGTATGTTTACTGCACAGGAAGAAAGAGTACAACTCACTCTAGCTGTGGTTTCCTGTAGCTTTTCCTTGAGTTGGTCTCTCTCCAGTTTGAGTGTCTCTTCCACTTTCCTTAGATTATCTCTTTCTTTCATTACAGATTTCATTTCTTCAAGGTTTTCATGAAGTTTCTGAGCCAAATTTAAGTTCTCCATTTCTATTTTATCCAGAGTTAAATGTTGGGCCTTGAATTGCTTCTTCAGCCGCTCTATTTCAAACATATTTTTCTGTGCCTCACTTACATCTTCTTGTAACATAACCAGTTGATGTTCATTTGCCTTAAGTTCTTGGATCTTAAGATAATCATAAAATAACATATTAAAATACAAACTTTTGTTTTTAGAGAAGGATAAAGAGTTTCTAAAATGATTCAACAATAACCTTCCCATATCATTCATTAATAAGGATATACTTAGTATACTTCTACTAATGATTTATTTTGAGGTATAATACATATCAAGTATACTAATCTTAAGTGTTTAGGTCAATTTTCTTGATATGTGTACTTCTATGTAACTGTAACACAGATTAAGATATAGAAAATTTCCAGTACCCAAGAAGTCCCCTGTGTGCCCCTTTCTAATCTAACTCCTGCCAAGATGTAACTGTTATTTGGAACTTTAGCAAACTTAGATAAGTTTTGCTTGCTTTTGAACTTTATATAAATGGAATCCTACAGCATGTATTCTCATGCCTGGTTTCCACTCAAAGCAATATGTATGAAATTCATCTGAGTTGTTGTATATCCCAGTAAGTTGTTCTTTTATTTATTATTCTACAGTATTAGATTATATGAATATATCACAACGTATCCCTTCTCCTTTTGATGGCAATTTTTGTTGTTTTCAGCTTTTTGTTATTAAGAGTAAAAAGCTGTTATGAACATTCTTGTAACATGTCATTTGTGAAAGTATATAGTCTTTTTTTTTTTTTTCCTTCTCTTAGGTGCATAAGGTAAGCATATGCTTAGCTTTAGTAAAAACTGTCAAGCTGTTTTCCAGTGCAGCTGGAACCACTGTACATCCCCAAAAGATTTTAGGCACAAATAACACAGATATCCATTCAAATAAACATCTCCTCCCACCCCAAACATACCTTTTCTTCTAATTTAGCATTTGAATTTTCTAAATCCATTTGCATATTTGATATTTCATCTGTCTTCTCAGAAACAAGCCTCTGGAGTTTATTAATAGTTTCCTGGTGCTCTTTCAGTTGCGAGTGAAAAATTTTTAGTTCTTCTTGTTTTCTCAGATCCTTTATTAGTAGAGAAATTTTAACAGTGACATACACTGAACTATAAGCCTTCATGTAAACTAATACTTTTTTTTTTTTTTTTTTAAATTATGGGTAAAAATCAAAATTCTCACAATACATACATTTGCAAAATGATATATAAATATATATGCATATATGTGTATTTGCTTACAAAAATGTTGTTTATATATATATATATACACATATATTTTAAGAGGTGCTTAGATTACCCAAAATATTACACGGAACCCACTGGGATTCCTAAACTAATACTTTTTAAATGAAGTGATACTTTCTCTTAGTAAAAGTAATAAAACTTTTATTTCTTTCTTTACATCTTTATTGTTAGAAAGTTACAGGGTTTCCCTTCTCTGTCTTCACCTTCCTATACCCTAATCCTACATTCCAGAGGTAAACACATTCTATACATACTGTTCTACAGCTTGCTTCCAAATAAAGACATTCAAATCTATTTTTATTTTTATTTAATGTGTTGCATAGTATTGAGATATTATGTATAATTACCCAGTCTCCTTCTGATGAATATTTAGATTGTTTCCCACTTTTTATTATATACAGCTATAGTGAATAACCTTGTGGTGTACAAATATGTGTATGTGTGTAATTTTTCTGTATCTTAACAACTGTGTCAGTATATGTGTAGGATAAAGTCTGTAAGTAAAATGCTGCACACAGAATTTAAAATTTTTAAGAAAAATACTAAATTCTCCCCCTAAAAGTCTATATTATATATTAGTTCACATCACACCAACACTACCACTCATTTTCAAAGAAAATTCTTATAAGAAAAACAACACATTTAGTAGTTAGGAAGAGGAATAAGCATAACTTACTTTAGCTTCTGTTTCTCTAAGGCTTTCCCTGAGCTGGTCTCGCTCCATTTTTAGGGCTTCCTCTACTCTTCTTAGGTTGTCACTTTCCTTCGTAACATATTTCATTTCTTCAAGGTTTTCATGAAGTTTCTCAGTCAATTTTAACTTTTCCGCTTCTATACTATCCAGAGTTGAGTTCTGGGTCTCCAATTGCTTCTTCAGTTGCTCTATTTGATACATATTTTCCCTGAGATCATTTTTCACCTCAAGAAGTTCATGTTCTTTTTCCTGAAGTTCTTGAATCTTGATATAACCATAAAACACAAGTTAGAATACAAATAGATTTATATAAAATCTATCTGTAGTTTCTAAATTGAGTAGATAAATTTTAATCTGTCTTAATTGTAGGCTAATTCATAACCCATTTTCATTACACAAAAGACTTGATTCAAACACTCAGTTACTCAGATAACAACTTAAAAAAAATTACCTGTGCTTTTAAGGCAGCATTTGAATTTTCTAAATCTATCTGCATATTTGATAGTTCATCTGATTTCTCTGAAATAATTCCTTTGAGCTTATCAATGGTTTCTTCGTGCTCTTTCAGATGCATGTGAGCAACTTTTAGTTCTTCTTGTTTTTTCAGATCCTTTATTATTAGAGAAATTTTAAGAAAATTGACACATAATAGACCTATCATTCATATTCTTTAGTATCTTAATGTAAAAACCATAAAAACAATACATTCAGAGTAATACAATTCAAATAGTATAGGAAGGTAGAAAGTAAGAAGCTAAAAGTGCTCTCTGTCCTCAGGCCTCCCTCTCCTTGCCTTATCCTCTTTTAGATATAGACATGTTCTATATTTACTACTCTGTTACTTATCTTTTTCCCTAAGAGAACTTTAAATCACACTATAGCTCTACTTCATTTTTTATTGGTGGTATCAGTATTTCATGGTCTGAATGTGTTGCAACTTTTTTTTTTTTTTTTCCCCTGAGGTACTGGGGCCGGGGATTGAACCTGGGACCTTGTATGTGGGAAGCCAGTGCTCAACCACTGAGCTACATCGGCTCCCATGTTGCACTTTTTAATAAGTCCCCTACTAACGGACAGCTAGAATTTTCCTGTTTTTGTGTTTATTTTGCTATTGAAACTTGCTGCATATGAATATCTCTTTACAATTATCTTTGCATATATATGCTAATGTGTGCAGGATAAATACTTACAACTGGACTTTTTAGGTCAATGAATAAATTTATTAAAAGATTTGGAAGATATCACCACATCTTCTCCCTCTAATCTCCCCCAATGTTCACCAATTTACACTCTCATGAATCCTATTGCCCATTTTCAAAGGGTATCTGTTCTTTTAGGACACAATGTCATATTTACTAGATGAGCAAAAAATGACTACTCACTCTAATAACAGTTTCTCTTAGGTTTTCATTAAGCTGGTCTCTCTCTACTTTGAGAGTCTCCTCTACACTCCTAAGGCTATCTCTTTCTTCTGTTACAGATCTCATTTCTTCAAGGTTTTCACAGAGTCTCTGAGTCAACCTTACATTCTCCATTTCTATATTTTCCAGAGTTGACCTTTGGGTCTCAAATTGCCTCTTCAATTGTTCCATTTCACACATTTTTTCCTGAGTATCATTGACATCTCTCATCTTAAAAAGTTGATGTTCTTTTTCCTGAAGTTCTTGGACCTAAGATAAACATAAAATAAGTTAGGATATAGGCAGTTATTAAGGAAAGGAAGAACACTTATAAGCCAAGACAACTATCTTTACATTTTAGTCTAATGTATATACTATTTTCTTTCAGAAGGCATATGACAAACACAATAATCCGAAGTTATTTTCCTATTTTTAACAAGACCTACCTTTTCCTTGAATTCAGCATCTGAGTTTTCTAAATCTCTCCGAACATTTGCACCTTGTTCTGTCTCCTTTGAAATCTTCCTTGTTGGTGTACTAAGAGTTTCTTGGTGCTCATTTAGAAGAAAAGCAGTTTTCAGTTTCTCTTTTGTTTCAAGTCCCTTTACAATGAAAGGAAAATTAATAAAAACTTAATAGTGAACATTATCATTATCTCAATACTGTTTTTGTTTATTAAGAAAACATTAGAAGACGGAAACTTACTTCAGCTACAGTTTCTTTAATGTTTTCTTTGAGTTGGTCTCTATCCACTTGAAGGGCCTTCTGTACTCTTGTCAGATCATCTCTTTCCTTAATTATAATTTTTATTTCTTCTTGACTTTCCTGAAGTTTCTCAGTCAAGCTGAGTTTCTCACTTTCTACATTTTGTAGAGTTGAGTCTTTGGCTTTGAGATGATCCTTGAATTGTTCCAGTTCGCTCAATTTTTCCTGAGTCTCACTGAGTTCTTTTATATTAAGAAGTTGTTCCTGTTTCTCATGAAGTTCTTGGATCTAAAACAATGACAAAATAACAAGTTAACAATTCTTGGGAAGCGGCTGTGGCTCAATCAGTAGGGCTCCCGTTTACCATATGGGAGGCCCCGGGTTCGGTTCCCGGGGCCTCCTGGTGAGGGCAGGCCCGCCCGCACGGTGTGGCTGGCTGACCCAGCGAGCACAGGTAGCAAGGGGGGGATAAATGAATAAATAAATAAAATCTTAAAAAAACAAAAAAACAAAAAACAATTCTTTTTATATATATATATTTAAGGAAAAAGGACCAGAATGCTTTCCAAAACAATAGAATGCAAACAGTGTTCATCATAATTCAATTAATCACCTCCCCTAGGTTTCCTTTCACTGTTCCTTAACCCCCAGTTTACCTTTTTTTGTAAATACTCATTGGTTGTTTCTAATTCTTTTTGAATCATTGATATTTCAGTTTCTCTCTGTGAAACATTTACTCTCAGCTTATCAGTAGTTTTCTCCTGTTCTTTCAGGTGAAAATGAGCAACTTTAAGTTCCTCTTCGGTTTCCAGGTGCTTTATTATTAGAGAAAATTGCAAGAAATTTATATTAACAGCATAACCATTACACTATAACTCCTTTTTCCAAAGGTTTAGTTCTTAAGAAAGTATTTGTTTACAAAATATTTTTTTAAAATACATGAATGAGAAGGATCAAACTTACTTTAGCTATAATTTCTCCCATATTTTTTTTGAGTTGGTCACTTTCAGATTGAAGATCTTCTTGAAGCCTCTTTAGGTTGTCTCTCTCCCTAGTTATAGATTTCATTTCATCATGACTTTCTTGAAGTCTCTCACACAACTTGAGATTTTCCTTTTCTATCTTCAGTAGTGCTGAATCTTTGGCTTTCAACTGCTCCTTCAATTGTTCCATCTCATTCACCATATTCTTAGTTTCATTGTCTTTTTCTTTCATATTGAAGGATTGTTCTCGTTTGTCTTGGGTCTCTTGGATCTTAAGAGAATCATAAAGCAGTACAGTTGAAATCCAGAGATATTTTAATTTTATTTTAGAGGAAAAGGAATTGGGATGCTTTCTAAAATAATCAAGGCAGGATTCAGTGGAGGATTTACACAGAGATCTTTCCACCTTCCCACTTTTCCATTATTCAGACATTTAACATTTATTGAAGGCTTAATGTGTTGTCAGCATGCTATCAGAAGTTGGAGATAAAATGGTAAATGAGACTTACTCCTTAGGGGGAAAGATAGATTTTATGCCAAATCTTACCAAACTGAGGTTCCAGGTTCTCCTAGTATATTAGTGACAAACTGAACTTATTGTGACAGGTTAGGTAGGGCTTTCTGGAGTATAGAAAACTTTGGTTGAGGTCTGAAGGATGAGTGAGTACTGGTTAAGCAAAGGGGGTATGGAAGTACTCCAGGTAGGGAGACTAGAACAACCAAAAGCCATGGGAAGAGAAAATCCAAAGACTAGCACTGTGGGAGCACAGTAAACAGGTAGAAGGGCAAGCTGAAATAAGATTAGTGACCAGAACAAGGGCGAAATGATCCAGGGCTTCATAGGCCATGTGAAGGATTCTGGTCTTTATTTTAAGAATAACATAAAGTTATTAAAGGGTTTTAAGAAACACACTGACATGATTGGATTTGTGTTAGAGAAAGATCACTCTTGCCCAGAATGAGAAGTGGATTAAAGAAGTATGAGAATGAATGTAGAGAAACCTGTTAGGAGGCTATTGCAGAAACCCAGGGAAAGAAAAGATGGTGGTCTGGGTTAGGGTGGTGGCAATGTGGGGAAAAAGTAGGAAGATTTACAATATGTCTATAGAGATGCACACATATACACACCCATTAAAATCCACAAGGTTTGGTAACTAGATTATGGCGTGGACAGGGAGGAAGGGATACTACTAGGGATGATTCCCAGACTTCTGGCTGAAGCAATGAGGAAGACAGTAGTGCCTTATGGGATGTTGGAAGAATAGGTTTAAAAGGAAAATAAAAGTGAGAATTCATTTCAGCTTTACCCTTTCCTATAATTCAGCATTGTTTATTTTAAGTTATTTTGAATATTTGAGCAAACAGCTATCTTCTGTGAAACATTTTCTCTTAATTTCAATAGTTTCTTAATATTCATGGCATTGAATATGAGCAAGTTTTAATTATTCTGTTTCTAATCACTTCATGAGTAAGAGATATTTAAAGAAAATTAGTATTAACATTATAACCACATCACAAATGCCTCCTTTCCCAAAGACATAATTCTTAATGAAACGTTTACTGAAGGAATGAAAAGGATGAAACTCACTTTAGCCAAAGTTTCTTTAATGTCTTCTTTCAGCTGGCTACATTCAAATTGAAGTGCTTCTTTTGTTGTTTTAAGGTTGTCTCTCTCCTTAGTTATAGACTTTATTTTTTCATGACTTTCATGAAGTTTCTCAATCAATCTGAGCCTTTCCATTTCTATGCTTGCCAGTGTTGAATCCTTGGCTTTGGATTGCCCTTTCAATAGCTTCAATTCATCCATTGTTTCCTGAGTCTCACTGACTTCTTTCACATTAGGAGGTAGTTCCTTTTCCTCATGAAGTGCTGGGACCTTGTGACGATTAAGGTTAGTATCTGGAGATTATTATAATTTTTTTTTTAAAGAGAAAATATCAGGATATTTTCCAGAGCAATGGAAGTGATCTTAAACCCTCAGGGCCCATCTTGGATAGAACTCCTATTTATTCATTTTCCTTTGATTCCCACTAAAGCTGTTAAAGACTTTTCTTCAAGTCATATTCTGTCATTACTTTCTCTCTTTCCAGCTTACATCCAGAAGCAGACCATTTTCTAACAGCACCTCAAATCCACCAGTCCTTAAACTTTACCATCAAGCTGTTAAGTCAGTCAAGTGCATTGCATGCTTCTTCATTTCTACACTAGTTTCTGAATGCTATAGGAGAAAAATCATAGTAGGGCAGATTTTATCCCATAAATTTATGGTTCCCATTCTCAGGTGGGTATGAATACGGCTTCTCAATTTTTCTATGTGTACAGATTGATTCACTTTTCCCATGATCATTAGTAGTACCACTTGACTTTGCAAATCATATTTCTGCATTACCATACTAGAATTTAAGGATTTTTTTTTTTTTCTTCTTCTTTTTTTAACATTCCCCTACTGGCGGAGAAAGGACTATGCCTTACATTTCCATAGTCAATACCTGGAACATAATAGGCAAATTTTAAGATAGGTTGGGGGGACTTCCGGGAAGATGGCAGACTAGTAAGACCCGGGAATCTCTTCTCCTGAAAAATAGCTAGAAGACAGGCTGAAACAGCCCTGAAAAAGATCTTCTAGGGTTTAGAACAGCAGGTGAAGGCTGCACACCACCCAGAGGAGAGAGGGACAAAAGAGGGAAATCACGACGACAGAACCGTGAGTTGGAACCAGCAGCGACTGCTGCTGTCAGCACCCTCTCCCATACTCTTTAGAATTCTCAGACCTCTGGGCCTGCGACTACAGACAAAGCGGGCTCCAGGAATCTACCACCCCAGGAAAGGGGAGAGAGAGAGATACAGCCTAAGGCTGACTCAGGTTCTGACCCGCAAATTTGGCCTGCGGAGCCCAACAGACCCTTCCACACGGTGGTTTGCCCTGGGAGCCTAGGAAGGACTGGAGAAATCCAACCCTCCCAATCTCCCTCTCTTCTAGCCTGGACTAATCGTTGAGGGCTCCACAGGAGAGAGGAGAGAGAGCCTGGGGCTGACTCAGCTTTTGACTTGCAGGTTTGGTCTGCCCTGTCTCCAGAGCCCTTCCAGGCTGGGTGGGGCTGTGCCATTGTTTGCCTTGGAGCCTGCAAGGGGCTAAAGATATACAAACCTCCCAACCTCTTCCTCTACAAACAGGGACTGATTGTTGAGGACTCAGAGGGTAGTGGAAATATTTCTTAGCTGGGAAAGGGGAGGGGGCTGCCACAGAAGACTGGAGAACTGTCTCAGAAAGTTTGAATTACAAGGCTCTTAGCCCCCAGACAGGAAGCTCTATCACAGTGATCTGGTCTGTGTCACAACAAATACACTCCGACCAGGCATTGAATTGAGAGCTGCCAACGAGCGCCATCTCCTGGCAGACCAAGGAAATGCACATAAGAAAATTAAAAATAAACAGGAGAGGCTTTTCCTGGCCTCTATAGCCTCCCTGTCCAAGGCCCTAGGAAGCGACTCTACAACCAATTGCTGGGTCCAGTGCCCAGTTTTGAGGAACCAGCAGGACAATCCTAACAATCAAGGTTGAGCCAAAAATCAAAGAGCGTTGGTAACTCACAGCGTCCTGCCACTAAAGCCCTATAAAAGAGAAAGAGGTTGAGCATCTGAGTAAACTACATCCTAACCAGATGCCTAAACACCAGAAAAAATTATGAGCCATACTAAGAAAATAGAAGACATGGCCCAAGAAATGGAATACATCAAAGTCCCAGAATAGATGCAGAATTTGAGAGAACTAATGAGCGAGATGAGCACAAGTTCCAAAATCAAATTAATGAGATGAAAGTCAATATAGTTAAAGAGATAAATGACATCAAGAAGACATTAAGTGAATGCAAAGAAGGATTTGAAATCCTGAACAGTAAAGTAACGGAGTTCATGGGAATGAAAGACACAATAGGTGAGGTCAAAAACACATTTGAGGCATACAACAGCAGACTCGAAATGATAGAAGAAAGAATAAGTTATACCAAAGACAGAGCAGCTAAAATTGAAGAGAGAAAAGAACAGAAAAAATTGAGCAGGGGCTCAGAGAGTTTAATGACAACAAAAAACGCAACACATACGTGTCACAGGAGTTCCAGAAGGGGAAGAGAAGGGAAGAGGGGCAGAAAGAGTATTTGAGGAAATAATAGGTGAAAATTTCCCAACTCTCATGAAAGAATGAACTTATATGTCCAAGAAGCACACCATAACCCAATGAGAATAAATCCAAATAGACCTACGCCAAGACACATACTTCTAAGAATGTCAAATGTAAAAGATAAAGAGAAAATTCTCAGAACAGCAAGAGAGAAGCAAATGATCACGTACAAGGGATGTCCAGTAAGACTTAATGCAGATTTCTCTTCAGAAACCATGGAGGCAAGAAGACAGTGGTATGATACAATTAGGAAACTGAAAGAGAAAAACTGCCAGCCGAGAATTCTTTATCCAGCAAAACTGTCCTTCAAATATGAAAGTAAGTATAAAGTATTCACAAACAAACAGAAACTAAGAGTTTGCAAAAAAGAATCCAACTTTGCAGGAAATATTAAAAGAAGCCTTAGTACCTGAAAGAAAAAGACAGGAGAGAGAGGCTTGGAGGAGAGTATAGAAGAAAGAATAGCAGAAAGGATAACCAAAAGAGTAAAAAGAGAGAGAAAAACAAGAGGACAGATGAAAACCAAAGAATAAAATGGAGGAAGTACATAGTACATTTACAGTAATATCATTGAATGTGAATGGATTAAATTCCCCAATCAAAAGAAACAGGCTGATAGAGTAGATAAAAAAAAAACATGAGCCTTTCATATGCTGCTTACAAGAAACTCACCTTAGACCCAAGGACACAATCCAGCTGAAAGTGAAGGGTTGGAAAAAGATACTCCATGCGAATAGTAACCAGAAAAAAGCAGGGGTAGCTATACTAATATCAGACAAAACAGACTTTAAATGCAAAAAATTTATAAGAGATACAGAAGGCCATTATATATTAATAAAAGGGATGATCCGCCAGGAAGATCTAACAGTCATAAATATGCATGCACCTAATCAGGGTGCCCCAAAATATATGAGACAAACTCTGGCAAAACTGAAGGGAGAAATAGACATTTCTACAATAATAGTTGGAGACTTCAACACCCCACTCACATCATTAGATAGAACAACTAGACAGAAGATCAACAAGGAAACAGAGAACTTGAACAATGTGATAAACAAGTTAGACCTAACAGACATATACAGAACACTGCATCCAAACTCAGCGGGTTATACATTCTTCTCAAGTGCCATGGATCTTTCTCTAGGATAGACCACATGTTAGGTCACAATTCAGCTCTCAATATATACAAAAAGATTGAAATTATACAAAGAACCTTCTCAGATCATAATGGAATAAAACTAGAAATCAATAACATAAGAAAAAAATAATTTGCAAATGTGTGGAGACTGAACAACATATTCCTAAATAATCGGTGGGTCAAAGAAGAAATGACAAGTGAAATCAGTAAATATATTGAGACAAATGAAAAGGAGAACACAACATATCAAAACTTATGGGATACAGCGAAGGCAGTCTTGAGAGGGAAATTTATAGCCCTAAATGCCTATATTAAAAAACAAGAAAGAGCTAAACTCAAAGATGTAACTGAACAACTAGAGAAACTAGAAAAAGAACAGCAAACCAATCCCAAAGCAAGCAGAAGGAAAGAAATAATAAAGATTAGAGCAGAAATAAATGAAAATGAGAACAGAAAAACAATAAAGAAAATCAGCCAAACCATAAGCTGGTTCTTTGAGAAGATCAATAAAATTGACAAACCCCTCACTAGACTAACAAAGAAGAAAAGAGAGAAGATGCAAATAAATACAATCAGAAATGAAAGGGGGGAAGTTACAAATGACCTCACAGAAATAAAAAGAATCGTAAGAGGATATTATGAGAAACTATATGCCAACAAACTAGACAACCTAGATGAAATGGACAAATTTCTAGAAACATACAACCAACCTACACTGACACTACAAAAAATACAAGAACTTAACAAACCAATCACAATTAAGGAGATTGTATCTGTCATCAAAAATCTCCCAGCAAAGAAAAGCCCAGGACCAGATGGCTTCACAGGTGAATTCTACCAAGCATTTCAAAAAGAATTAACAACAATCCTGTTTAAACTCTTCCAAAAAATTCAAGAGAAGGGAAAATTACCCAACATATTTTATGAAGCCAATATCACCTTAATACCAAAGCCAGATAATGATTCCACAAGAAAAAAAAATTACAGACCAATATCTCTAATGAACATAGATGCAAAAATTCTCAACAAAATACTTGCAAATCGAATCCAACAGCATATCAAAAAACTTATATATCACGACCAAGTAGAATTTATTCCTGGTATGCAAGGCTGGTTCAACATAAGAAAATCAATCAATGTAATACACCACATTAACAAACTGAAGGAAAAAAACCACATGATCATCTCAATAGAAGCAGAAAAGGCATTTGACAAAATCCAGCAGACTTTTTTGATAAAAACACTTCAAAAGATAGGAATAAAAGGAAAATTCCTCAATATGATAAAAGGCATATATGGAAAACCCACAGCCAACATCATACTCAATGGAGAAAGGTTGAAAGCTTTCCCTCTAAGATCGGGAACAAGACAAGGATGCCCACTACCACCATTGTTATTCAACATTGCACTAGAAGTTCTAGCTAGGGCAATTAGACAGGACAAAAAAATTAAAGGCATCCAAATAGGAAAAGAGGAAGTAGAACTCTCACTGTTTGCGGATGACATGATCCTGTACTTAGAAAATCCTGAAGTATCCACAACAAAGCTACTTGAACTAATAAATGAGTTCAGCAAAGTGGCAGGATATAAGATCAACATGTAAAAATCAGTAATGTCTTTGTACACTAGTACTGAACAACCTGAGGAGGAAATCAGGGGGAAAACTCCATTTTCAATAGCAACAAAAAGACTCAAATACTTAGGAGTTAATTTAACCAAAGAAGAACAGGACCTATATGCAGAAAACTACAAAACAATGCTAAAAGAAATTTAAAAAGACCTAAACAAATGGAAAGACATTCCGTGTTCATGGATTGGAAGAATAAATATCGTGAAGATGTCAATCTTGACCAAACTGATTTATAGATTCAGTGCAATACCAATCAAAATCCCAACAGCTTACTTTACAGAATTAGAGAAGGCAATTACCAAATTCATCTGGAAGGGTAAGTGCACCCAAATAGCCAAAAGCATTCAAAAAAGAAGAGTGACACGGGAGGAATTTCACTGCCTGACCTTGAAACAAATTACAAAGCTACAGTGGTCAAAAGAGCATGGTACTGGCATAAAGATAGACACATTGATCAGTGGAATAGAAGTGAGAACCCAGAAATATACCCTCAACCTATACAGTGAACTGGTTTTTGACAAACATACCAAGCCCACGCTAATGGGAAAAAAACAGTCTCTTCAACAAATGGTGTTGGGAGAACTGGATATCTATAACCAAAAGAATGAAAGAGGACTCCTATCTTACCCCCTATATAAGAATCAACTCAAAATGGTTCAAAGATCTAAATGTAAAAGCCAGGACCATAAAACCACTAGAAGAAAATGTAGGGAAACATCTTCAAGACCTTGTAGTAGGTGGTGGTTTCTTGGACCTTATACCCAAAGCACGTGCAGCAAAAGAAAAAATAGATAAATGGGACCTCTTCAAAATTAAACACTTTTTGCACCTCACAGGACTTTGTCAGAAGGGTGAAAAGGCAGCCAACTTAATGGGAAAAAAATATTTGGAAATCACATACCTGATAAGGGTTTAATATCTAGGATATATAAAGAGATGTTACAACTGAACAATAAAAAGACAAATGACCCAATTAAAAAATGGGCAAAAGACTTGAATAGACATTTCTCCAAAGAAGAAATAAAAATGGCAAAAAATCATATGAATAAATGCTCAACATCACTCATGATTAGGGAACTGCAAATCAAAACTACAATGAGATATCATTTCACACCTATCAGAATGGCCAGTATTATAAAGACAGAGAACTACAAGTGTTGGAGAGGATGTGGAGAGATAGGAACACTTCTTCACTGTTGGTGGGAATGCAGGATGGTACAACCACTATGGAGGACTGTTTGGCAGTTCCTAAAGAAGTTGAATATAGACTTGCCATGTGACCTGGCAATACCACTACTGGGTATATACTCAGAAGAACTGAGAGCAGTGACACGAACAGACATCTGCACACTGATGTTCATAGCCACATTATTCACCATTGCCAAAAGTGGAAACAACCCAGGTGTCCATCAACAGATGAATGGATAAACAAACTGTGGTCTATTCACACGATGGAATATTATGCAGCTGTAAGAAGAAATGAGTCGTAAAACATATGACAACATGGATGAACCTGGAGGACATTATGTTGAATGAAGCAAGACAGACACAAAAGGACAAATACTGTATGAAGGCGTTACTATGAACCAAATACATTGTGTAACATATTGTTTGATTAAAAAAAAAAATTTCTATGTATCCATTACAAAAAAAGAAAAAAAAAATTAGATAGGTTGGTCCAGTTGTTTCTATGTTTCATTTCCACTATAACACTTACTATTACCTAAAATTATCTTTTCATTTGTTTGCTTAATTGCAAGTTACCTCCTTCCATTACATAAGCCCTATGAGCATAGGGGTTTCTTCCATCTTGTATCCTCTGTATTTGCACTAGCTAGGACTGTTTCTGGCACAGAAGCACTCTACAAATACTTCTTCAGTTAATGAATGAACTAAAACCCAGCCACAAATAAGGAGAAAAAAGAAGCAAGAAGAAACAAAGGAGGGAAGGAAGAAAATAAAACATACCTTTTTCTTGTAATTCAGCATTGTATTTTTCTGCATATTAATAATTTATATATAAATAAATAATTTATATTTATAATATTTTTAATTTAAGCTATCGTCTCAGAAATGTTTCTTCTTAGTTCATCAATAGTTTCTTGGTATTTGTTCATATGAACTGTGAGCAAATTTTCTTGTTTTTAGGCCCTTTGAGCAAGTGATTTAAAGAATATTTATAACATCATCCCAACACTGCCACTCCCTTTCCAATAGGCTCAGTTAAAAAAAAACAATACAACAACAAAAACATTTAAAAGATGAAGGAAAAAGGTATAACTTACTGTAGCTTCAGTTTCACTTATGTATCTTTTAAGCTGATCTCTCTCTATTTCAACTGACTCCTGTAACTTCTTTAGGTCATTTCTTTCTTCAGTGAGGGATTTCATTTCCTCCTGATTTTCACAAAGTTTATGAGCTAATTCAAGCCTCTCCATTTCCACACGTTCCAATAGCAATTCTTTGTTCTTTAGTTCATTCTTTATATTTTCCATTTCATTCATCTCTTTCTGCAGCTCACTCATCTCTTCTCTTACACTAAAAAGTTGTTGCTGGTTTTCTTGAAGTTGTTGGCTCTTAAGATACATAGTTTTTATAATTACTATTCTGTTGGTAGTACCTCAAAATTCTTTTGTAAAGTGTACTTTTCCAAAATAAAACACTCATGATTGCAGCCCTGTCTGCTCCCCCAATGTAAACAGAGAAGTAACATTTAAAATAAACTAGTCTTCTAAGCATAGTGTCTGTCAGTATTTAGTTAACCAAGGAAGTAAAGTGAAAATGAGTAAAAATAAGAAAGAAGAGAGACTAATATGCAAATATAGCTGCCATATAACTGTAATTCCTCACCCTCTTAAAAACTTCTTGGTAATTTATTTTTACTTTCAACAAGTTTCTTTAGGGATGCCTCAAACAAACATTGAAGCATTAACTTACATAGACTGTTTATTTCACTTCTTTAGACAAAGTAGTTTTAGTAAACTCAATTAGGTGATTGTGAAATGGTTAAGAATTAAAAGAAAGCAATATTAGGAAAAAACACCCCACAGAAGAACAACAATGTAAACTACAATATATTACCTCTAAGGCATGTGATACTGCCCAAAGATTTTATAGAAAGATCTCATGGGTACATTTTAGAATTACTTGGGCAGTACAATGCTTACAAGAATCTTAGCTCTTATACAAATATTATAACAGCACTTCAGATATAACAGATGTTTCAGAAACTGCAAACATCTATGAGATGGAAAGAACCTGGAAATATAAGGAAAAGGCCTAAGTCATGAGTAACTGTCACACAGACTGAACATTTAACTCCACAGGACAGGGAAAGCTACTTATACTTCCTTAACCTATTGTACACTAAGGCAGTAAAATGAAAGGTTAACATGCTATTGTTGAGATCATAGGGGACACACCTCAAGAATCCCAGTGTACTTTATCTGTACTAACACAGGATAAGAAGAGATACCCATATTGATGACATTAAATCATCAAAAGGTTTCTTATTCCCCAATAAAGCATGTAAAGATATATCTTAGAAACATTTCTACTAAAAATAGTTAAAAATAAAAAAGTTTATTTTCTTCAAATCCATCAGTTATTAATGTGGAACCTAATTACCTGATGATATCAGAAGCATTATTATATAAAAGTCTCCAGCTAACAATTTACTCCAAATATTTTAATTCTTCAAATGAAAATGAAGTACTAGTGATAAGATTTTCTATTTTAGACAATGACTAACACCTTTCTACAAGGCAAGGATCTTAGTTTTGTTAACTAATGTTATCTCAAGTGCCAGAACAGTGATTGGTTTGTGGTAGTGCTCAACAAATATTTGACAAATGAATATATCATACGACTAAAGATGGGGATTAGCTGAGATGATACAAGGCCCTCTCTCACCTGAAGACTCTAGAATAATATAATTCTCATAAGGGATGTAAGTCAAGATCTCATCATGAGTTGAAATTGTCTAAAATGTTAACATTAATATCAGTTCATCTGAGAGGTGCAGGCTATTTTTGGGATTCAGGTCTATGGGAGATCAAAATTTATTACCCCCCCAAAAATCAAGTAAGGAAATAGTAGACAGGAAGCCAACTTTAAAAATTCACCTTTTCCTTCAGCTTTTCTTCAACTTCTGCCAATCTCTCACAGGTTCTTAAATGTTCTTCTTCTTTCTTTATGTTATGGTTCTTTTCTTGTGTAATTATTTCTTGTTGTTTTTTAAGTTCATCTCCAAGAATTCTTAATTCTTCCTGATTTTCAATTGTCTAGAATAAAAAAGAAGTTGAGATTAAAATAAATAATACTAGCTTACATTTGAGAAACCAGGTTAAAAAAAAAACAACACCCAGCATTTACCATAGCTTATAAATGAAGAAATCAGGACAAACTATTTGGGAAAAGACTGATTTAAATAGAGTCCTTAATTCAATCATATAGATGCCCAAATCTACTTTTTATTCTTTCTTTATTCCTCCAATTACATTCCTGTCATGAGAACTCATACTGGATTTAGCATTCTATCCTGAGAGCATAGATCATTTCTGCCCATAAGCCAGAAAAAGACTGTTCCTAAGCATTCATCAGCTGATGATGAGACAAGTTACGAGATTTTCAGCATGGCATAGCTTTGGTTTTGAGCACTGATCACCAGCAAACACAAAATGCTAGCCTACCCTTTGCTAGCATGACGGGCTCATATCAGTTATTCAGCTTACATAGTAGAATTTTCAAGTACAAAGACCACAAAAACATAATAAGCCAGAGATTAAGAAGAGAACATGACTTTTATTTATATACTGATTTACATACAGTTCTTTTGACCAAACAGACAATTCCAAGGACCATGTAAAATTAAAAAATAACACAAAAGGTGAGGTTCTACTGTGGTCCACAGTGAATGTCTCAAAATATTATTTTCAGTCTATACATTTTATATTGAACCTAAACATACAATCAAAAACTAAAGTAGGTTTGAAAATTTTGGCAAACACTAACAACAAACAACTTAAAAATGGTGTAAAAAAATACAACAGCATAAAAAAAAAGAGAAATATTTAGGGCCAAATTTATTAAAATATGTATAAAACCTTATGCTGAAATCTATAGCACATCACTGAAAAAAGATAATTTAAAGAAGATATATAAAGGCCAATAAGCAAATGAAAAAAATGCACAATATTATTAATCATCAGGAAAAGGAAAACTAAAACAACAATGAGGTTCATACCCACCAGAATGGCCAAAATTCAAAACACTGACAATACCAAGTGTTGGTAAGGATGTGGGGCCACCAAAATTCCCTTTAATTATTGGTGGAACCCTAAAATGGTACAATTACTTGCAAATTTATCTAGCAATTTCTCACCCAGTTAAACATATACTTCCCTTTGATCCAGCTATTCTATTCAGGTATTTCCCTGAAAAATAAAAATCATGTAGCATAAAACGATCTGTACAGGAATGTCTATAGCAGCTTTATTCAAAATAGCCAAATATTGGAAATGACCCACATTTCCAGCAACAGGATAAGGAATTAACAAATCATGGTATATCCAAGGAGTATAGAAAGAAGTCAGACATGAAAAAGTACATATTGTATGATTCTATTTATATGAGGTTCTAGAAGAGTCAAAATCACCTATAGTGAAAAAACATCAGTAAAGTGACTGACTTTCAGAAGGTGAAATGGGGCTTGACTGGGAAGGAAAATGAGAGAATTTTTGAGGAGATAGAAGTGTTCTCTATCTTCACTGGGTTCAGGGTACACAAGTAGAGAGATGTTTGTCATCAAAATGTACACTTATATCAGACACATTTAATTTATTGCATGTAAATTATACTTAAATAAAGTTATTAAAAAATGGTAAAACATACAAAGACAAAAATATAAAAATATACTGTCAAATATTTTGTGCAAGTCCTACCATTTCAATATTTTCCTTTAGGTCAGTCTTCAATTGTTCTTTTTCTGCTGTAATACTCTCTAACTTTTGTTGGAGGTCATTTTTCTCCTGTATTAAAGAAAATATCTTCCTCTGTTGCTCAATTAGCTCATTATCCCCAACATCTGCAATCAATGTTTGGGCTTTTTTGGTTTCCAAATGCTGTTTTTCACCTATGCCAAACATCTAGAATATATACACATTTAAGAAGAATTTCTTAAATAATTTATAATGATGTCAATTTCAATAACAATATTGCTTATTTTGTACCAGGTACTATTCTCATAAACATAAAGTCATTAATCTTTACTATAACCTTACTAGGTAAGTACTGATATTAAGGTGCCCTTATGAAACCCATCCCACTGAGGTTAAATGACCTGTCCCAGGTGAGTGAGTGAGTGAGAGAGAGAGAAAGAGAGAGAGAGAGAGAGAGAGAGAGGGAGGGAGGGAGGGAGAGAGACGTGTGTCAGGTTTTGAACTCAAGTGGTCTGTTTCCAGACTTTGTACTAACTACTGGGATAGCTATAGATGAACTTGACCATTTTTCTGTCCTCCAAAAGTTGGAAATCATTCCCCACTCCACTGCCATCCCTAGCAAATCCTTATTTCCAGAGGCAGTCCTACTTATAAAAGGTGAGAATTTTATTATATGTGGAGAGCAAAATAATTTTTTTTTTTTTTTTACCGGGAGGTCCCGGGTATCGAACCTGGGTCTCTCCATATGGGAGACGGACGCCCAACCATTTGAGCCACATCCGTCCCCCTAGCAAAATAATTTTGATAGAATTATATCACATAATATCAATTCAACTTTCCTTAATACGTACTTTTCATATACTGTTAAGGAAAGCATATTAGTAAACATTCATTTATCTATAATTAAATCTTAAACAAAGCTAACCAAACATATGGACTCATTGGTAGAGGAAGTCAAAGAGTGATATTTTAATTGTTGGTGTGAAATCAGGTTATCATGTTATAACCTTATACTAGACTAGTAAACATACTCAGCTCCATACTGGCCACACATATTTTGAAAAGTTTTTAATAATCTATGATGCATTAGAATAAAACGTGGAAAATAAAGGGGAAGAAAATAATCTGATATCACCAACTTCATCAGCCACTATTAGATTTCTGGTATATTTCCTTTCAAAGTTTTCCCTATTAATTTTTTTAAAAAAGTAATCTTTTTCTGATTTTTATAACCGGAATAATTATAGTTATTATAATTTACATACACAGGAATTTTTTTTAGCTTGTCTTTTCTTCTTAGATTATATGTGTGTACCTAGTCTGTTATATACTCTTCAAATAGTATTTTTTAATAGCTGCCCAATTCTCTAAGGTGGATATGGATAAACCAAACTTTATTTAATTACCCTTATTATTGGCAATGAGTTTCTGACAATGTAAGCACAGAGATAACTGAGAAATTAGGGTGGGAACACAAGTTTTTGGGGACTAGTTTATCAGATATTATAATTCAGAATCTAACATTTTACTCCTAAAACCAGTTGTTATACACAAAGACAAAGGTGACTGTGACAGTGTCCTCTGTAATGATACCCAAGGTACAATTTCAAATCTGAACAAAGCTTAGAAAATTTTTAGCTACCATGATTATGAGTAAAAACGAATAGAGCTAATAAAAAAAAAATTGTCCTTTATATGAAGATAAGCTTATAAATCTCAAAGTTTTAAAATTTCTATTGATAATGTATATTAAAAGGTACTCTGGAAAAATAGAAAAGTATAGTAAATGAATCCATGGTAACAAATTATAGGCAATCCTTCCCCCGGCCCCTGCTTTTTAAAAATTATCATTAGCATCCTAGACTTCTTGTATAAAATTAAATACCCAGTTAAGCAGTTATTTGTCTAAGGTCTCAGGACAAAAGGAAGTGCACTATCTAGAATGAGTCATTAAAGTGAGGTCTAATCACCCAGTAGTAAAATTATAGTCTATGCCCTAAACATAGACATATTTTATATACTAAATATGATTTTATAGTGAATCAAAAACAAATTTACTATACAAAATCTGGCATAAAAAAATATTTTAGCTATAATTAATAATAAATGCTTAATTTTTCTCACCTTCATAGAATTAAGAGAGATTTTTAAGGATGTTCAAAATATATCAGGCCTCAGACAATATCAGCTCAAAGTTTGAACCAATATTTTTTTGCCTTTTCCTTTTAACTTCAAGGAATATAACTTCCTTGATTACAAGCAGTTATATTCAAAGTTATTTCAAAGGCATTAGAGTCAAGCTTGTAAAATCACTGTTAATTAATACTGCTGTGAATAATAAGTAAGATCAAGGTGACCACTTAGGGGTTTGAGGTTTAAAAAGAACATTTATATACAAGTATACGAAATAACCTTTACCTTTTCCTGAAATTCACCCATAGTTTCTCCTATATTTTCCTCTATTTGCAAATTCCTAGAAGTTCCCTCAGAAATTTTCATTTTTAGTATGTTAATTGTTTCTTGGTGTTGTTTCAAAGACTCCAGAGAATTTCGTAATTGTTCTTGTGTGTCTATGTTCTATGTCAGAGAGATATTAAAACATTTCCATTGGAATAATGTAAAACAAGTAAAATAATTTCATAGTTACTGCTTGATCATAAATAATGATGGCTCCTGTAACTGTTTAAAGAGGCTCCCAAGTTTTCAAAGTTTAGCCAACTAAAACCTTCTTACCATGTTTACAGTTTCCTGAATATCACATTTAAGTTGGTCCCTTTCAATTTGCAGGCTCTCTTGGAATTGTTTGAGGTCATCTTTTTCTTGGGTTATGATTCTTACTTCCTCTAAGGTTTGCTGAAGTTTGTCAGTAATCAATGTTTTCTCCTTTTCTACAGCTTGCAGTCTAGAATTTCTATTTTCTACTTGTTCTTTCAGCTGTTCCATTTCATTTAACCTTTCTTGCTCCTCAATTGTTTTCTGCTGAAGTTCTTGGGTTTTGAGAGAAAGCTTTAAAAAAAAAAAAAAAAAAAAAAAAAAAGTATATATAATATGGCAAAAGCAGAGCATTCTGTGGTATATATATGGAAGCCAAATCAAGCAGACTAAAGATCACTTCCCTAAAGAAGATCTTGAACCAACATCCATCTTCAAATCATCCAAACTTAAACCAAGTGTTTGAGCTTTCTTAGAGAGTTCCTATTTCCTGACTGATTCTCAAAGACCATCGTACACTTTTGCTCAAATTTCATATGATGACATTTAAAATCTTGGAATTCTTGATTTTATAACTCAACTGGGTAGCTGCTAGATCATCTTTAGTTTCCCCTATTTCTTCAAATAAGCCTTGAATTCTACTATCATTATGAACAATTTCAGAAAAAAAATTGTCTTTCTCTGATTTTTATAAAGAACTCCTCAGATTTATCATGCATCTATGAAAAAGAAATAAAATTAGATTTAGGAATGTTTGCAATGTGTAATTCACGAAAACAATTTTCAGGAAAAAACAAACTATCTTAAAATTTTTTTTAATTAAGCAAAGATTTGAATGAGCAAAGGCAATATCCTTATTGGCACATTTCTATAACTTAATATATTATCCTGTTTATCTTCAAAGTTCTGGTTTTTAATCTCGGCTAGTACCAAGTAAGGATTGCATAGAGAAGAACAACCAGTAGAAACACCTAATTGGCATGTATCTTTAGTTTCTTATCTACGTTTTTTTTAACTTTATGGTGTGGCAAGGCACTTTATGTTTTGTCTCAGAACTTTATTTACATTTATATTTTTTTCTAAAGGCTTTGAATGCAGTGCAGATTAAAAAAAAAATTAAAGAAAAAACGACTAACTTAGGTAATCTATATCCATCTTATAAATAGTTTAATATTGTGGGAGATACAGGTAAAGGGAGGTGGGGAAAAGAGGGGAGATAAAGGAGACACAAAAGGAAAGAAGGGTATTACAGCCTAGCTGCTCCAGGCATGGGCTTAGGAGGAAGATCAGAGTTAAAAATCTTCACTCAGGCATTTATTAGTTTGATAACTATTTCTTGGGGTGAAAACCCAGCATTTACTTTGAAGACTTGATAGATGATTAAATAAAATAATGTTTCTAAAGTTTTTTAGCATATGGTCTGCTATATAGTAAAGTACTCAAATCCTTGCCATTTCAATTTCTTTTAGTAAGATAGAGACAAAGGAAAGGCTGACAGGCCATGGGTTTACAGAATTGTTTAGCAGCCTGCAAGATTTACCCTGGATCCTAAAACTCTATCAATGCCATCCTTTTACCTCATGTCACTTTTTAATTCAACATAGTGATATGAAGAGTACCAAAAAAAATATATATATATAAAGACTAAGAGTGGGCCATAGATTGCTATCTAAATGCAACATTAGAGGACTGTAGAAATGGCTGCTATATGGATTACATTACTGGGTATACTGTTAAAAATATATTTTTTCATCTAGTAGCATAAGAAGATATTTCAGAAGACAAGCTATACTCATTTCTATGTTAAACTCAATGTTAAGATTCAAATTTTACAGTGCCACATGCCTGCTACTTTAAATAAATCATGTTAAAATATTTAAGGTGCTATTGCAAAAGTAATTATTTCAAAAGAAGGGTTAATTGCCTAAAAATGTATTTACCTCTTTCCTTAGCATTTCTACTTCAGGGGATAAAGATTTTAATTCTGAGAGCAAATTAACTTCTTTATGCAAAGCTGTGTTTTCTTCAATTTCTTTATTCAGTTCTTTCTGGAGATCAGTAATCCTTTTTTCCAATTCCAAATTACAGAGCAAGTCTAGAAAGTTTTTGGTAAATTAAAGAAAATAGCTTACAGTTATTGAGGTAATCTTAAGTTATACACAAAAGTAAGAATATTTCAATCATTTTATATCAGATTTATTAAAGAAAGAGCCATGATTGACAAACAGGTAATTTTTAAAATAGTTCTTGAATCAATCTTTTCTAGATCAGTTCCAGTTTATTTGAAAATAATTTCTAAAACCTTATATTTGAAGCCCATGGAAGTCTTCATAAATACCAGTATCAAATGATACTGAAACTTAACATTAAGCTATTGAGATAAGTATGAAAGTTTAAAATACCTTTTGAAACTTTGCCATCTACAAGGGAGGTGAGTTTTGTTATGTCACTAAAAGCAGATTGTAACTGTTTCTCTAGATCAATTTGCATTTTCTTTTTTGCCTCCAATTGGCTTTGAAATAACTGAATCTCATTTTCCATTTGCTCGCATGTACTTGAAAGTTCTTTCTGATGAGAGAAACACTGATAATTCACAAAAATATATTGATAATTACAAGTGTTTTACTTTAAATATTATAAAAATTGTTTACCATTTTCTCTTTCAGTTCCAGATTTTCACTTCTAAGAAAGGCTGATTCTTTCTTGGCATCAAGGGCTACAGTTTCAGCATCAAACAGCGTCTGTTTCATTTGTTTTAGGTCTTCAGTGTTTTCCTAGAGAAAAAAGGGTAATATACACATGACAAAGGGAATTTGGTGAAATCCTAATTTCTTAGAATTGGAAAAGACTTAAGAGAATATGAACATAGATATGTTACTTCAAACTAATCAAAAAGGGTGAAATATGCTAATTACCAAATGCATTTTTGGGATAAATGAAATGTTTTCTATAATAAAAATATTAAAAAGTTTCCTCTCAAATTTTCAAAGCAACATATGGAAGTACTATAAATGAAGAAATCTGTTATTTTTAAATAAAAGGTAACACAATTGTTGTTCAACCAGGCTTTTCAAATTCCCTATGTGTTTTTATTCTGAGTTACTCTCTCCAACTTATGACAGGCAAGTGCTTACAGAGTTGATATTAAGGATATTAAACCATGAATTGAAAAGAAAAAGGGAAACAATCCACTAGGAAAACAGAAAAGGTAGGAAAAAGCAACTTGCAGAAGAGAAATGCAAATGGCAGATAAATATATGAAAAGATCCAACATCTCATTTTTAGAGAGAAGTACATTAATCTAGCCGCATGCTCTTGGCAAAAATTATTATGTAAATGATTGATTACATGAATTGAGTGAATAAGGAGAAGGAAAGAAGCAACAATTTAAAAACAGACAATTCTGCTTGCTATTTTATCAATGAGCACTCCAGAAAAGTATGGAAATCTTTCCTTTCCGGTTCTCAGAGCTGTGTGATGTGAAATAATGTGATTTCTTTTGAAAAAGAATCATTTGTCATAAACAGAAGGCAATAACAACTACTCTGAAAAACTCAAATGGAAACAAAAGAGCAAAGAAACTAATATGCCAAGATCTCTTATACCAAAGAAGTTTCTGAAAGAATACTCACCAATCTGTTAAAATAGTTACTTATATTATAATGAGAATACATTAATATATTACTTGTTTAACACTGAAAAGAAAATAAAAATTTTAAAAAGTTACTGAACATTTTTTCTTCTGTATGATGGCAATGATACCAATAATCCGTGTCTCATAGCATTACTGACAGGACTGAAAGAAATACTATATTATAAAGGGATTATTATAGCACCTGGCACATAGTAGCCCCAATATAAGCTTTGGCTATGAAAAGAAAGATGGTATACTATAAATGTAAATGTCAACAAGATTATAAACAAAATAAACCTGATTTTTACCATTGAGAATGACAAGTCCATTTTAATATTTTCTGACTTTTGAGAGTCTATGTATTCCTGTAGCTTCTTAATTTGTTCTTCTTTTTCTCTAAGCAGCTCTACTTTTGAACTTAGTTCATTCTAAAAGATTCAAAAGAAAGTGAAACATAATTTAGGTTTCTGATTTGAATTATAAGGGCTTAAGAAAAGAACTTACATGAAAGAGCTTAAACTGGTAGACAGTAAAATTAAGACCTGGTATTTAAAACACACAATTTCTTCTATTTCCTGAAATCATGTTCAATTATAATTGATGTACATTTAATAGTTCTAGTTATTGGTCAATAGAAATACCAACATAAATGCTCACCTCAAGATCTTGATTATACACTTCTGCATGCTTAACTAAATTCTTTAAGTTGGAAATTTCATGAATTAGTTGCATCTGTAGAAGCATGTGAACAGGCAATAGAGCAAACCAATAGTTAATAAAACAAAACAAAAAAAAGGCATTCATTCACTGATTGAGAATCACCCAACACAGTAAAAAGGGACTGAGATCAACTGATCAAGCTACTGCAAATGATCCCTTCATGATTTAAAAATATGAAATTAAGAAATAAAACAAACAAGCAAACCAGAAAAACCCCTCAGCTCGGCCCCAATAACAGTTATGTCATCTGTTAACAAAGCTGCAAAAATGTCAATAGCAAATTAGTATAAACCTCTTAGAGGAGACAGTAAAGTGGCAATCAAACTTAGGAAATAGTGGAAAGATGATGTTATTTATATTGTTCAACTGTCGAAAAGTAGAAGGAATACTTAACAACACAAAAGGTTTCTTTTCTATCAAAATAACTGTAGCATTAAATGAGTACCAAAGAATTTTGTATTCAAAAACAAGTAAACTACAATTTACCAAAGAGAACATATATTTTCTCTTAGAATAACTTAATCTTCATAATCAGATGAGACTGTAAAGAGTAAAAGCAATTTCTAATAGAATGTAAGGGTCTTGGGAAAATAGTATCTTGTTTAAATAATATTTTCTGGATGCTTAATTCAGTCTTCCAAGTTTTAGATTTCACACTAGGGCTAAACATTCCAATTTTAGAGCAGCTTTGTCCAATAGAAAATAACATGAGACACATCAGTAATTTAAAATTTCCTAGTATCAATATTGAAAGGGTGGGTTGAGGGAAAAATACACCAAATGTAAGATATCGGCTATAGCTAGTAGTAATGTTTTGACGATGCTCTTTTATAGTTGGTAACAATTTTTTCACAACAAGGTGGTGGTGGTGGGGTAATGTATGGGAGCCCTGTGTGATGATATGCACGTTTTGTTTTGTAAGTTCACAACTTATACTATACATTTATTGTTTATAGATGTTCATATATGAATGATAAACTTCAATAAAAAAAAAGTTAAAATGAAACAGGTAAAATAATATATTTTATTTATATCTAAAATATCTAAAATATTGTCATTTCTCTATGTAATCAATACAAAAATTTTTAATGAGATAGTTTAGTCTTTTTCTGTATTACATCAATCTAAATTAGCCTCATTTCAAGTGCTCAATTGCCACATATGGCTAGTGGCTACCCTATTGTACAGCATAATTTTAGACATTTCTGTTGACTACAGTTTAAATTGGCTTTACCTTTTACCTTTTCCTCCTTGACTATTTCTAATTTTTGTGGAAGAAAATCACATTTACCAAGAAAGGAAGAACCAAATAATCAATCTTTTTTTTTTTATTTTAATTTTTAAAATACTTTAGGTTACATAAATGTTACATAAAAAATATAGGGGATTACCATATGTCCCACTCCCTACCCCTCCCACACTTTCCCACATTAACAACATCCTTTATAGTGTGTTACATTTGTTACAATTGATGCACACAATCAATTTTTGAAAGCATTTAGAAAATAAACATTTAGAAAAAAGAAATATTTTCCTACTCATTTGAATAGCACTTTATCTTAAGTATTGGTTCTCATAAACACAGTAAGAGGTTATGTAAATTTTGTAATCTCAGCAGAGTTGCAGCCCACACCTACCCTCCAATTCATTGGACTCACCCAGAACAACAAAAGTATGATGATGGACAATGCTCATCCCAAGGAGCACAGAGTATCTACAACTGCAAGCAAGACAGTTCCACCCATCTGCTCCATGGGATCTAAGCCCCCTCTCAGTCGGAAGCAGAATGGGCATCACCATTCCAAAATCCTCAAGACTGAGGAATGAATGAACATCAGGGGGAATGCAACTATGGACCAAAGTAGACTTATTATTATTCTAGCAATGGAAGAACTTGTATCACTGATATAAAGGCAGTGGCCACCAGAGGATCTGAGGGGAGGGAGAGAGAAGAATAGATGTAACATGGGGCATTTTTGGGACAAGATGGATGCAGGCCATTATACATTTTGTTAAAACCTATAAAATTGTGTGGTGCAAAGTGTAAACCATAATGTAAGCTATACCACGGTTAGTAGCAATGCTTCAATATGTTCATCAATTGTAACAAATGTACCACACTAATGAAAGATGTTGTTAATGGGGAAAAGTGTGCAAGGGAGTGAGGTATATAGGAATCCCCTATATTTTCAATGTAACATTTGTGTAATCTAAAACTTCTTTAAAAAAAAAAGACCAGAGTATAATGACAATGATATGTTGTTTAAGATGCAAAAGTAATTAGCATAAAGAGAAAGTATACTAATAGCAAAAGTGACTTAAACATACAATTTGAGCAAGAGATAATCCATTGCTACATAAGAAAATACTGCAGATTTCAATTGAAAGTTTTGGCAGGTGAAGTGACACATTTAATGTCATAGACAAAATTCTCTAAGTTGTAGAAATTATAAAATTAAATAAATCAAAAAAAAATTAAATAAATCAAATTAAAATAGGTTGATGGATTAGATTTCTCTTGCTCACTGAGTATGATGGTACTTGTCCTTTTTTATTCCTCCCTTTAAAATTATAATTTAAGCATCCTATATTATTATATTTCCACTTGAAAATTACTTCCAGCTTTGGTGACTTTTAGTAAAATGATTAGGCTACCAGGGCAAAGACCACAGATCCTAAGGCTATAATTTGACTTTTATTCCCTTTTGGTTAAACTTTTCCCCAAAATGAGAGTTTTGGAACATATTTTACTGTATACAGACATTTTCAGTTTAAATGGAATGGATACAGAAAAACTGTTTTGAATAGGGCATGTGTTTATTACATAATCGATCAGGTTGCCTTAAAGAATCTAGAATTAGAATCTTAATTTGTGTCCAATTAATAATGAAGGGAATAGAATTATTTCTCCCTTTGAATGTTGGTTAAAAAAGAAATGTGAGATGTGAAGTACAAGTCATGCATTCTGTGGTATTTTGTAATCTTTCTGCATGCTGACTCAACTTATCCAGCGAGCTTCAAATTTTGCTATTAATGGAATATATTAATGATGTAAGGAAAAATAAGAGAAAATATTGCCATACCTGTGCCCAAATTTATGCCATATTATTATTTATAATATGGGTGCATACAAAAAATTAGATGAAACTCTGGAATTAGCTGAGATGATGGTGAACCCCTTGTCTAACCTCAATAGTAGTCCTGAGAGGCTCAAGGCCTTGCTCATAATTAATGATAGGCTCTGATCAGAGACAGAGTCACAGACAGCTAATGTGACAGTCTGAAGTTCTTTTATGGATCTCAAAAATAAAGATTATATTTTTGAACTAATCCATACCTGTGGATGTGAGACCCTTTTGTTTGGACCATATCAGTAAGGTGTGACTCAGATTGAGTCTCCACCCTCTTCTTATATAAACGTAGACACAGAGAGAAAAGGATTCTGACATATGAGAAAGAGGACTGCAGGAAGAGAAGCTGAGAGAGGTTCCGGAATCTGAAACCAGCAGAGCACAGAGGTACAGGGGGAGGCACCCAAGGGACCGGGACCATGGAGCAGCACAAGGCTGAGGAGATGAGCACTGCCATATGCCTGATCGCCACATGGCAGGACACTAGGATCAACAGTAGCTGACTTTGGTGAGAAAGCATCTCTGATGGTGCCTTGATTTGGACATATCATGGCCCAGGAACTATAAGCTTTTACTCTAATAAATTTCCCATTATAAAAGCCAACCCATTTCTGGTACTTTGCATCAGCAGCCCTGTGGCAAACTAAGACAGCTAGTAAGTGGCAAAATTGGGATTTAAATCCAGGCAGTTTGACTCTAGAGATCTGCACTTACCCAGAATGCCAGATTGCTACCTGTCAATAAAATCCAGTTTTATTCATGGCATTTTGCATTTTGTTAACATGCAAATTTTAAAACAAGTGAAATGAAACCCTATGGAGAACTTACGGACTTCTGTCTCTTTAGATATAATACCTATGAAATATAGGATTAACTTTAACTTGTAGGTAGAATGGAAATAAAAGCTTTGTAAAGAAATGATATTGAGAAAAAGGATCACATCCCTTTGCTGCTATTCATATAGAAATCTGCAAAGTAGCTGCAAATTAACTCATATTTCAGCTACACCAAAACACTGGCTCGTATTTTGAGGGGAGGAGAGGGCTTGGAGGGAGGCTCATGGATCCCCTTGCAATTCTGTTAATAGCCCTGGCTTCTCATTCTAGAAAAATGAATATGCATTAGAAAAATCTGCAAAATAATTTCATACTCTCAGAGAACTCTAGGTTAAGGACCAGGTCCTTGTACTAAGAAAACCCTTAAAATTTTTGGACAATTACAGAGTTCCCAAAGTTGGATGATTTTTTGGGGTTAGGTTTTAGGTATCACCTAATATGATATACTTAGAAAATTTAATCAGTTGCATTAAAAAAAAAATGCTATTAAAATTTTTTAGTATTGGTTTTATTAATTTTCACAACTCTCTTATATGGAAAAAGAAAAACAAAATGTGCAAAATCAGCTTCTCCAACTATTTTAACAATATTCTAGCAATTTAGAAATATACTTTCCAAAGGAAAAAATATATTAATATGTAGTACTTATACAAAAAGCATTCGGCTAGGAATTAAAATTCATTTTAGTCTCAGTAGGAAATGTTATGCTCCTGGCATCATTTCTGGTATGCTCAAGAAAAAAATATACACAAAATATAAAGAAACCATTTCCTCCAGAAAAATCCATCAATAGGCAGATCCACCAAATCTTTCCAAAGGAGATTTTAATTGCTTCCTTTCCTGCATAAGCACATGTTATACAAATATGATTTAACTACTTAAATTTTTAATGAATATTTCCTAAATTCTCCAAATAATGCGTACATAAGAAAAATGACTGCATCCTTAATATCATAATAGTTATAATTTTCTTTCAAGTGTGGTTTTAGTTTAGTTTCAAATTTCTGTATCTCTTACCTCTTGATCTTTTTCAGTTTTTCTTTCTAGAGCCTCAAATTCATCCAAATCCTTCTTTTCTTTTAATTTCAATTCCATTTCTTCATTTTCTCTTCTCAGTTGTTCATAGTCTAATATCAGACTATCATAGTTAGCACGAAGTGAGTTCAATTCACTTTCTAAAGTTTCCTGTCATAAACAAAACCAGATTTTCAGGTCTGAGGGAATTCAAATTATATATTCTTTGTTTCATTAATTAAAAATTGGATTAGTCAAACCACCTTAAATCATTTGGTCTTCTAGGACATTCACTTCTTCAATATCTTTCTAATGGTCTAGCTTGATCCATAGTAAAATAAAGGGTCTACATTTTGGTTAACTAACTTAGAAAGAAGACCATCTTGAAAGGGATTGAATAAAAAAAATAATAAAGGTTAACACCAGGGATTTAAAAACGACAGCAACAATAAACTTCTAGAGTATATCTTAGGGACACAAGAAATTCACCAGTAATACTTTATAGGGATTAATTTAAATGTCAATAATAGTTACCAAGGAGCAATTTGAACATTAACAACCTATAAAGTGAACCTGGATCTAAACTTACTTATTTACTATAGAAATCTTCAACAGTTTGGATAAGACCACACAGTTATCTTTATTTTTAGCAATATTACCCCTCCTTGGTATAGCATTCTTCCACTGTATGCCTGAGAACTCGGACACTTAAAATCAGCCCTTTCACATTCATGGGATTGCCCAAGTCAAAACAGAAACCTTAAAATATTGTAGATATTTTTGTTTTGGTAAAGAACCAGAGGCAAAGCTTTATCTGTTAATATATATCTGCTTTATGAAATTTTTAGCCTCCCTCTGGATGCCATATAGTTACCATTTAAGTGTGTAAAGAGTGGGGGAAGTCTTAAGTAGAATCAAAACTGTTATTGAAATTAAATCAGAGCTAATAATGTGCTGCAATAGCAATAAAATCCAATAGCAAATGAATCCTAAAGAGTAAAGGATAATGGTCTGTAAAATACATTAAATTACCTGACTTAGTAGCTTTGTTGCTGGATTCCACTCTATCTCCGTTAATGTATCAAGAGTGTTACTGAAATCATATTCTGAGCAGATAGCTATAATTAGCAGAAAAAGAAATGCATCCATAAACATATTTATAAAGTTTCCTAAAAGTCAAATTAAAGTTTAATAAACAATACTCTGATCAGAGGTAATAATAAGCTCAAATTTTTAATATGTGCTCCTCAGATTATGAATGCCAAGAAGACATTAACAACAGATGTGACTTATGTAAATTAAGATCACTGGTGGCAATTAGTGATATGATATAGGATCTTTAATACAAAATAGGTAAAACAGTCAAATTATGAATTTGAAATTTGATCATTGTAAGTAGATTTTAAAATGCCCATAGAAAATAGATTATAATGTTGGAGAGACATAATTTTGAAACAGATTCCTGTGCAAATGCCACCATTTCAAGATTAGCAAAGTTTAAGGTAGATGTTATTTGAATACTAACTTAATTGGATAGTGGTCACAACAAAAACAAACAATAAAAATACTTGTCTTATATGTGTTTCAACTACAGTGCATCATTCCAAAGAGATTTGGAAGTAATAGGAAATTTTCTAAATACTTTCTTAAAATTACATATTTTTAAAATTTATAGTCTCCATTGTAATCATATCTAAAGTACACACATTTTATTTAAATATGTTCGTCACATTAACTAAGTTATAAAGTCTCTCTTTAAAGCGATCCTTTTATAATTAAAAGTAGTTCCAGTTGAAAGTACGCACACTCATCAATTTCTCCTAAAGTTACAGCAGCCTTGTGCGTTCTTGTTGTTATATTTGCTGTCATATTAAATTCATTTACATAGTTTGAGTCTTTCATTTTGTTAATTTTGCCAAGGCACCAAGTAACTCTTCGTTTTCTTTTAGTCTAAAGAGAGAGAAAAAAAAAAAGATCTCATATAGATAGAAAGACTAATTCTATTCTCTATAAACCAAATTTAAGTTGCCATCCTTTAAATTTTACCTTTAATTCCTGTTGTGATGTGAGGGAAGAAGAGGTCACCAGCATCCGTGTTAAGTTTTCAATTTTTTCAATCTGTACCTTTTGAAGCAAGTCTTTTTCTTCCAAAAGTTGGGCTAATTGGTCTTTTTCCATAGCCTGGGCCCGAGTCTCTAAAGAAACCTATAGAATGCAATTTTGGGTTATGTTAACAATAAACCTAGCTAGATTTTAACAGCTTGAAAATTTAGAATATTAAATTTGTATGTGCTCCTAAAAAAAAAAAAAAAAAAAAAAAAAATAGGGGAGAGGATGTAGCTCAATGGTTGAGTGTCTGCTTCCATGTACGAGGTCCTGAGTTCAATCCCCAGTACCTCCTTAAAAAAAAAAAAAAATTGTACATGAACTATGAGAATTTTAATTCTGCTGAAATAAAATACATCCTACCTCCAGAACACCAGCATATGGCTATCATGATCAACAATTCCTCACATTTATAAAGAGAAGTAAAATAAAATACACATTTCTTCTCATGTCACTTTTACATGCCATGAATCAGGTTATAACAATTTTGCTAAAGCAATTCTATTAATTATCTAAGAATATATGGAAAACAGGCAGAGAAGTCATAAAAGTAGAGACTTGAATACCTACAACAAAGGAAGAGATGTGCTCATCTTCTAACACTACCATTTGATCTTTTAGGTTGTTTTTAAAGGTAAAAACACAGAAGATAGTTTTAAGTAATTATTCATGGTTTCTTTTCTTAATCAAATCCATATGTATTTGTGATTATAAGACTATTTAAAAGTTATCTCTATTTGGTTCATTTTGAAAATCTCAAATTTTCCATTTGGAAATGAAAAACAAAATCTAAAATAATTTCAGGAAAGTAAATCTTTCAGTTTATAGTAAACTAAATTAAATTTTTTTTTTTTTCATCCTTTGATTTCTTTTAAACTTGAATGGTAGCAATTGAGATATTCATGAATTAAGCATTTGGACAGATCTCAATTCTAAACCTGCCCCTGTTCTTTACTGAAATACATGGTTCACACATACCTCCTCTAACTGTTTTTTAAGATCCATGATTTCTTTTCTATATCTTTTCAGGAGAGCTTCATCACTTGATACTTCATTAACATAAGGAGTATTTTTCATATATTTGGCAGTGCTGGCAAACTGGGAAAAAAAACACAAGCATTAAGTTTTCAACACAAAAATATTCTAATTCAAATGGAACAATCTTGCCTGCAGTCGCTTGGGATGGGTGTTGTCCATCATCATCTCCTTATTAGTTGTCCTGGGTGAGTCCAGTGAACTGGAGAGTAGGTGTTGCATCTCTGCTGAGATTCAGGGCTCAACTGGCACATGAATGGACCAAAGATTTAAGTCTCTGGGACATATATTTAAGAAGTATAGTGCTAGTTATAGGTTCAAATAAAAGGGGCAGAAGAGCCATGTGTAGGGAAATTATAAATGAGTCTAACTCTATTACACTGGGGAGCATAAATTCCAGAGTAAGGCCCACTGACTAAGCTTGTCTGCCCTGCTTATAGTGTGTGAATGTCTCTAGGGCCCTCAGGAGTCCCGCTGCTTGAGGCACTGTTTACTGTGGCAGTCAATGAGATCCTGCAGAGATGTGCATCAGCATAACATCTGGGATGACCTCCCGACTCACTTTGAAATCTCTGAGCCATAAAAATACCCTCTCAATTAGAAACAGAGTGGGCATCACCATCCCAAAATCCTCAAGATTGGGGAATGAACAATGGACTAAAGTATACATTATAATTCTATTATACGACTTATTATTATTATAGCAATGGGAGAACTTCATTGACTTAAAGGCAGTGGCCACCAGAGGTTCTGAGGGGAAGGAGAGGGAAAAATAGGTGTAATATAGGGGCATTTTTGGGACATTGAATTGTCCTGGATGACATTGCAATGATGGATACAGGCCATTATATATTTTGTCATAACTTACAAAGTTGTATGGGATAGAGTATAAATTATAATGTAAACTATAGTCCACGATTAGTAGCAATGCTTCAATATTTGTTCATCAATTGTAACAAATGTACCACACTAATGAAGGATGTTGTTAATGTGGGAAAGTGTGGGAGAGGGAGGGTCAGGGTATATGGGAATCCTCTATATTTTTTATGTAACATTTATGTAATCTAAAGCTTCTTTAAAAATAAAAATTAAAAATTAAAAAATTGAAAGAAAAGAACCAACAATTTCTAAGGAAAAAAATTCTAATTCAATTCATAACATTTAGGTTTGAAATTAAGTTTCAATAAATAAATTAATACATACATACTCGACCCAGCTGGCTTAACACTATTGAACACATTCTATGTCCCTATATCAATGCTCTATAATTTACCCTGGCTGCTAGTCTTCAGGACAGTCAAAGGAATATTTTGAAGACAGATGCCAAAAAAGAGCCTACAAGGACTGGCTTATTGGACTCCCATTTACCCTTCAAGGTTTGGTGCAAATGCTTCGTTCACTCTGAAGCTTTGTTTCTAGCCAAAAACATTCTCTTCTTCCTATGAATGCTAGCCTACCTTTTAGCAACTTAACTATTAATCCAAGGCAAAGATTTTGGAGGACAGGTTTTATCTTCCCTTTAAGAGTGTAAATTCTGTGAAGCCAGGGGCTCTATTTTTGTATACATGACAGTATCTTGATCTAGTGTTCTATAGCTATTTAAAGCAACGTTTCTCAGAGTATGAACATCAAATGTGACTTTAAGGGAGTACATGAAGATGGGCTTTAAATAACACTGAGTCTTTGGCTGAGAAAGCTATTCTATTGACATCTCATTTAACCCCCACCTCCCTTTTTAAAAAAAGAAAACAAAAACCAAAAAACAGAAAATGCAGGTTTTAGGCTTAGAGCCTTTCTGAGCAAGAATTTCTCTAGCAAGAATTTAAAAAATTATTTTGTTAGGCATACATAATTTTTGGTTACCTTCTATTTGTGACAAGTGACACTAGTTTTTCATTTATAGTAGTGATATAAAGTTTCCTTTTAAAATTAAGTTTAAAAAAAAGATGGCTATTTAGAGAAAAATATCAAATCAATCTCAGTAAAATATTACTTGGATGTGGCAAAAACTGTGAAAATGGGATATAAATTATTGAAGTTTAGGAAAATTAAATTAAGGAATACTATTAATATATAGCATATCAACTGTATTATAAAATATAAATTATGCCAATTAAAAACAAAGCTATGTCTAATTTTAGTTTTTGTTAAAGGTTGCTCTTCCCCCATTTTAAGTTGAGATTAAAATCATCAAACTCACCTGGAGAGTAGAAAGGGTTTCGTCAAAAGACGCTGGAGTAATTGTGCAGATAATACGTGTTTTTGCATTTCCTCCCAAAGAATTCTGAAGAATTCGTGTTAATTTGCTATCTCGATAATTTATGAAACCACTTAGTGAGATATGGGTTTGGGGGGAAAAAAAAGATTAGGAATTTTTGTTTAACATTAAGTGGTTAGTTTTTAATACAGACCGTTTAAATTAGCCACAGTTTAAGAAATTAGGCAGATCAAAAATATTAACAAAAAAATACTTAAAATAGAAAGTAAATTCAGGAGGTAAAAGTCATACATACAAGAAATTATGCATGCTCACAGAATCACAAAACCTTCTGAATATATGAAAGAAATCAGTATATTTGAGTGCCAGTGAAATATTACAATTTTTAATCAAATAGCAAACTTAAGCATTAATAGGTAAATGTAAAATGGGATAAACTTACCCAACTTGTCCATCACTAAGTTTTTTGATCACTTGCCCCAAAATAAATAAGCTTCGATTTATATTACAGCCTTCCTTTAGTCGCACACCTGAATTAAAAATAAAAAAATATTAAAACTAAAATCATTTTTAAGTGTGTCTTGAAAAATTAATCTACTATATCAGAGATTGGGAAAGTAGGCCCATGGGCCAAATCTGGCCAATGGCCTTCAGGCTAAGAATATTTTTTACATTTTAAAGGTTGTTAAAAAACAAAATAGTACAGAAAAACAAGGAAGAATATGCAAGAAAGACCACGTGACTCACAAATTCTAAAATATTAACTATATGGCTCATTATAGGAAAATTTTGCTGATTTCTGTACTAGAGGATTAACTTATTCTTTGGTTAAGTTATGCAAAAAATTAGAAATTAAAGAGTCAGATGCTAAAGTCTATGCTATGGATTGGACCTGAGCCCAACTTTAGAGTTCTCTCCCTATTTTTCCCACCTATTAAGTGAATCTGAAATGTTATAACCTGAGAGAAAAGGCAAACAGGAAAAAACACAAAATAAAAAAACAAACAAACAAAAAAACACCATAAAGATGACTAAGAAGCAATGCTTCAATATGTGTTCATCAATGTGGAGGACATTATGTTAAGCAAAGCAAGCCAGACACAAAAGGACAAATACTTTATGATTGCATTCCTATGAACCAAATATATTGTGTAACATATTGTTTCATTCAAAAAAATTTATATGTATCCAGTACATTTAATTGAGAAATGTATGTATTTATTCATCTGTGTTTACTTTTTAGTTTTTAATTATTTGTATTTTCAATTATTAAATGTACAAAATAAAGTTAAAAAAAATTGCATTCATCAATTGTAACAAATGTACCACACTAAGGAAAGATGTTGTTAATGGGGGAAACTGTGGGAGAGGGAGGGAGTGGAGTATATGGGAATCCCCTACATTTTTGATGTTACATTTATGCAAACTAAAACTTCTTTAAAAAGAAGAAAAAAAAGAAGATGACTAAGAAAAGAATGATAAGAGGGAGAAAAACTCATTTCCTAAAAGTCCCTTCAAACTCTCAGTTCGAATCTATTTTTTCCAAATTTCTACGATATAGACACCTTGGATTTACTTAATTAATTCCTAATTTCTTATTTTAAAATTTTTAATATGATCACATGGCTTAAACATCAAAAGTTAAAAACACTCTGAAAATGCTCATTCCCACTTTGATCACCCAATTCATCAGTCCCATCCCTACATCAGAAAATCAGTTAATAGTTTATTCTCCTGTAGATTTTTAAAACACAAGTCCATATACATTCATTTCCTCCCTTCTTGTCTTACACAAATAATAGCATACTACACACACTAGTTGGCACTTTTTTTTTTTTTCACTTGGCAACATATCTGAATTTCCACATCAGTAAATATGGGCCTTCTTCATTTGTTTTTTTATAGCATAGAATTCCAATGTATGGCTGTATCAGAATTTATTTGACCAGCTCCTTGTTGATGGACATGTAGGTTTTCAATCTACCACTTATACAAAAAATATTGCAAAGACAATTTTGAACAGATGTTATTTCACAGGAGCATTAGTCAGCTATTGCTGTAATACTGCTGCTTAACAAACTAGCTTAAAATAAACATTTATTTTTTGTTCACAGGTATGAGGATCGACTGGTCATAGACCCGGCTAAGCTGACTGGCACTACTTCAGGCTGCAGGATGAGTTCAGGTCTGCTTCACAAATCTCTCATCCTTCTTGGTTCAGCGTTCTTCTCATGGCATATGGCAGGAGTGTACACGTGAGCTAAACTACTTTAGCACTACAAACTATTCATTCATAACCTTTCCCTAGTTTTCTAGTAGCTATTGGTATTTTTCTTATTAATTGATAGGAACTCATTATATATTGGGAAGATTTGTCCCTTGACTGAAGTACAAGCAGCACATTGTCCCAGTTTGTCATTTGCCTTTTTGACTTTGCTTATGGTGATCATTGCCATGGAGAAATTTTTCATTTTAATGTAGTCAAATGTATCAAGTCTTTCTTTTATGGCTTCTGGACTTTGTTTCATAGTTAGAAAAGTCTTGACCATTGCAAGTTTCTTCCAGTAATTTTTATGGTTCGTTTTTACATTTAAATCTTTGAGCCATTTACAATGTATCCTTGGTATATGGTATGATGTATGAATCCAACCTATTTTTTTTCCCCAGTGGCTACCAATTCTTTGAATAATCTATCTTTACCTCACAAATCTGAAGGGCCACCTTTACTGTATTCTAAATTCTATATGTACTTGGGACTCTCTCTGGACTTACTATTCTGTTCTATTGTGCTAACTACTCATGCACCAGTATCACACTGATTTAAATACTATGACATTATAATATGTTTTACTATCCTGTATGGCTAAATTTCTACTCACTGCTCATTTTCAGAATTTTCCTGTCTTGTTTGTTTTTATTTTCCCATATAAATTATTTAAAATCATCTTCATTTTACATATAAACTTTAAAATCATCTAGTTTAAACAAAACAAAAATGCACTTTTTTATTTTTATTAGGACAGTGTTAAATCTAAAAATTAACATAGAGAGGATTTACATTTATGATTTTGAATATTCCCACTTAAGCCCTTGGGCTTTTCCATTTGTTTAAGTATTTGTTTGTGTCCTTCAAATCTGTTTTAAAGTTTTCTTTATATAGGTCTTGTGCAATTTTTGTTCAATATTCTACCAGATAATATTTGTTATTATTGTAAATGAAATCATTTTATACATTGTTGTTTATATTGTGGGGGATTTTAATGTTAGTATTATTGTGTACTCACTGCCTTCCTGAATTTCCTTACTGATTATGAAAGGTAAGGTGGCTTTCATGGTACTTTCCCGGGTTTTCCAGCTATTGAATCATATCAATTGCATAGCTTCAATTTTTGAATGCTGCTATGGTAGACCAAGGTGAATAATTAGCCAGGTACAGAGCCTGATTTTTATATTAAAGACTTTTATGAGAAAATAATACAACAACAATAATATCTGTTTTTATCAGTTTCTAAAATTCCTGGTAGCACTTTTTATCCTGTGAAAGAACAGGAAGACATTAAGACCAACACAATTCATGAGCTTTCATTACCTTCAGCTCCTGTTTGAGCAGCTCTTTCACTGCCTGCAAGATCAACCAAATTCTGTAACATAGAGTAAAATAAGTCTTTAGAAGGGTAACTTGAAATAATAAAATTTGAACCCCAGAAACAACATTTTTAATACATGGTATATCTGAGTATCCCATCTGTATCCTTGTCTCTCATCCCACTGTTTAGGCCTTCCTCTTTCTCTTGACTCAAACTGTTCTCTGTATCTTGTCTTCTCTTCTTTATGAAATATCCTACAAAATGCTGTCAGGTTCTCTATTTTCTACATAATGTCTGAAACCTTACTGTGGTGAATAGGACTCTTTACAATCTGACACTTGTGTTGCTCTAGTCTTATATCTATCCATTACTTAATCTTACCTTTAGCCGAACTACTGGCTATTCCCCAAACACCCAATGTACTTATACCTCCTGTAGCAGGTGGGCAGTTTGATGTAATTATGAATTCCAAAAATAGATATTGGATCATGCTTGTAAACTGGTCTGCTAATCTGGGTATGATTAAGTTATGATTAGGGCGTTAACTGAGCCACGCCAGTAGGGCGTAGAGCCCCACCCCTTGGTGGGTGGGGGAATCGAAGATAAAAGACATGGCAAAGGACAGCGTTAGAGCAGTTTTGATGTTAGAGTTCTGGGGAGGAAGGAGAAAAGGCTCCAGGATAGAGACGAGCCATTTGCCTGAGAGTCCACAGCTGGCCTTGTGGAGAGACATAATGCCTAGAGAGCCTCAATAGCCTACAGCTGACCTTGTGGAGGAAACAGAGCTAAGCCCGGAGAGAAACACAGCCCCGGGAAGAGAGGAACCCAAGAAGCCTAAACCCTGGCAAACATCAGCAGCTGTCCTGCTCCAACATGTGGCAATGGACTTTGGTGAGGGAAGAAACTTAACGCTTTATGGCCTGATAACTGTGGACTTCTACCCCAAATAAATACCCTTTATAAAGACCAACCCATTTCTGGTATTTTACATCAGCACCTCTTTGGCTGACTAATACACCTCCCAAGCAGTAGTTTTTACTGGTTTCTTTGTTTAGGTAATTTTGAAGTTCTAGCCTGCCCTATCTTTTATTCAAGGTCCTGTACTAATGTTATCTTTGAGAGGTACCTTTCTCGATTCTATCTTTCCTCCTTGACATCTTCAAGGAATTGCTCGATCAACTGTGCCCTCGAGCTCTTTATATATATGAGTCCTATAGCACTTATTCTGTTGGGCTAGTCGCTTGTATCTGTAATGCGACTGGAGCTCCTTTAAGGCATGGGCCTTGCTTTCATTTAAAAAAAATAATGCTGGGAAAAAAAAAATAAGGGATTGCCTTATCAGGCACAAGGGCATTGTGTTAGGTGCTGGGGATGCAATAGTAAACCAGACAAATGAGGTCTCTGCTCTCATGCAGCTTACATTCTACATTGGTGGAAGTGAGAAAATTTGAGGTTGGTGAGGAGAGAGAAAAAGAGAAAGAAAGAAACAAGAAATATATTGTAATAATACAAATAATTTATATAAGAGTGCTAGGAGGGAGGGATAATGTGAGTTATTTGAATTGGATGGCACAGAAAGTCTTCTCATTAAGCTACGATCTGGATGACAGAGAAGGAGCCAACTATAAAAAGATCAAGGAAAGATGTACTCCAGATAGAATAGCCAGCATACCTGGTCCGAAAAGTGAGCTCGGTATATTAAAAAAATAGAAAAGGCAGTGGGGCAGAGTGGGTAAAGTGGAGAGAGGGACAAAATAAGATAAGCAGGTAGTGGCTGGCTTATGCAGGGTTTTGTAAGTAAGGGCAATAATCTGGATGCAATTCCAAATTCAATGGGAAGTGATTTGAGGGTTTTAAGCAAGGGAGTGACATAACCTGATTTAAATTTCTAAAAGATTAACTGTAGCCCCTGAGAGAAGAATGGAGCAGAGAGACAAGAGTGGCAGCAGTAAGCCCAGTTAGAAGGCTGGTACAGGAGTCTACATGAGAGACAATGGTGGCTTGGGCTAAGTGGAGATAGTAAATAGTGAAGGGGTGTTTTATTTTTTTAACCTCAGAGCCTAGCACTATGCTCAGAATATGGTAAAGCCTCAGTAAATATTCTGACTGCATTAAACTAAAGTCAGAGCTTTAACTTATTTCTCTCTGTGGAGACTTTCAGAGATGAGCAGTGACTAGGTATTCTATTTTATGGTCCCACTTCAGATACTTGATTTCTCTAAAGCGCTAATATAGTTCTAGTTTTTCTTGCCTAATGTCTATGACAGATGGCCCAGATACATAATAAAGAAAGTGGTGACAAAAGCAGCATGACTTAAGGTATAAAGATGGGAACATGCATTAGTATTCAAAGACACTAAGAGGCCCAATCTATAAGAGAAGAACCCATGTGGAGTAGTAGGAAGTAAAGTTAAGATTGATAAAGAGTGACTAGAACTTGTCCAGCAAAGTGACATGATGAGAGCAGTGCTTGGAAAATATTAGCAATCTGCATGATGGATGGAAGAAGGAAGACAAGAGCCACAGAAGCCAGTTTTAGGAGACTGCTATAGTAATTCAAGAGAGATGAGAACCTAAATGAGTATGACATCTGTGGGACTATTCAAAGATGTAACCAATAAGAAATGGTGAATTACTAGACGAAGGGGAAAGCAGAAAAGGATGAGTTAAAAATGACTTAGGGAAAGCAGATGTAGCTCAGTTGCTGAGCGCCTGCTTCCCAAGTACTAGGTCCTGGGTATAATCCCTAGTACCTCCTAAAAATAAAATAAAAATAAAATAAAATTGACTTAGATTTCCAGCCAAGGTGACCAAAAAAGAAAAATTCACAATGGCAGAGAGAATTAATTTGGCTCTAGACATACTGGATTTTGAGAAAATAGCGGGACACACAATTATATCAATCTTTAGGCAGACGTATTAGAACTCAGAATCTAAATAAAATAAATATTTGGCAGTCATCAATATGTAAATGATGGAAGAGTGGAGATATCACTTTCCTTCAAAAGATTTAGTCTGAAATACTGTTTAGTCCAAAAACCTGTTTTCTTACTGTACTTAAAAAAGAACTCTAAAAATCTGATTTCTTTTTTAATCACTCGACCTATGTTTTTGTTGATCCCACGAGTCCAAATTCCACTGGCTGAGATTAAAAAAAAAAAAAAAAAAAAAAAAAAATCCCAATTCCAAAATTACTTTAACTCTTAAATGTGTTTAGAAAAAAAAAAATCCTACTTCATTACTGGTTAGGAAAAGTCTCAATTCCTACAGTCCCTACATTTATATTTTAGCTTTAACATAATGGAGAGAAAGAACCTCTGAATTCTTCCTAAAACATTTCAATGATTAGTCTGATGCAACTGACAAGACTGGTAAAGCTACAATTAATAGATTGTTTTTTTTCCTATTCAGTTAGCAAGTCTTATTAAACAAAAGACCCAGAGCTGAATTAAATTTTAATTTGGTTCATATGGTTCATTATCATGGTTCATCAATACTCACCAAATGGGATACCTTGACAGCTCCTTCAAAATTAGAAGGTTCACCTTTCTCTCTACTTTCCAAAATCTAGACAGAAAAGGCAATTTGTAGAAAAATGAGGGCATTCATAATTGGAAAGACCAAATAAAGAAAAAAAGAATTACCTACCATCCTAAAAATGGTATGAGAACGGCTGCTTCTCTGATTCATTTTTGTTATTCCATAATGTCTGTTCTCTGTAAAAATGAATATTTCAGATGCATATATTAAAATCCAAAGAAAAACTTTTATTTTAGCTTAAAAGTAAAAGTGTGATTTAAGCCCTGAGCATACTTGCTTAAAAAGTTAAGTCTTTAAGAGTTTTAAAGCAGTACAGCATGAAGTCTTACTTTCTCCCTTTGTGATCCACTTCAGAGCCATTTCTGATGTATAAACCACTTCTTCTGTGAGATCAGACACATACACATTCCTCTGAAACAAGTGTAATTATGGGAATATTAGAGAAATAGAATTACTCAAAAGCTTGCATGTCAAAAAGAAGGTGCAAACTGTTAGAGAATTCATTTATGGAGGTTAGAAGTGAAAAATGAGAACTATCAATTTGTAGGAAAGTAAGCCAATCTAGGAATACTCAAATTGCATTTCCTATGCCATAGCACAGAAAATTCTAACCTCATATTTGCATTTTGCTACTTTTACACACTCAAACCAGTAAATTACAGCTGTCAGCATTTTAAAACTGTACATATTACTTAAATGATAGAACTCTATAAAGGCTTCAAAAAAAAGAAAATCATAGAAAAGGACATTTTAAAAATATAGAAATCAAAATTAAATGTTCAAGAACAATAATCTCAATAAGTAAGTCTAAATTAGAGTTGCCTTAATTCTGTTACTCACATTGAAGTCTTCACGAATTATTAAAGGTTTCATTTTTCGAGTGTCACAGAGTAAATCTGTAATGGTTTCATTGTAGATTTCCATGTAAGATACCCGTAAAAGAAATTCCCTCTCAGGAAACTGCAAGAAAATATGAAAAAACACCCGAGGAATATTCACAATTATGAAAACCCTTTAAGACTGAATCCTCATGTGATAAGATTAAAGGGACAAAGAAATTATATTTGCAAAACAAAAAATAAAAACAAAAAAGTCCCACAGTTCTGTGTTAACAATAACAAACAGAAACAGTTATAGTAAACTAAATAATTTACCTCCTTAATTTTTTGGAAAATGTCATGAATTGCTCTGGGTATTACTCCCAAATAATCTTCTGAGCCCATCATAGTATATGTTTTTCCTGAAGCAGTCTGCCCGTAGGCAAATATAGTACCTGCAAAAACAAAACAAAATACACACACACACACACACAGATTATAAATGAATATACAGTGTGTAAAACTATCAATATTTGTTGAGCAAACACACAAAACTAAAATGTTACTGCAGCATGCAGTGAATACAAACCATTGTAGCCTTGTATCGCAGAATCTATGATTGGTACAGCTATTTCTTCATACACATTTTTAGTAGTTTCATTACTATGAAAGACACGATCTAAAAAAAAAAAAACAACACAAAAACAAAAACCCAAAACAGAGAAGTTAAACCAGACAATGCTCAAACCAACAATTTTCATTCTGAATTAGTAGTTACCCAAAGAAATAAAATTGTCTTGATATAGATATGATAAAATACTTAAGACATTATTTTCTTCAACTTGGTATTCCTCTGAAAACACATTTCTCTGTTAGATAAAATGTGTTGGTCCTCACACAGAAAAGACAACAAGACAATTATCCTATGTGCTTTTAAGGGACAGTAGACATACTGGTTAAGATGGGCTCTGGAATCAGACTACTTATATTCAAATCCTGGTTCTGCCACTTCTGAACTGTGTGACACCGAGCAAGGTGGTCAGTGTCTCTGTGCCTCAGTTCCCTAATCTGTAAAATGGGGAACTATCTCCCTCATAGAATTATTGTAAGCATATAGTTAATGAAGAAATGAGAATTATTATTATTCTTTGAGAAGTTTTAACTTATCTAGCTAGAAGGCCTTGCTCAAACTGACCCAAGGACTAAAGATATTTGAAAGAAAGACATTGAACAAAGTTGAAGTATTGTAGGGAACGACCAGTTGGCCGACAGCCCGATTGCTAAAGGCTGAATTTAGGGTAGCATTTGTACTGAAGAATTCTCCAGTCTAGGATTTGGTTCTCTGCGCACTAATGGACCACTCTTTTGGCGGTAACCTGACATTAAAAATCTCACAAGAAATATAGATGTAAATCAGGAGGGAAATGTACTGACTTGCAATGAGAAATTCAGTGATCACAAAATGAAATGCTTGCATCATGACCAACTAACCACCAGTTTGGCTGAACTGTAAGGGAAACCAAATTGACATCTGAAAGCAATTTAGGGGTCATGATTTCAGAGCCAGGGGAGTTGGCAGAATGGCTGAAATCTTTAATGCCACCAAGAACCTGTAGTATTTGATTCTTAACACTTGAGCATCCCCTACTCTTAGTTTTCTATGTTCCATAATCCCTGACATATACTCTTTTACTTAAAAAAAGAAAAAAAGAGTTGATAGCATCTGTTTTAGTTTCTTGGCTGCTAAAATAATACCATACAATGGGTTGGCTTAATAACAGCAATTAATTGGCTCATGGTTTCAGAGGCTAGAAAATTTGCTCCCTTCTGGGGTTGGTATCTTCTGGCTGGTTGGCAATCTTTGGGGTTCCTTGGCCTTTCTGTCTAATGGCAATACACATGGTGTCATCTTCTTTCTTTCTGGGTTCCACTGACTTCCACCTTCTGGCTGCTCCCCTTGGCTTCTCTCTGACTTTCACTCTGTTTATAAAGGACTCCAGCAATCTGGATTAAAGTTCAACCTGATGCAGTTGGGCCATGCCTTAACTGAATTTTAGCTGTACCTACCAGAATGTGGACCAGAACTAAGAATTAAGAACATGCCTATACTGGGGTACACAATTCAACCCACATCACCCAGCAAACCTTTATCATCAATCATTTTTTATCTCCTGTATATCTTAGCTCCAAAACCTTGTATGTTGTCTGCCTGGTTTAACACTAAGATGACAAACTTCTAACTTTTTTTTTTTTTTTAAAAAAAACTTCTAACTCTTATTCCTAAGGTTTTGAGAACCTTACTGTTGTTCAATGCTGGCTAAGTGGCAGCATGATGCTACAGCTAGAACATAGATCTGAAGGCTGACTCTTCCATTTGCTGGCTATGTGATCTCTATTTCAGTTCTTCAGTAAAATGGGAAGGTATTAGTACCTACTGCATAGGCTTGTCAGGACGATTATATGAATTAATTACACGAGGTGCTTAAAACAGTGCTTGGGACTTGCTCAGTACTATATATGTGTTCAATAAATAAATCAAATAGCTTATTTAACCATTAAGGCCTTCAACTCTCACTCATCTTTCAGGTCTCAGCATTAAATGGTACCTTTTGCGACATCTAGACTAAGTTAGATCCCTTGTTATAAACTCCCACAAAGCTTATTTCATCACAGTATAATTACTTGGTTAATGGCTTTCTTCCCACCATACTGTAAGCTCCACAAAAGCAGGGTGGGTTCCTGTTGTATTCCAGCTGACAAAACTATTTGGTGCTACATATTTAGAAAGTGGATGGATGAATGAAAATCCTGCAAGTATAAATAGCATGCTTTTTTCAAGAGTAATCTAGAAATAGTAGGAATGTCTTCACGTATTCTTTATAGTTTTACAGAAAATAGTTGCAGAAAGAATATATTAAACTGACAGATCTTAAAGATGACTTATCATTAAGCAACATATTTTGAGCTTACAGAATTTCAGGCCACAATATGCTACTGAATAAGAGGAGAAAATGTTAGTTTCAACTTAGGACAACTATAACTGTGCTTTAAATATCAATTTATTATCCTACCTATCATATATGATAAATGAACATTTTCTGAAGTTTCCAGTGAAGCAGTTTACAGAAGGCTTAATATGACTTTAAAGCATCAATCCAGTATTATTGATAAGCCTTTTGCACTCTTAATAAAAAAGGGCTGAAAAGATAACAAGCTCATCTCTGTTACTATTATAAGCTTACCAAAATTGAAAGATTTACTCCCATCAACTTGGTAAATAGTATTATTGTCAGTTTTCCAGGAAACTTGGGTAGCTTCTCCAAGAGCTTCTTCTCTAAAAGATAAAAACACTGCATTTTAGTATAATTGGTCATAGAAATCATGTTGTATGAAAAATAATTTAAGAGATTTCATTTTCTGAAGAATATTTTAAAATATAGTAATGACATACCACATATATTCAAATAGTTTAAACTGGGCTTCAGCAACCTCCTGCGCTCTCATGGAGTTTCCTTGTGAAGCCCTTCACTCCAATCCCCCTCCCTCCCACTACTGGTAGCTGAAAGGGCAGATTCAAAATCTAACTCTGATTATGTCCCTTATGCTTAAAACCTTTAAAACCTTCCAAAATTCTTAGCATGGCACACAAGACCTGGATTACGTCCATCTCTCTCTCCAATCTCATCTTTTAAACTCCCATATATATCCTACACTCTATGCAAATCAACATATCTAAAAGTCTCCCCAAAATGACAGATTCAACACCTATGTGCCTGGAATACCCTGCCTTTCCTTTCCATCAACCTACCTATTCATTGATTCTGTAAAGACTTTCCTGACACCAGTCTCTCCCCACCCAGATATTATGTCCCTAAGGGTCTAAAGAATTTCTCTAGCAAAAGCTCCCCATCTCACTATCCTAACAATGGTCACAATGTATTGTAATGGTTCCTTTACATCTGTCTTTTGCATTAGATAATGAGCTCTTAAAGATAGGAAACTCCCCATCTGGAAACTCTCATTTATTAAACACCTGGCGGTATCCAGTAAGGATTTGTGACACACAAACTTTAAGTTGGCATTCTGGGAGAAAGGTCAGAGACTAGAGAAACAAAGGGAATTCATTTATTTCCCTTTCCTGCTTTATTTTTCTCTAGATCATTTATTACTTATCACCATCTAATATTCTATATTTTTCACTTACTTTATTTTCTGTTTCCCCCCACTAGAAGGTAAGCTCCACAGGAAGACGATGGTAGACCCTGTTCTGTATAGTACACTGTACTAAAAAAATCAGTAGGGGTAAATGTTTTAAACGAATGAGTGAATGAGTGCGTACTGAACACAATGCGACAAGACAGACTAGTCTTCGTCCTCAGAGAGTACAGTAAAGAGTCAGGCGGTAGAGACAGGTAGATGTAAAATTCTTGTGATGAATGCCAGGGAGGATCTCGCCAAAATGACAACCCAAGGGATTTGAGTGGTGTGGGGGAGGCGCAGATGCGAGAAAGGCAGAGCAAAGGACGGGTTAAGGTCTTTAACATCAGACAGCCTGAAGTAGAATTAAGAAAATCCCGCCGCTGAAAAGTATCCTTTAGAAGGATCATCTGATCCTTTCCGGTCTACTTAGAAAACCGAGGCACAAAGCAGGTAAGTACCCAATCACCAGGCAGCGGAGCTGGAAAGGAGCCGCTTGGGAATCGCCAGGGGACTCAACTCCCGGACCCGGGCGGGGTGCGGAAGGCCGCAGTCGGAACCCGACACATAGTAGCGCACCAACCTAGTGTTAAGAGGCCGGACCCGCACGCACACAGCGACAGCGCCTTCCTCCGCCATCCCGCAGAGGGGCCGGGGGAACGGGCGAAGATCCTCCAAGGCCTGCGCTTCCTGGCGCAAGAGCCGCCCCGCCTTTAAGTTTAAAATTTCCCAGACGCCACATCTGATTGGGCCTCGGCCTCGTGACGTCATGGACCATTCCACCGGTGTCTGGACGGCGGGGGGCGCGAGACAGCGGCGCGTCCACAGCTAAGGCAGGGGGATTTAAAGCGTCTGGAGGAGAGTCAAGTTAGAGGGCGTCAGATTGGGGATTCCGGAAGCCGAGGAAGAAGGGCTACTCTAAAATAGCTCTGGTCTAAGAAGCCTTCGAAGTGCAGAGGCCATATACAAACGTTAACCTCCACTTTACCCTTAAAGAGCTTGCAGTCAATTTGTAGAAGAAAGTAGGCAGAGAAAGTTTTTAACAGAAAAGAATTAGGACCTTTAAAGAACCACACCAATAGTTTTTTAAAAATTCAAACCACGTGAGTTAAAACTCTCACCGCCTATCCCGAAAGCGTTAGAAGCCTGTTATGCGGCTTCGGAAGTTCGCTATCAATTGTTTTTTTTTTTTTAATTATTAATATATTTTTTAAGAATTCTTGTTTCCATTGACTGTGAATTCCCAAGAGGTTGTGTAGAGAAAAGAATTACTGAAGACTGGGAAAGGTTATTTGGTAAGGTGGTGAGACTCGTTAGTGGAAAAGGAAATGTGATTCCAAATAATTCTCTGCCAGAAATAGTGCTTGGTTTTCCTTTGTCTTAAGTTTGTGTCATAGTAGAGTACTAACATTTTCTTTAGGAGTGGGTTCAGTCGTTATTTGTTAAGGAGCATCAAAGATTATTCCTTTTCCTTCGCTAAAAATATAAATTGACTTAAAGTTACTAATAATTGTTTGCTATTTAAAGGAATTGAAAACCCTACTGATTTAATACAACCATTTTGGAACATAATTTGGCAATATAAGTCAAAACTGAAGACACATACCCTGTATCTAAAAAATTCCACCTTTAAGAATTTAGTTTAAGAATATTTGCAAGAGTGTGTAAGGACATGTGTAGAAGGTCATTGGTTGTGGTATTCTTTACAATAGCAAACACTGGAAACACATTAAATGTCTGTAAATAAGGGCTTAGTTAAATGGATGAGGTATCCCTAGAATGGAGAACTATGTTAGCTACTAAAAAAAATGATGAAGCTCTTCATGTGTACTTTAGAATGCTAGCCAAGGTGTTTAATTAACTGAAAGAAACCCATGTTGTGGAATTGTATGTGCAGTATGTTTCTATTTGATATTTTAAAAGGATATTTATATGCCTGGTTATGCATATATAATTTCTGTAAAGATACACAGATTTATTTTGGAGATAGAAGACTGAGTTAGAAAATAGTTCTACCTTCCATTGTATACTATATTTTATAATTACTATTTAGCCATGAGATTGTTAAGTAGTTTCTTTTGACTAAAACGATAAAAACAGTAAATAAAAATGAGTACTCACTCAATTTTTTTTTTTTTTTTGGTTAATATCCTTGGTGTGCTAGTAAAGACTACTCTTTTTGCAGCTAATCTGGGCTGAATTTAATAAGATAATACAGAATTAAGGAATATTTTGTTTCCTAAGTTTTTTTTTATGGTGGGCAAGTATTGCACATATTTAGTTGAAAGGAAGGAGCCTTTGAGGAAGAAGAGGGGAAAGTGTCTCAGGAGACAGAGGACTCCAAAACATGGAGGAGGACTTAGCCTTTCACAGTGGTCATGGTTGTTGACTGGCTATCTTTGTTGTCATCATGGTAGAGCTAACACTTATTGAGATTTATTATGTGCTAGGTGCTCTATTGTATGCTCTACATGCATTCTTTCATTTAATTTTCCAAATTTGTTCATCAAGAAATATTTATTGAGCACCTGCTATGTTCCAGATGTGGTTCTAGGCTTGGGAGGCACAGCAATGTACAGAAAAAAGCACCTGCTCTCAAAGAGCTATTATTCTAAGGGGAGATGATAATACACAAATAAATTTATGTATCATGATGATGAGTATAAAGTACTGATGAGTACCAAGAAGAAAAATAAAGCTGGCTGAGGAAAGAGGGTGATATTTTCTTATGAAAAACATTCTTGTGGGAGGAAGCAGACAATACAGAGTAATAAGTAAAATAAGTTGGGAGGAAAGGCCACTTTAGATGGGATGTTCAAGAAAGGCCTAGGGAGGTGATCTTTGAAGTGAGATCTATGTGATAAGAAGTAGCCAGACTTGGGAGGATAGGAGAGAGGACTTACCAGTAAGTTACAAGTAACACTGAGGCTTGTATGAATTTGTCATATTTCTGAGACACAGTAGAAAGGCCCCTATGGCTGGACCATTTTGAGCAATGGAAGGAGATAGATAGAGTCAGGTCTTACGGGCTGTGATAAGATGTTTGGATGTTGGTCAAATGGTGAGGGGAAGACTATGGAGAGTTTTTTTTTTTTTTTTTTTTTTTTTTTTTGAGGTACTGGGGATTGAACTCAGGGCCTTGAACATGGGAAGCAGGTGCTTAACCACTGAGCTACAGCTGCTCCCGACTGAGAGTTGGTTGTGTTTTTTTTTAAAGATTTATTTTATTTATTTAGTTCTCCCCCCACCCCTTGCTGTTTGTGCTCGCTGTCTGCTTTCTGTTTGTTGTGTGTTCTCTGTGTTTGCTCGTCTTTTTTTCAGGAGGCACCAGGAACCAAACCCGGGACTTCCCATGTGGGAGGGAGGCTCTCAGTCGCTTGAGCCATATCCGCTCCCTGCTTGTTCTCTTTCTCATTTTGTCTCCTTGTTGTGTCTTGTCATTGTGTCATCTTGTTGCGTCCTCTTATTGTGTCAGCTTGCCATGCCAGCCCCTTGCTTCAATTTGCTGTCTTGCTTGTCTTCTTTAAGAGGCACCAGGAACTGAACTGAGACCTCCTGTATGGTAGACAGGTGCCCAGCTGCTTAAGCCACATCTGCTTCCCTGTTTGTTTTTAGCAGGTACTGGGGATCAAACCCAGGACCTCTGATGTGGGAAGCAGGCGCACAACCACTTGAGCTATATCCACTCTCCTAGAGTTTAAACAAAGGTGTGAAATGAATTCACTAATTCCCTCAAACAAGACTTTCTTTACTCTTTCACTGTGAAAATAGAAGCAGCCAGAAGAGATTTTTTTGTAGCAGCTCCTGCCAACTTTTCTACCCACCCACCTGCATCTGTATCCACTTAGATGAACAAATGTCTCTACTCCACTCTGAAAACCAGTCACTCCACCTATGCATTAGATTCTGTCTTCCTGTTTACCCTCTGTTCTATATCATCATTTTCCCAGGCTCTACAAAACATATGCTTTAATTCATCTGCAAACATATGCTTTAATTTCTCCCATCTTGGATATCCAATAGATATCTCAAACTTAAAATGTCTAATACCAAATTTGTCATCTTCCCCTCAAAACCTGCTCCATCAGCAGTTTACCCCATCTGCATTGATGGAAAGTCCACCCTTCTAGTTATGCTGGCCACAAACCTGGGAGACATACTTGACTTTTCTTTTTCTCTCAAACCTTACATTCAATTTGCCTAAAATTCTGTTGGGGCTGGCTATCTTCAGAATATTCCAGAAACTGACCATTTATCACAGCTTCTCCTATCCAAAACACCACCATCTCCAGCTTATTTCTATGTTTCCTACCCTTGTCCGCCCCCACTCCCAGTCCAAGTTGCCCTCCATGTAGCTACTCGCGTGATCCCTTTAAAATGTAAGTTAAATCATCCACTTGTCTTTCTCTTCGAATAAAGTTCAAAGTTTTTCACTTGTTGCTTATGCCTTACATGATCTTGCTCCTCTTCCCCTCTGGTCTCACTAACGATGACTCTCTCCTTTGCTCTATGCATTCCAGCTCCACTGGTCTGCTGGCAGTTTATTGACTACCAGACAGATTCTCAAGGCTTTAGCACTAGCTATTCTCTCTGACTGGTAGACCTTTAACTCAGATATCCCTATGTTTCCCTCCTTCGATATAATTTGGGTATCTACTCACATGTCACCTTCTCAGGGCTCTCTTTATAAAATAGTGCTTCTCTGCTTGTCACTTCTACTTTTTTATTCTGCTTTTTTACTTATATAATATTTACTTTCCAGGCATAATATGTATATATTAATTTATGTTTGTATATATTGCCCTTCTCTTCCCACTAGAATGTTAGCTTTCTTTGGTCAGCTACTTAGTTTTTGTTCATTCCTTCCCCCAAACCCAGAAAGATGCTTAATGTATAGTAAGCCCTCAAATATTGCTTATTTATTCATTCCGTAAATCCTTATTGCCACAATTACTGGAAAGATAAACAGAATATTCCTAGATTCCTTTGGAGAGGGAGGACTGGGTTAGAAAATAGATCTCCCTAATTATTAATATTTAACCATTGAGTATTAGTCATTTTCTTTCCATTTAAAGAAATTGGTAGGTAAAAACGAGTATCATTCAAGATATGCTTTGGTTCACCAGTTGTGAGCTAGTATAGACTTCTCTTTTTTTTTGTAGCTAAACTGTGAAGAAATCTAATAAGATAATACAAAGTTAAGGAATGAATATTTTAGTTTTAATTGAGTGGTAAGGGAAGGCACAGAAATGAGATGACTTGTCTGAAGTTTTCAAACTTCTGGAAAGAGAGGCTTAAAATTCAAATGCATGCCATTTCTCTAAAAGGTAATTAAAATTTTTATTGATTAACTTTTATTCTTACCTGAAAAATTAATACATGCAAACGATTAAAAATTCAAATGGTACCAGAAGGTTTACAGTGAAAATGAAGTCTTCCAATAATTGACCCCCAGGCCTCCAGATTGCCTCCCCTTGGGCAATTTCAGGTGCCACTTTCTAGACCAGGGCTTCTTAAAAAGGGGTCCATGAGATTGAATTGAAAATCAAAAAAACATTATTCTTGTGGGGAAATGTTGGTGTGGGTTCGATATATTTATTAAATAATGGGCTTAGTAAGGGATCCATGGTTTTCACCTGACTGGCAAAGGGGTCCGTGGAACCAAAAAGGTTAAGAACCCCTGTTCTAGACTGTTTTTAAAATAATCTTCAGATATGCATATATCTGTATCTTTATCCAAAGTGCACATCTTTTTATACAAATAGGTACTCCTATAAATGCCATAGTGCACTGAGTTTAAAATGTGGTCTTAACATAAATATTTTCATTCAGTTCAAGAAGGTAAAATGTTTTTCTGAGGCATATTAATTGTATATAATTCGATGTTGATGTTTAAATTACCACTTTTTCCCCAAAACTGCATTATTTCTGCTGAAGCTGCAGAGGGCACTGTAATCCTTAAAAAAAAAAACAAAACCCAAAAGCATAGCATAGCTGAGAAGAGAAGCCTTGGATAATGTTTTGCAGGTCTTATATCTCGTGCAAATTTTAGAACAGAGGAGCTCCTGGAATTAGAAATATACACCAATTTAAATTCTCATCTGTGCTCACTTATTTTATGCATTACATGTAAAATTATTTGCATCATATATTTATGCTATGCATCACCTTCAACAGAACCATTTTTCCTAATAGATACAATGCTTAGTTTCCAAAGCCTAATTTTTGCCTTTAATTTTGAGACATTTCTTTATGATGATCACAGCTACAGTATCCTATTCCTTTTAATCATGGTCACGGAGGATTTGTGTGGCATCACGGAAATTGCTCTGGTCTGGGTCAGTCCAACTCCACTGTTCATAAGCTATGCCACATGGGAAAATTGTTTATCTCTGAGTCACCTTTTTTCTCATCCACAAAATGAGGGAATTGGATGGGAGAATTTTCCTTCCAGCTTTAATAGTCTATGATGTCTTCATAAACACATACTACATACACACACACACACACTTGAAACTTGTTAGAATTGAGTATAGATGAGTGTAAAATTAAATATCGGTGTCTGAAGGAGGTGGGAAGAGAACGATCTATGTTATAGAGAAAAACTAAGCTAGACGTGCAGCAGAGACTGCTGGTGGTCCACCAAATTCCATTCTCCTCTTTCTGTCTAGAAAGCAAGACTATATTCCCCAATCTCTCTTTACCATTAGAAGGCCAGTTTTAGGTCCTGCTAATCAAAACTTCCTGTGTGCATTTTTCCTCCCTTGTCCTTGGTGCACAGCCTTTCCTTTCCCTTATTTTCTATTGCAGACCTTGACTATTCTCAAGTCCTGGTCTCATCCCCTTCTTTACTGAAAAACTGGGGCTGTCAGGGAAGATGTCTCAGCTTCCAGCTCCAACTGATATATATCCTCACTTATTCTTGTGCTTCCAGAGAATGAGGTATCTGTCATGTTAGAGGTGTAGCCTTCATTTAGGTATTTGATTCCATCTTTTCCACTCTCCCTCAGGACTTTCCTCCAGTAATTATTCACTATTTCAGAATAATGCTAGAAAATAACCAAAAGAAGAAATATCTGTAAGTTTACTACTATTAAAAAATTATCTAAAGTTTTCAAGTGAACAGTTCTTCTGTCACCCATCAAATTTCATCTTCTCCAAAGTGGCCTATGTTTTTTTTCTGCCCCCCCCCCCCTTTTTACATGTACACCATTCTATATATGTAAACACACACTTTTTATTTTCTTCTTTATTATTTTTTTATATTTCTGTAAAGAAATTTTTTAGTAACAAGTTTTATTTTTAGAGAAGTTTTAGATTTACAGAAAAATTACACTGAAAGTGTAGGGAATTCCCATATAACCGCCTGCATCCCCACATGTAGTTTCCCCTAGTGCTTACATCTTACATTAATATGGTACATTTGTTAAAATTGATGGACCAATATTAAAGCATTGCTACCAACTAGGGTCTATAGTTTGCATTATGGTTTACACTTTGTGCTATAAATTTTATAAGCTTTGACAAATGTATACTCTCCTGTATCCATCATTGCAGTATCATATAGAACAATTTCACTGCCCTAAAAGTGCTCTGTGGTCCACCTATTCATCTCTCCTCTCCATTTTGAACCCCTGGCAACTACTGTCTTTACATCAATGTTACAAGTTCTTCTGTTGCCACAAGATAATAACTACAATAACAATAAATCTAATTTGGTCCATGGTTACACTCCTCCTTATGTTTGTTCATTCCTCAATCTTGAGAGATTTGGGATGATGTCCACTCTGCTTCAGGATGAGAGGGGACTTAGATAATATGGGGCTGATGGAAGGAATTGTTTTGATTGCATTTGTAGATGCTCCTTGGTTTTTGGGATGGAACTTGTCCATCATTGTTTTATTGGCCATCCAGGGCAACCATAAGAACTGGAGAGTAGGAGTTAGCCACAACCAGAGCTCAACTGGCATATGAACAATGCAAAGATTTAAGCCTCTGAGAGATATATTTAACAGGTATATTGAAAATTATAGGTTCAAATAAAAGGAGTAGAGGAATCATGAGTATAGAATTATAACTGAGTATAACTATGTTATATTGGGGAAATAGATTGTTATATATTCCCAAATAGGACCTGCCCAGGGGTATTGATTTCATGAGGCTGTAAACACATACATTTGTATATTACAAGAATGAAATCACTCTATTTTATTGATCTACAATATGCTTTTTTTCATTAGCAAATCAACATGTAGATCTGCCTTCTTTTTATAGGCTGCATAATATTCAAATGTATGGTTGCATTGTGGTTTATTCAGCTATTCCTTTCTTAAGGATATTTAGGTTGTTCTCAATTTTTCAGTATTCTTTATAATACAAAAGTTCATTTACATGTATTTTTACATTCATGCTTTTATTTTTGTAGAAGAGAAATGGTTAGGTACAGAGTTGACAAAGTGTTACTCTCACTGTATTCTCTTGGGCAAAAAAAGGTACAAGCCCAAGCTAGCTATATGGAGAGGTCACATGGAGGAGCACCATATGCCAGACACAAAAGTAAAGCTTTCTTGGACCTTCCAGCCTAGCCCAGTGGCCACATGAATGCAACCTAGTGTATTACCCTGGCTAATGCCCCTGAGTGCCAAAGAACCACCCAACTAAGTCCAGTCAACCCACAGAATTGTGAGAAATAATTGCTATTATCATTTTAAATATATATTTAATACACATGTAGTAAAATTCACACATTTTGGAGTATAATTCTAATGACTTTTGACAAATCCACGGAATCGTGTAGTTACCACGAGAAGAAAGATACAAAGCAGTCCATCACCCCCAAAATTCCCCCAAATGCTTCTTTGTAGTCAATCCATCTCTCACGCTTAACATTTGGAAACCACTGATCTGTTCTGTGTACTTTTAGTTTTGCCCTTTCCAGAATGTCACATAAATAGAATCATACAGTTGGTAGTTTTTTGAGTTTGATTTCTTTCACTTAACAGTAATGGATTTGAGATTCACCATGGTTATTGTGTGTATCAGTACTTTGTTCCTTTTAATTGCTGAGTAGGATTCCAATGTTGATGTATCACAGTTTGTTCATTCATTTACCAATTTATGGACATTTGTATTTTCAGTTTTTAGTGATTTTTAATAAAACTGCTATAACCATTTATATACAGGATTTAAAAAAATGAACATTTGTTTAAAACGTTTGGGTAAAAAATACCTAAGAGTAGGACTACTGGGTCATATAGAAAGTGCATGTTTAATTTTATAAGAAAACACCAAACTATTTTTCCAAAGTGGCTGGAACATTCCCACCAATAATGAATGAGTTACACTTGCTCCTCATCCACACCAACAATTGGTATAGTCAGCTTTTTAAAAAATTAGCCATTCTTCTAAGTGTGTAGTGGTATTTCCTTAATTAATGACGGTAAACATATTTTCATGTGCTTGTTTGCTATTCATATATCTTATTGGTAAAGTATGTGTTTAAATCTTGTGCTCACTTTTAAGTTTGGTTGTTTGTTTTCTTATTATTGAGTTTTAAGAATTATTTATCTATTGTGGATACATGTCCTTTATGAGATATATGATTTGCATATATATTTTCCAAGTTTTTCATTCATTGTCTTTTCATTCTCTTAACACTTTCTTTCATACAACAATGTTTATAATTTTTATGAAGCTCAGTTTATCAATATTTTCTTTGGTGTCATATCAAAGAACTCTTGACCTAACCCAGCATCACAAAGATTGTTTTCCTGTTTACTTCTAAAAGTTTTTGGGTTTTTATTTTAAGTAAGGACAATGGCCCATTTTGAGTTGATTGATTATTTATTATTTCTCCCCCGTCATTGTTTGCGCTTGCTGTCTGCTCTCTGTGTGTTTGTTGTGTGCTCTCTGTGTCTGCTCATCTTCTTTTTAGAAGGCACCAGAAACGGAATCCAGGACCTTACATGTGGGAGGGAGGCGCCCAATCGGCTGAGCTCCCTCTGCTCCCTGCTTGTCGTGTCTCTCATTGTGTTCCTTGTTGTGCCTCCTTGTTGTGTCATCTCATTGCACCATATTGTTGCATCATCTTGTTGTGTCAGTTTACCATTCCAACCTATCGCGTCAGCTCACTTTTTTGCTCATCTTTTTAGGAGGCACTGGGAACTGAACCTTGGACCTCCCAGGTGGTAGGTGGGCACCCAACTGCTTGAGCCACATCTGCTTCCCTGAGTTGATTTTTTCAAGTTTTATTTTTTAATTTTTAAATTTTAGTTTGAGTTGATTTTTAAATAAGGTGTGAGCCATGGGTCAGGGTTCATTTTTTTGGCATATGGATAGTCATTTGTTCCAGCACTATTTGTTGAAAAGATGATATTTACTCCATTGAATTGTCTTTGTACCTTCATTAAAAATCATTTGATCTTATTTGTATGTGTTTGTTTCTGAACTCTCTATTCCATTGATCTATGTATCTATCTTCAATAGTTATTGTTTTAAGCCACTAAATTTTGGGTGAGTTTGTTATACAGTAATATATCTCACATAGCCACTGTCAAGAACTGTGAAAGGTCTGTGGTCTTATCCTTCTTGCAAACTAAAAAGCTAGCCTGCCACAGTTTCATGGCTGCTGGCAGAAGACCCAAGACTTCGGGTCAGAGATGAAGAAAAATGTATTACTCATAGAAGTAACAGTAACCAGAGTATTGGTATTTTTCACTGGTTCTCTGAACCCCAAATTACGTGTTGATGCAAAGAGGGCCAGCTGACACCTGCACACACAGTGAACTGTAGTATAAGAAAGGGACCCTGAGCTTAGGAAATTTAAATCTTTTATAATGGATATTAAATACTTATGTCTTCCCTTTGCTCCAGAGGGAGACATTATCTTTGTCTCCCAAGGCTGTTCCATATACAAATATTCTTGAAAAAATAGCTCGGAACAAAGGGTACTCCATGCCTCACTCAAGAAAACACAGAAACATAAGATCCCTGGAGAATTGTCTCCCATGATTACATGTTTTCCGAAATATTGTACATCTAATAGAAATATATTGCAAGCCATCATGCTAATTGGCACATTTAAAAAGTAAAAAAAAAAACAGGTGAAGTGAACTTTAATAACATTTTATTTAACACAGTGTATCCAAAATATTATCATTTCAATATTTTATCAGTATGGAAAAGTATTATGTTTTACATTCTTTTTTCATACAAAATCTTCAAAATTTAGGATGTATTTTCTACTTGAAGCATGTCTAATTCTATATATATATATATATATATATATATTTTTTTTTTTTTTAACCGGGAGGTCTCAGGGATCGAACCCAGGTCCCTCCATATGGCAGACGGACGCCCAACCATCTGAGCCACATCCGACCCCTAGCATGTATAATTCTGATGCTACATTTTCATCAGAAATATTTGATCTGTGTTTAGATTTCATAAAATTTTAGCACCAATATGTGTTTGGATTTAGATTTAATAAAATTTACCATTGAAAATTTACCATTCACATACTCAAGTGACCCCACACATACTTAAAACATTTTCCAATAACTGAGTCAACTCAATAAAATTAAGTTAAAATTAATCAAAATAAAAAGTTTCTTTCCATAGATGGACTTGCCACATTTCATATCCTTAATAGTCATATATTATTAGTGTCTTCTGAATTGGACAGTGCAGCTCTGCCCCCTTAGATTCTAGCATTCATCTCTCTGCTGTCTTTCTGGCCACCTCTCTTTTGTCTCCTTTGTAAGGTACTCTTTCTTTGCTTGAATCTTAGGCACTATGGTTGTCATGGCTTTATTTAAAGTCTTTTGCTTTTTAAAAAGTTATATATCTACTCTTATTGTTTTAGCTACCATTTATAGGCTGATGACTCCCAAATCTATATTTTTAATCCAAAATCTCACCTAAGACTTGCATGTCTTTTTACTGGACATGTCTTTTTACTTGCATGCATATTCCACAGATGTCTCAAACTTTCAAAAATCTAGATTCATTGTTTTCATTAAACCAGCTCCCTCTCTTATTTGGTAATTTTCAGTTGGTTCATCAACAACCCAGTCACCTAAGAGATATAAGAGAAAAATAACTCAGTTATTATTAACTGAGTTTTGCTAAGAACCAAAACCAATTAATCCACAAGTCCTATGAAGTTTTTCTCCTAAATAATTTTTGTTCCCTTTCCTTCTTGTGCATTACTAATACCACTGGTGTATTTCAGCCTTCTCTTTCTTCTGTGATTTTCTTTCTTTATTCTGACTCCTAAATTTTCTTCTAGAATTAGGTGAAATATCATTTTCCAAGAAGGCTAGTTCTTCCATCCTCTGTGTTCTTGTAGCACCATATGCAGTATTTATATGTAATTACTCAGAGAGCTTTACATATCTTTCCTATGGGGCAGTGCACTTAGAGTAGGGCTCTGGCTCATTTCCCTTATATCCTAGTTTGTTAAATTATTGAAATGTCTGATGTGTATCTTTTTGAAGTAAGAGTTGATATCAATTATCACGCCTCAAACCTCCTTTGACAATATTATTAAAAAATGGAACACAGATACTTTAATACTTGTTAAAAATGGCCTTAATTATTGTATTAGTCAGCCAAAGGGGTGCTGATGCAAAATACCAATAATCAGTTGGTCTTTATAAAGGGTATTTATTTGGGGTAGACGCTTACAGTTACCAGGCCATAAAGCATAAGTTTCTTCCTTCACCAAAGTTGTTGCCACATGTTTGAGCAAGACAGCTGCTGAAGTCTGTCAGGGTTCAGCTTTTTGGGTTCCTCTCTTCCCGGGGCTCTGTTGCTCTCTGGGCTCAGCTCCTGTTTCCTCCACTAGGTCAGCTGTAGACTATGAGGCTCCCTAGCCTTTGCCTCACTCCACAAGGCCAGTTGTGAGCTATCAGGCAAACAGTTCATCTCTTTTCCCAGAACCTGCTCTCCTTCCTCATGACCAACGTCCTCTGTGTGCTTACTCTCCTGGGCTCCAGCATTAACAGTCAGCATCAGAACTCCAACATCAAAAACTAAACTCCAACTCTGTCCTTTGCCATATCTTTTATCTTTGAGACCCCACCCACCAAGGGGCGGGGCTCAATACCCTTCTGACATGGCCCAATCAAATCCTAATCATAACTTAATCATGCCCAGATGAACAGACCAGTTTACAAGCATAATTGAATATCTATTTTTGGAATTCATAACTATATCAAACTGCCACAATTATCTTGACGATTGTGCCCCAAAGAAATTATCTGTACTGAGAGAAGTACCCATGAAGTAACTAACTGCCTTCCAGAAAATGTTGTTATATTAGAGCTAGAATTGGCCCTGATATATAATTTTTAAAAGGTCTATGGCTGTGAGTAATATGCAGTCTCTGAAATGTGTATATGCCAGTAATATTGAGAAACACATCATTTTATTGCAGGATCTAGGAAGGATATTGCATATGTAATTAGCAGGACGAATTGAGATGCGGAGCATGTACCTTACATTTTCCACAGTGGGTAAGAATGATTGTTTTGATTATGATTTCCATTTATTTTGTTTTTTTGCCTCTTTGACCTTTACAGTCTGTGATGTGTGCATCCTAAGATACACTGAATTTTTATATTAAACATTTATTAGATTCGGTGAAGTACAACATCTGAATAGGGGTTAGATCCCCAGCAAAATGCCCTGGTTTAACTTTATTGCTACTTAGGTTTCTCTAAGTATTTTAAGCATAGATTTATATATACTACTTTGTTTTGTTTTTGAAATTTATTTTTTGAATATTTTGTCAAGTGTATGTGTGAGAACAGCAGGGGTTTTCTTGTGCAGAATAATAATACATAGACTTTTTGAGAATCTAATGTAGTGTTTGTGGCAGCAAAACATTGAGCTCTCTGCTGGAGTGTACTGTCAATTACTTATTTTTCAACTTCTAAACAGGATCAGATTTGATTTTTCTGTTCCTGAGATAATCTATCATCTTGTGAGAAATTACTGGTTAACAGAAACTGGAAGCAGATCCTAAGAACCCCCCCCCCCCCCACTTTCCTAACCCCTTAGGGGTGGGGGCCAACTTGGCTTCATCAGACTGAAAAGACAAAAAAAAAAAAACACAAAATCCAAACAAGGTGGGAACAGGATAAAATTTCCCCTTTTCTGTCTACTATATGGTATGGCCTGTATGAGCCATTGCCTTTGGAGGCATTAAACTCTGGGTTCTTATGACTGGGACCCAGAAGAGGTCATCAGGTAGAGTAAAAAGGCAAGGGATAAAGCAAGTGCCTTGTAAGACTGAAGGCATCCTTGAATGTTCTGGATTATGGAGGGAGCAGGCTGTTAGGCAGAAGGGCAACTTGTGGTGCCTCTAGATGGACTCTATCAACAGCTCTTCCAGGGGGATGGCTATGGATGGCATTCTACTTGTATTTCCTGGAACCACATTATTATTAAGATAATAAACTATTATTTTATTTTCATCTCCTTTCAGGATAACCTCAATCTAGTAATAAACAAACATTGAGAAAGATCATGAACTAGCGATTGGTTTAGCTAATTGTACTGTTATGCAGTCTTATTTCTTTCTTTTTTTTTTTTTTTTATTTATTTTTATTTTTATTTATTTATTTATTTTTTTTTATTATGGGTAAAAATCAAAATTCTCACAATACATACAAACATTTGCATAATGATATATAAATATATGTGCATATATGTGTATTTGCTTACAAAAATGTTATTTATATATATATATATACATATATTTTAAGAGGTGCTTAGATTACCCAGTCTTATTTCTTTAAGTGTCCCAAAGAAACAAGAGCTTTGCCCACTGTATTGGTAAAGTCAAGATACATTACGTCTACTACATATTCCTGATTCATCAACAATTTTTCAGACATCTGTTTGAGCTAAGAACTGTTTTAGGCACATGGCATACAACTTTGAACAAAACTGATAAAAATATTTAGCTCTAACTTTGAATTTCTGTTTTACTCATATTTAATAGTAGTTTAGACCAAGAGATTTTAAATTCCAACAACATTTCCATCCTCCCCCTTATATACCTCTTTAAAATTTAGTGTATTTAATAGTAAACATTGAAATAAAAATGTGATTTAAATTTTGTTTCCCTTCATCCCTAATTTTTTTCCTGCTAAAATCGATGAAGTATATTATTTTTGAACCTTTGTAATATTTGTGTATCTTCTTGTTTTTAGCCAGGTTGTGGTATTTTAAAAGTTTTAAATCTCTAGATATCAAACAGTTAAATAGTAATTGACAAGTTTTATTTTATGTCTGTAAAGCAGAATATTTTTGTTTTTGAAGTGTTATATTCTATTTTGTTTCTTTAGGTAGCAATTAACTTTAAAAAGTTAGATTTTATCTTAGATAGTAATGAAGAGATTTCCTTAATTCTATAGGACAATAATTTCATAAATATGAAGTAGAAGGAGTAGTAGGATTATAAATTAATGCTTTTGGTATTTCCTTACCTCCTCTGACTCTTCAGGTCCAAATACATATCAATGATAGATAAAATATAAGAGAAGAAAATTAAAAATAAAGTAATAATTTCCATGAACCAGAGATGGAGTAGTAATATAAAATGGTAAAAAGGCTGAAGCCATGAATCTGTCTGCTCTTGTGAGGTAAGGAGGCAGAAAACAAAACAAAACAAAACACTACTGTGTCCAAGTTGAGGATGAGAACCAGGCTTGAATATGATCCCAGGGATTGCAATAAGACTTTCCTATTCATCAGAGGTGGCTGATAAAGTTTACTATTGACTCTTGCCTAGAACTATGACTTAAGTACAGCTTGAGTCTATAGTGGTTCCTGGATATGGTGTCTTGACCAGGTCTTAACCAAGCATCACTCCGGAGTACCAACCTGATTTACAATATTGTCATAATTATTGGGGGGCGCGGGCAGGAGCTCTGAACAACCAATATGAGATATGTTTCTGGACTCTCAAACTACTGCGCAAAAGAGAGAGAAGCAGAGAACAAGAGAGAGTCAACAAGAACCTCCAATCTAGGCCAGGAAATATTAAAATATAATTTGAAAAAATGAGTTAGCATTATAACAGATGATTAGAGGCATTTCTGTGAAGTCTTGCTAAGTAAGGAATGTAGGATACTGAAAAGTAAATAAAATGTGATCCCTTCCATGTTAAACAATGAAAATATGCCCACTTATATAAATATGTTTATATCAATCCATATAAAATTATTGAATATTGAGAAAGATGGGAAAAGGACACATGACATGGTGTAAATATGGCCCACATGGTGGAAGTGTAATGGGAATGGGGATAGGCTGGTCATGTAAAGGAGAAAAAGAGTGATATGATTACTCTTGTTTGTAAAAATTATATAGGCAGCTCATAATAAAAAAGGGAATTATTGAATTGAAAGATAATACTTAGTAATTTGCTCAGAATGATAAGAAATGAAAATTAAAAGAAATGAAAGAGAGATTCCAATATAAATACGTATATCTAACAGTAGTTCCAGAAGAAATGAATAGAGGATATAAAGAGCCAATATTCAAAGAGACAATGACTGAGATTTCAAAGTTTGAGAAAAATGTGATTCCTCAGATTGAATGTGTACTTTAAAAAGCAAGGAGGGTAATTAAAAGTGACTCCACATTAAATCACAAATTTGTGAAACTGGAGAACTTCAAGAATAAAGAGAAAAATCTTAAAATCTTCCAGAAAGGAAAGAGAAATTATCTAAGTTGATTAACAATTAAATTGACATCAGACCAGTAATATTGTGTGACAGAATATATGACAGTATATGACAGAATAGTATAAAACAGAAAATAATATACTAATTATCTACAAAGTGCTGGGGTAAAACAACTGTAATCTAGAATTTAATATCTAGCTAACCTATAATAAGAATAAGGGTGAAATATAGACATTCTCAGAAATAGAATAAGGGAATTTAATACAGACAGATATTTATTGAAAAAACTACCAAAGTGTATATTTAAGAGGTGTATTAGTCAGCCAAAGGGGTGCTGATGCAAGATACCAGAAATATGTTGGCTTTTATAAGGAGTATTTATTTGGGGTAGAAGCTTACAGTTACCAGGCCATAAAGCATGAGTTACTTCCCTCACCAAAGTCTGTTGCCACATGTTGGAGCAAGATGGCTGCTAACATCTGCAAGGGTTCAGCCTCCCTCTTCCTCTTAAGTCTTGGTGGTGCCAGCTTCTTCCAATATCAGCTATAGGCTGGGATAAGTCTTGTCTCTCTCAGGGCTCGTTCCTCTACAGGCTCAGCTGCTCTGGTCTTTCCACAAGGTCAACTGTAGACTCTTAGGCTTTCTCAATTCCCGGGGCCTCTGCCTTGTCTATGGAGTCATCTCTATTCTGTGTTCTTCTTCTGTGTGTTTACTTCCCAGGGCTCCAGCTTAAAACTCCAACCTCCCTTCTCTGCTGTGGGGTTTTTCCTACTGATGTGGCCCAATGAAAGCCTTCATCATTAATTAACCAAGTAAAATGAGACCTCTGAATCCTATATAATCTAATATGCCCAGAGGAAAAGACCAGTTTACAAACATAATCCAATATCTATTTTTGGAATTCATAAACAATATCAAACTGTTACAAGAGGGAAGATGTGGGATGGAAAAAAATGAATGCAGGAAGTGACAATATATGTTGATAAATTTAATTGACTACTGATTGTAAAAAAGAACTTGACTCTTAGGGTGTATGTGTATATGTGTGTTTTAAAAGATGTGATTTTCTTGAGAAAAGGAGAGTTTTGGGTTTGTATGTTTTTGTTTTTAAAAAAAAACAAGGCTACATACCTTTAATAAGAAATAATTCATTTAATATTTTAGATTGTCAGTTATGTAAGACTTCAAGGTGGTACTGTGTCTTATTAATCATTGCTTCCACAACCTATAACAAAATACATTAAACATTTCACGCACTCAACATGTTTGCTTATTTATTTTGCTGCTCCTATTCTGTTTTGTGTTATACCAGAAGTGTAACTCCATCTTTCTTTGATACTAATGAAAAAAAAAGTTGACCTATCTTAAACGTATTTGTGTGGGCAGCTGATTTTTCAGATGTGAATAGTTGGAGATTATTTATTTGGTACAATGCAAGCAAATTAATATTGAATATTTAAAATCCCTGTTCTTAAAAGTTCTTTAGTGACTTTGCCCCTGGATTTTCTCATAGTTCACTTATCTTTGAAGGCTGTAACCATCTTGTCTGCCATGTTGTTTAATCCCCTGATCTCTATAAGTTTTTTCCTCTTCTTTTGTTTATATACTCTTGCTTACCCATACATTTTTCATTAAAGAAATGGAGAGCAGTTTCTTGGTTTCATTTTCTTTCCCAATTTATACTTTCAGAAACTCACCTTTTATTCCTATCAGAGACAATTCCTTTTTAAGTGACACTTATGAACTAGCTGTTAATAATACTTTCAGGCCCCACTAAGACATTTTTAAAAAATTGCCTTAAACATTTTTGGGAACAGTTTGGGGTATAAGTATATAAGTAAAAGTTATGCATGTACCACAGAGAAATGCATACACATGTACACCAAAAGATATTATTTACAATGGTCAAAAACATGGAAACAATCAAATGCTTATCAATCATAGAATGGATAAATAAATCATGATGTTTTCATACAATGAAATACTATACAGTAATGAAAATGAATTACTGATACAAGCAGTAAGTAACATGGATAAAGCTCATCAGTACCATGTTGAGCAGAAGCAGTGAGACACAAAAGCACACGTAATGTTTGATTAAATAATGTTCAGAAGTAGGCAAAACAAATTGATGATGTTAGAAGTCAGGTTATTGGTTTCTTTTGGGGAGGATGGGCATGGTAATTGGAGGGGGGCCTGAGGGGATCTTCTGGAGTGCTGGTGATATTCTATTTCTTGATATTATTGGAGGTTGCAAAAGTATATTCACTTTGCGAACCTTCATTGAGCTGTACACTTGTAGTTTGTACATTATGCGTGTTATACTTCAACTACATGGTTTATTTTTTAAAAGATGAGTTAAGATTCTCATTCCTATTTCACAGTTGAGGAAAATAAACTTAGAAGATTAAGTTATTTGCCATGAATCAGAAATGGAACCCAGGTCTAGTGCTTCTGCACCACTACTATTGATTTGAAAAGTGATTTGCATCCATTTGCATGATTAAACTGTTTCTGATACTCTTTGGGTGTTAATGACAAAAGTTGGCAAACTTTTTTTCTGTAAAGGGTCATATAGTAAATATTTTAGGCTTTGTAGACCATATGGTCTCTATTGCAACTATTCAACTCTGCCATTGAGCATAAAAGCAGCTGTGATGGTTAGGCTAATGTGTCAACTTGGCCAGGTAATGGTGCCCAGTTGTTTGGTCAAGCAAGCCCTGGGCTGATTGTAATACAAGGGCATTTCATAGACTTTGATCATCAGTGGGTTGATTGCATAGATGGCTTGTTACATCTACAATCAGCTGAGGAGCTTGTCATCAGCAATGAGTGACATCTCATCTAATCAGTTGAAGGCCTTGAAAGGGGAAGTGATGTCTCTATCTCTACTTCAGACAGCCAGCATCTCCTGGGGAACTCATCAACCTTCATTGGAGGCCCTGGTTTACAGCCTGCCCTATGGTATTTGGACTTGTACATCCCCACAATCATGTGAGACAGTTTTATAAACTCTCATACAATTTACAGATATCTCATGTTGGCTATGTTTCCCTAGAGAACCCTAACTAATACAGCTGCCAATGATAATATGTGGATGAGTGGGTATGGGGGTGTTCCAATAAAACTATTTATAGACAATGAGATGAGCCTTGAATTTCATGGAAGTTTTATGTCATGAAATATTCTTCTTCTTTTGATTTCTTTTCAACCATTTAAAAATATAAAAACCATTCTTAGTTTGTGGGTCTTATGAAAATGGGTGGCAGATGGATTTGGCTCATGGTCTGTAGTTTGCTGACCCCTGTTTTATGTCTATTCACAATATTGTCATGAACTGCAATTTATATAAACAATTTATGTATTTTCTTAAATACATGGGTAAAGGAGCAGCTCACCTTTAAATTGTAAATTTCTAGCTTATTTAGCACATCACTAATTTCATCGTTCACAGATTAAGCTAGGAAGTTCACTGAAGAACAGTTTTGTCTCTTCCCTGTGTTTTCTTTCATTTCCTGCCTTTGCATTTAATGAGAATAAACAAAACGTTCTGGGATAAGAACAAAAGAATTTATCAAATGTCAACAGCTGCTCAGCCATCTGTTATTGAAGAAGTTTGATTAGCACCCTTGGGCAATCAAGCCATTTTAGCTATAGCTGTGCCAAGTCAAAGAGGCTATAGCTAACCAGTGATGGGTATCACTGTTGATAGGAGAGTACACCTCACTGGGAGCTGGATGCAGACAACACAAAAAGTCACAGTTTAAAGATTCCTTATAAATTATAATTCTTATAAACTTTTATATTCATTTTGGTAACAGCATTAAAGGATGGCATGAAATGTAAGAAGAAAGAGCTGGAAAAGTTACCTGTGAGTTTGTAAAAACAATACGTGGTGATTTGTTTGTCATTGATACTCAATTGGATTCCTGGGGCATGCATACTCTATAAATACCCCACAAATATGGTGCCAGGTCTTGTTCATTGAGTTTTAGCTACAACTGAGAACAGAAACTATTTTTTTTTTTTATTGGTCTGTTTTGCTTTTATTAGGCACTATCTATGTTCTCAATAGTTTTTTTTTTTAATAGATATATATGCATATATGTGTATTTGCTTACAAAAATGTTATTTATATATATATATATACACATATATTTTAAGAGGTGCTTAGATTACCCAAAATATTACACGGAACCCACTGGGATTCCCATGTTGCCCACCTCCCACACCTCCCA